>CM068967.1:61225538-61238247 GCA_035128595.1 Eptatretus atami
TTCTGATTGCAGTGTCGATAAGAGTTCCTCAGCGATCGCAGTAGTTTTTTGCAGTGGGCAGGAGAAATGCGTTCAGAATATAGCGGCTTGGTGACCGAGCCGAAGAGTGGCATGTTCAACTCAAAGATATTCAACCATGCATGTTGAAGCAGGCATTTTTCGTGGTTCACTCCACCCGCTGTCTGTGCATGTTTGAGCAGGGGTGTGATGCCAATTTACAGACATGCCGCTCCATGGAAGGTTGAATTCTCGCTATTAGGAGTGTCCGTCTCCCAGCGTGTGGTAACCTCTCAACTTAAATTGACCAAACGACTGGCTGTTGGGTTTAAAGCTGGTCGACAAGGTTTAGGGTGTGGATGTCCTTCTGCATCGTACTAGCAAGTGCATTTGCTGTTGTGTATCCGTGTTTTGTTGGTTGAGGGGTAGAGGGATGATTTAAAGATTTCTATCACTAATCATTTGTTTGTATACTGCATGTGGGGGGGTTGGTTTTGGGTGAATTGGTTATTGTTTGTGAAGTGCGCGGGTGCAGTGGCGTCAATATCATAGTTATCAGTCATCAAGATCCGTCGACGATCAAAAGACGGTATTGAAATCATAGACATTGCAGGGGCTGCGATCAGAAGCGATTAGTGAAATTGTAAGTGGGAAGTTCTCGTCATGGTAGTGTGCCTCAGTCATCCAGACAGAGCGGTGGCTTAGTACAGAGCTGAAGAATTCCTCTGTGCGATTTCATTGAGATGTTTACGTCTTGTCTATATGGATCTAATCTGACCATTTGAAGAGCAGCTTCTTCTGAAAGGAAAAAGTCAGTTGTTTGGGCAGCGGCTGCAATGGCGATTCGTGTTCGCGAGACTCATTTCAAGAATATCAAATGTCCCATAGTAAGGGGTGAGTAACTTTTTGTGGAAATACGGAAGAGACTGGCTTGGAGCTAGGTTTAGATCCAGTTTGAGCATCAGATTCTTTTGATTAGGGGGTAAAGGTCGTTTCCTGGTCTTTGTGTGAGACGTTTATAAGCCAGGAATATTAGAGCTAGTTTGTATGACATCTAAACGGTAGTTGCGAGGAATGCGTTGATATGGTCTGCAGCCTGGCTATCGAGCTGCCTGGCATTCTATCTGGCTAGCTCTTTGATTCTGACTGTTTATGAAGGACGAGGGTGTTGGGCGTGTGGTGGTCTTGGCTGAGTGGTCACTCTGCTTCAATTGCTGATTTCGGGGTAGCTCCTAGAAATATTATGGGGGTTCTTTGGTCGTTTGCCGAGCCCCCTAACTGACACACAATCACAATTTGAAATGCTGTGCCACATAGGAGTATGATATTCCCTTGAAGCTACACTCAAGGCTGTTTCTTTCTCATTTGGGCTATTGCCGAGGTATTATCACGATTCGTCTCCCTCTCCTTGGTGCAGGGAGTGCGTTTTGGGTTTGGTGGGGTTGTTTGGTTTGTTATTGAGGGATGTATGACCTTACGATGAAGGGGCGTGGTGGGTTCCCAGATCGATTGTTTCCTGCTTACAAGAGCCAAAGCAGCGTGTGGTCCAACGACGTGCATTTCACCAAAGCAGAAACAAGGCACAAGTGGATCCTGTGAGAGTCACCAGCTGGACAGTTTCTGAAAGAGGAAACAATGACAATAATCTATACATTAGTGAGATGATTATTAGGGGAAATCAGCAACTAGTGGCAGTAGGTGCCACAATGGTCAGTGTTTTTGCATAGCACTTTACAAAGTGGTGTTTTCCTCGAGTGAGTTAACACGAGTAAGATTAGAAGGGGTGGCTAATAATAGATAGCTAGAAGATGTTTGTGGATAATTTGACCTTGAAAGGAATGATTAGTGTCCTTTTGACCATTGAAGATGAGGCGCGTCAGGTGAGTGGGGGTTTTTGGGTTTGGGGGGGTGTCTGTGAAGAATGTATCCCACTAGTGTGAACTCGCTCGTCGTTCAAATCTGAGAAACCCTATGGGAGTGTCGTCGCGTGGAGATCGTGGTCTCAGTTGAGGCCCTTTCTAGGATAAATGTTCATGTTTCAGGCCCCGGACTCAGGGGTTTAATCCGTTGTCGAGGACTCCAAGTTAGCGCAAACCGCCAGGAGGGTTCTGTATTTCGGGTAGGCTTCTGCCAGTCGTTCTTTCTCGTGATAGGAGCTATGATCCAATTACATACGGTATCCCAAAAAGTTCTCCATCTCCCAAATAGCTGCAGTTATTGGTGTTGTGTATTTTGTCATCATTGTAATAATTGATCGATGCGGGGGATTCCCAGCGCTGGGGTTCTCTGGCAGTTTTGAAATTTTTCAGTTGGGCCAGCTGCGATTCACTCTGTATGGTGGGGCGTGGGGCCACGTGTTACGGCGCTCTACAGCCAATAGATCGCTGGATACAGTCGTGATGCGAGAATTTATCGTCAGACTTGTTCTAGTGGACCTAGGCTATTGTCAAATGGGTGTGCAGCGTTCCTGCAGGAAGAAATCCCGGCAGCTGATCGTGTGGAGCGAGATTTTTTGATTTGAAGTGAGGGCCATGAGAGCGCTCCAGGCGGGTTGGTATTATATCGAGTCCTAGGACAATGGAGCAACGAATGAATCGAATACTTTGTTTACGTCTGTAAGATGAATACAATGGACGAGAAAGTGGATGGGTTCGAGACAGATAATGCTCGCGTCTTGTACTGGTCACGAACGTAGCGGTGTGTAGGCTGAGGATGTGCTCGGCGCTGTGAGAGCCACTATACTGGTCGATCATGGGGGCTGTGTGTACCCGAGTGCCGTGTGAAAGGATTTTCAAGCTACCCCCCCTTTCGATCTGAGGTATGCCATTCCCGGGGTTTTTGTTTGGGGGTGTTGGTGTGGGTGTTGTGTTTGGGGGGTAATCTGAAATCGTCATTTCATGGGCTCGTTCTGGACTCTGCCTACTATTTCCCAGGTGAGGGGTAATTACCCCCCTCAAAAACATTATTTATGTGTTATAGTTACAAGAAAAGAATTAGATAATTTAATTATATTGAAAATTAATTAGGAAAAACCAGTTGAGGCCATGGACAGGCCTTTAAAGACTGGGGTTGGTTTGCAGAGGAAGTTTTGATTATTATGAGATGATTTTATTTTAATTATTGATTTATTTATAATTGAAATCAGTATTTCTCATACAGTTATAGTTTTGGTGGGTGGTGCTCACCATATTGTATTTATTGGAAATCCTTCTGGGGTCGGGAGGTTATAGTGATCAAATAGAGCAAGTGTATTGAGAATCGTTTTGTAAGCGGCAGACTTTCTAGACTTGATATCTTTACGGAGATGTATGGGATGGAAAGTAAGGTGATACAGAGACTTAATGTTTTTGAGGGGGGGTCGAGGTAGGTGAGGTATCAATATGTTATTATGGGAGATAGGGGTAAGCGTGGAGGTTAGAAAAAAAATGTAGAAGCGGGATTCAAATTGTATTAAAGGTGGGACAAAAAAAAAAAAAAAAAAAAAAAAAAAAAAAAAAAAACACAAAAACAACAAAAAAAAAAAACAATAAACGAAAAAAAAACAAAAAAAAAAACACAAGAAGAAAATGGGAGAGGTGTCGAAGGGATGTGAGGAGATAAATATGATTAGGAAAAGGAGAAAAAGAAGTGAGGTTGGATAAAGATGGATAGAAGAGAGTAAACTGAGGGGGAGTGGAAGGTGTGGAAAACCAGGGTGAGTGGGAGATAAATGTTAGGACAAAACACAAAAAAAAAAAAAAGGGGAGTAGAGGGTGTAGAGGAATGGTGAGTGGGGGGTTTCAAATGTTGGGGGAGAAAACACATGACGTGAGGGATAATAAAAATTCGGAAGGTGGGAGGGAGAGTTAATTATGGAAGGGAGAAGACGGGTAGGGGAGTGTGAAGATAGAGTGGGGGAAGTTATTGTTGAGTAGGGGAGGTCGAGGTGGGATAGAGGTGAGGGGATATTTGTTCTGGAGGGGGGGGCTAGTGAATGGGACGGGGGGGAAAAATTGAGATTGAAGGTGACAAGGGAGAAGTTATTGTGAGTTTGGGTGTTGATTTTTTTTATTTGGTTTTTTTTATGTTTATTGAATTTTCGGGTATGTGTTTGTTGGAGTGCAATTATATGGTTATGTTTGATTCGTGATGTGTGTGCTGGTGGGAGTTGTTAGATTTTGTTTTCTTATCATGTAAGTGGGATGTTGGTATAGTGGAAATTTAATGGTTGCCTGTTTGAGGTTTAGCGGGTTGTAAATAGGTTGTTTATTTTAATTTATATGTATCTTTTATTTTTTTTTTTTTATTTAATAATTTTTTCGTTATATTATCTTTATATGAGCAATCGTGTATAAGATTAAAGAGGGTCATCGGAAGGGAGTATTGTTTGTTATGAGTAATTAGGGGTATTGGTGAGTGATATAAGAGGTACGAGAATGAGATGTTTCAAAACGTATGTATGTGGGGATACTATTTGAGAGAAATGCTGAATCCGAATGTTGGAGCGACCTGAGAGTTGTTTAATGATGGAACGTAGTTAGAAGCAGGCGAGAGGAATTTGTGAGGGGAGGAAGTTGAAGGTCTTTGAGAGTGGTGGGGTGAAGAAAAAAAAAAGTAATGAAATGTCATGTCACGTAAGACGGGAATGAAAAACTAGTGAGGTTGAGAACTAGGTGTGAACGGACTTAATGTCTGTAAGAATGGAAGAGCTTAGAAAGAAAACTTGAAGGGGGTTAAAGTACAATCAATGATTGTTTGTTTATTAATTATATAGAAAACATATAATTATATAATAAAAATATAAATATAGATTAAATTTTAAAATCTACTATATACTCTATATATCATATTATAGTTTAATTATATATATTTATTTTTTATTTTATATGATGTTCCTCATTATATTTCATGTATTTAAATAATCAACAATTAAACTATTCTTATTCACTTTTAGCATTTCTATTAATATCTATTCTTTATTCATTGTTTTATTTTTATGTAATTAAATTTTATTATATTTTTTATTTTTTTTATTCTTTTAATATATTTTTTATTATATCTTCTACTAATTCTACATTTAATCTATTAATTTTAAAATACTATGAACTACAATTATGATATGATATAATATTATTATAATAATAATATCAATTTAATAAAACTATAATATAATTTAAATAATTATTTATATTATTAGTATCTTTTAATTAACAATACAATATATAAATCTTTTAATTAGAACTTAACTTGTATAATACATTAGAATTCAGATTAATATTCTACTCGAATTAAAATACAGTAAATAAAAATAAATAGATAAATATAACATATAATTTATGATTATTCTAAAATTTATTAATATTAAATATATTATTAATATATAATTATTTTACTTCACAAAATTAGGAAATCAATTCAAAAATTTCAATATAACGTATATATCTTATATATATAAATTTATTAACTTGTTAATTTAAAGTGTTATCATAAAAATTGTTTTTAAAATAAATATATTATTCATCTTAAATGATATTTTGTAATTATTGAATTTTAAATAAATATTATAACTTGAAAAAAATGACGTATTTATATGAACTTTTTGAAAATTTATTAATATTTTAATAAGATTTTATAGATTATAATTTAAAATCAATATATCATAAATAATATTATTTTTTTTTATTTATATTGAATATTTTTAATAAAATTTAAACATTATTAAATATAAAACGGAATTCTTAAAATCTTCTTATATGTAAAATTAAACTAATATAATCACTCCCCTAATGACACAAAATCTTAACACAAAAATGATGTATAATACATAATAAACACTAAAATATAAATATATTCTTACTGCACATTAATTACAACGAAAAACATAAACAAAATTATTATAAAAAAATGAATTTGATAAAACATTATTTGTAAAATAGTTATATATGAACATTAATAATATTTTTTGAAAGATTATAAAGATGATAAATCTTAAAACTAGTTATCAAATGTTAATAGTATTAATATAATCAGAAAATCATATTCAAATATGTTTATTTACTATATTAGTATATAGTTCTAATTATTTTTTATTAAAGTTAATCATACATATAAGATATATAAGAATTATAATAAAAAACAACGCATATAAAATCAACTATATATGAATACGTGCCAATCTGAATATATCAGCTTATTTTTCTTAATTCACAATTCGTTTTGGCTGGTAGGTGGATCGTTATGGCAGCTTAGCTGCCGGTTAGGTAAGCTCTCATTTTCTTGGATAACGCGCACTTCGTGAATTCGCTGGATTGCAGAATGCCCCTTTCGTACCAGTACACCACACTGAATTCTGGTACTCCATTATTCGCCGATCCTCGCGAAAGGAGACAGTGCTCGAGTGCGTAGCCTGCTTCATGTTTGCCACACAGTGTTCATTATGACTGTCGCATCTTTGGACCTAGTGTCTAGAGTCTAAACCCGTTGCTTAGGCTCTAATCTGATGCACCGGGTTTAGGGGTTGACTTTCCAGCCTGTCATCCTTCTGCATCTCTGGTAAATGAGTACTTAGTCCTAGAATATAGGGGCCACGTGCATGATCGGACATTAAGCTGTTGCCTCCTCACCAATGATCAACCAGCAGCCAAAAGTTCGTTGTACGAATATAGGACCATTTTAATTATCCTATTTTCATACTTTATGCACTAACCCCAAATACCCTATTGATCCATTTAATAACGATCTCAGCATACTATGGCTTGTTGCATGAAAAAGATATTCTCCTCCAATTGAACATCGATTTGCACGCATCATCTTCAGAAAAGATGGTAAACAGTTTCATTCAGAATTATGCAATATGATACCATGGTACGATATTGTTGCATGTATTTCACATGGTCTGGGCTCATAATGTGGACTGATCAGTCATCTTGGTGACACAACATGCAGGATGTTTGAACTTTTTTGGAAACATTCCCAAATGGTCTTGAACCCCTTGGTCTTGAACCGTATGATTACCATAGCAGGAGGGCTTATACATGTGCCTTCTTAATTTAATGTAAGGTGGTGATGTTGTTGGTATTAGAGGAAATGGCTTTATTATGCTTTTTTACTACTGCTCCACTGCCTCAAGCTACACATCTTAAAGCGTTATCTCTTTCAGTGAGGTGTGATCCTGAGATGTATGTTAATCCGACTGATCTGCCGGTCTTCTATTATGGTCCTTTGCATATAGTAGACTTAGTTTTGTTCTATCTTAAGTGGATTTGCTAGTCGTCCACATGACTAATGAGTATATAGGCGTAATATATGTAAGCTATTTTGATACTTGCTTTGTTGGCACAGACCAAAAATACACTCTCATGATAGCTGAGTCTCTTCTGCAATGTGCTGTGGACTCAGTTTCACATGTATTTTGACCTCTTGCAGCGTGAGAACCACGGACGTTATACATGTTGACCAAAATTTAAATTTTACTTTAATATTCCATGTCCTATGTTCTTTTAAGTTTCATTAGCATTGTATATACCATGCCTTTATCTATTAGCTTAACACTTGACATATCGCTCGAATATATTAGTGCGGTTGTTGAAAGATCCCTGGGGCGGAAATTTTTGTGTGTGATCACGCTGAACCTCGTGTGGCAGTGGCATCCAGATGCATCCTCTTGCTGTCTGGAGTGGATATCAGGACAGCTATTACTCTTGTGCATGTAACCAACCTAGGATGTCATTGCATTCATTTCTTACTAACTGGTCCTTTGCTAAGAGTTGCAAACTGTTATCCAGCCACTGCTTTTCTTCCTCAATGCCTTGCTTCTCGGAGCTTCACCACCCAGCCTCAGACGTACCCTTGTACATGGAGGGACTGTCGGACGTTAGTTTTTGTACGCCGACTCGGAAGAACACTTAGCATACCTTTAGATTCTGGCAGTGGATCTGTCTCCTGGTCAGGCTAATTCCTTATAATTAGTCACATCACGCTATGTTTCCCTTTTTAGTATGGGGAGTACTATTCTTTTTTGACACTTGGCTGTCGAGCTAGAGTTATGGCTCTCAGGTTTTATTTCTTATTTCGTCTACCTCGTTTCTGTCTCATGTAAATGTTAACACTTTGCAATTGTGGTGAATCTTAGACTTATATCTTAGGTTGTCTCGATGTCTCCTGCTGTATAAAAACTGCCATGCTACTTTATCAATGCGAACTGGCGTGACAAACAATGCCTTCCCTCCTCCTGTGTGCCACAGTGACACCATCGCAAAGTCGTGGATAATTCTGATTTTATACATTGGTCTGTATATTCATGATGATAATCGCCCTCTCCTCTGGTTCTCGACGCGTAGAGTTGCCTGTGTCGCACACTGTCGACACACGGGCATTCACCGAGTAAATTGGAGCTGCGGTATTATGAAACATTAAGCTTTGCTAGAACTTTGAGTGCTTATTGTAGTCGTGCAATGATTATTTTATACTCAACTGCCAATCATAGTATGATAATTGGTACGTGATCCCAGTCTTGTGCTGTTGTTCAACCAAGCTCCTCATTCTGCTTTTTTTACACATCGCAACTCTAAGCCGATTGTAATATTGTCAAGATGTTCTGTCTAGCATTGTCGCGCACAGATTTTGATAATGGTTATTATGACCTATAATTTTTGTTTTGTCATTTTATAATCCGTTAATTAGATAGTAGTCTGACAGTACGCATATGCTTAGATTTCTCTCCAATCCTACATTTTATATAATTACCTGTCTCTTCAATAATTTTTTGCCATTCTCAGGATTGAAATTTTCTTATCCATTTGTTTAGAGGATGTTTGGAACTAATTCCTGTCTGGCTAACTTCGGAGAAGTAACCAAAAATTTTTTTCCTGTTTTCTGCATCATATTCTTTTCGATCTTCATGATTTGCATGCTTTTTGGCGATTTACGTCTATTTTTATTTTGTTATTTTTATTCTGATTTTATTGTTTTTTGTTACCCATTGGTGCACTTGTGATCATTCTCCATTATCAACACCTGATAGCTTCAAAGCATTGGGCCTACGGCTGGCTGCATTGGTGCTTCTGTACCTCTGGGCCTTCATTGGCGGGCCTACGTTCTTCGGCTGTGTGGCACTATCTTTACTGCTTGGCCTTCATGGGATTCGTGATTTACCGTTAATCTTGCTGAGTTGGTGGTTTTTCCTATCCTCTGCGGGCTGCATTGGTGGCCTACCAGCTGGCTTTGTTTTTGGCCCTCACCGTCTGGGCTTGTCCCATTGGTCTTTTTCCTACCTCTGGACTTGGTGGCCACCCCTGGGCTTCGCTTTGGAGTCCTACCTTCTTGAGCTTGCTCATAATTCTTGCTGCAATCCTCCTAGTCTGGGACACCTGATCCTTCCTTGCGTTTATGGTACTGTGAGCAAAACATAGTTTGCCGTCTTTATCATACATTTCCTCGGGTCTCTCCTTCTTTGTCGTGACAGTCCTATCAGACCATTTTGGATTTGACAGTCTCTCTTTCTGGTTACATTCCAAAGGTTTGTGTTTTCCATCTTGATGGCACACACCGTCTATCTACTCGTGACATTAAACAGCACCTCCAGCTCCCTGGGCACCTTACTCATTTCTACCCTTGCTGTATGTTTTCTATTTCGTTTTTGCTTAATCAGTGTTTGCTTTCTCCTTTCTCTCTTTATCTGTTTTTATAATATTTCTCTTCTCTTCACTTTCTGATTACTATTTAGTTATCCTAATTATTTGCTACTATAGTTTCATCTGATATTTTTTAGGGTTACAATTCTCTACAAAACTTTAAAAAGCGCGTGGTTTTTAGAGTCAGAGTTCGGCTTTTGTTCATGGCTGTGTCTAGGCAGGCTGACCAAATTGGGTAGTGAGCTCGTCCAGGATTTGCTGAATTATATGATGACCGTTATGGATTTTCATTTTTGTTGTGTCATGTGTGGGTGAAGTACTAGCTGTGTATGTGTTTCGTGTGATCGTTTTTTTTGTTTTGTGTGTTTGGGATGTGTGTTTTGATGAGTTTTGTTTTGTTGTGGTGTGGTTTTGCTGTGTGTGGGGTTTTTGTGCGGTTGGTTGATATTTGGTTGTGTGTGCTGTGGTGGTGGGTGTTGTGTTCAGATGGCTGTTCAGTGTGTCTTCCTCCATAACTCCTATAAACGTGGTTTTGATGTCTGGGCTGAGTGAAAGTTTGTGGCTATCAGTCCTTAGAGAGCGTTTTCAGTACATTTCTTAGATGTTATATACGTCCGCTAGAAGGGGTGCCGATGACTGAAAATTATTGTCGTTTGGGCGTTAGATGAATAGACACCCCGTCTTCTGGAATTAACTTGAAGGCGCATGTGCTATTTAATGTATCCTTTATCAGTGAGTCGCCAATGCCTTGACCCGTGCTCACTCTACTGGACCTTTAAGGCGTATCTTGTGGGGTGAGCTTTTTATGGTGTGGGTGTTACGACCTCGCCGGTGGTGGGTTCTGAGAGCTGCCAGTATTTTATGGCGATGCTTGGTGTGTTTGTTCTGGATCTTTTGGGGGCTTCGGTTGGCTTGTGTCCGTTTGATGGTGGGGGTGGTGGTGGTAGCTGTGGTGTTCTGTCGCTTCGGTAACATTAGCCTGTTGGAGGCTCTTTCCTTCTGTGGCATACAGTCCGTGGCATATGTGTAGGTGTTGCTTAATATTTGGTGTGATATGTAAAGTTTCTGATGTTTGTTGTTCAGTTTAATCTTGTTTCTTGTCTTCGAGCGCATATTATCGTGTCTGAGGATGACCCTTGGGTGTGTTGTGTGGTTAGTGTGGTGGTTGCATTGTGGGTTCTTATCTCGATATTTGCTACGAGCTGGTAATTTCTAGCGCTTTGTTGTTGGGAGAACAGAGATCGTCGTTGTGATTTGCACATGTTGTGCTTTGTGGGGTATATAGTTCTGTGCTTAATATATTTGTCTTAGGTAGGTCTTTGGAGGATTTTTAATACCTTATTTTTATTTATGAGTGCAAATTTTTTAGGTCTGTTTTGCGACGTATTTGCCTCTCACGAACCTAATGTTTGAAGTTGAGGCGTGAGTTACATTTTGATCTATGGTTGAATCGAAATCTAACTTATCTTTTTCTTGTATGGATGTGTTGGTTTTCTAGTGTCATTTTCATGTGTGGGATGTGTGATTTTGGTGTCTTTTTGGTCGGATTATTTCGTTATAGTGTGCGCTTGTTCCTGGGTGGTATCGAAATAAAATTCAGTAAGAATTCTGGTTGATATGTGGTTGTATAATCTGTGATAAATTTTTTACCATTTGATCTTGGTTTCAATAACGAAGTCTGAGAGAGCGGTGAGATTTCTTAATGAATTTGATTTTTTGTTTTTATTTACCTATGTTTACTTTTAAGCGATTATTTCTATATGGGTCTACGGTCCATTTTCTTATCCTATATTTTTGATTACACACGAAAAGCTGCGTGAAACATTTGCGAGATATGCGCGAAGTTGAACTTTACCTTTTTCTGAGTGTGTTTGGATCGAATGATATCCTCTGTGAGTGATATCAAAAAACATTTCAAAACGTTGCCAAAATAAACCAGCTTAATTGAGCTCTATAATTTTCTACAGCTCACATTCTAGTACTCTGTCTCTTTTGTCTCTGTTTCCGTGTGGTGGGTTTTTGGGTTTTTCTTTGATTGGTTAGGTTTGTTTTTGGTTTGGTTTCTTTTGCAATGTATTCCTCTCATTTCTCTTTTCTCTCCTCTTCTTTTCTTGCTGTTTTCTCTGGTCTGTGTCATCTCTTCTTCTTCCCTTCGTCCTGCATATCTCTTGTCCTTCCTGTCTGTCTTGTTGTCTCTTATTCGCTTCTGTTCGGTCTGTTCTCTGTTCTGCGTGTGTCTTCTGCCCCTTTTGTCTCCTGTCCTCGTGGTCGTCTGTCCTCTCTCGTTTCTCATCTTCTCACTTAGTGTTCTTTTCTGCTCTTTTTCTCATTCATCTTTCTTTTCTCTGTCTCTCTCTCTTCTCTCGTTCTCTCTGCGTGCCTCTGTCACTGCGCTACTCGATCGTTCTCTTCTTGCTCTCTGCGCTCTACGTCTCCTCTCTGTCTCGTGTCGTCTCGGGTGTCCTCTGTGTCGTCTGTCTCTGTCGCTCGTCCTCGTGTGTGCGGTTTCTCGTGTCTCGTGTCTTCATGTCTCTCTCTCTTCTTTCAGTTCTCTCTCTTTTGCTCTCTCTCTTCTTCTCTCGCTTGTGTCTCTAGTTCTTCTTCTTCTCTGTCGTCGTCTCTCCTTTTTTGTGTCTGTCTCTCTCTCTCTCTCTCGTTCCTGACCGCATCGATCTCTCTGTCTGCTCATGCTTCTGTGGTTTTTCTTTTTGTTCCTCTTTTACTCTCTCATGCTCTTCTCGGCTCTCTGGCGTTGTTTCCTGTTTCTCTCGTCACATCTGTCCTCTCTCTTCTTCCATTCTCTTCCTCCTCTCTCTCTCTCTCTCGTCTCTCTCGTCTCTCTCTCTCTCTCTCTCTTGCTCTTTCGGTCTATCGTCTCTCTCTTCTTGCGTCTCTGCTCGTCTTCTCTCTCTTCTTCTCTTCTCTTCTCTGCTGTAGTTGGTGCTGGCGGTACTGTGATTTCCTTGATATGTGACAATTGCAATACCAACCGCAGTGTTTTTTCAAAACTTGGAGGACCAGGAAGTTGCCAAGCGCTGTCAATTCAAGAGCAATCTATGTTCTTAGTGTACGACTACGTGCACATCTTCAAAAATGTTCGC
>CM068967.1:61245746-61261336 GCA_035128595.1 Eptatretus atami
TTCACCCCCCCCCCCCCCCTCCCCCCCCCACCTACCTTGTCTTTTCCATGGAACATCCAAAAAAAAATCATTAAAAATATATAATTTCTAAAATTGAAATTATATTTATATTTATATTCTCGACCTACCGACCCTACATTTTAGCTGAAGAACTGTGTAAACCAAGTTATAAAATAACTAAGGCCTTAGATGTTTTGCAAAAAATCATCACTTACATGCCATAATTTCTCAAAAACATAAAGTTGGCTACAAAGAGTGCAACAGTGAAGGTCAAGTTTTATCCAGCTTTCACAAAGTGCTCTAAACATTGCAACTCTATCCGTACTCTACAAATCATTTTTTAAATCTTTGATTTCCTTGTTTCCCTCGCCGAAGGAGAGGGTATTGCATTTGGGTCTGTTTGTTTGTCCATTTGTTTGTCTGTTTGTTTGTCCACACAGAACTTTCATGTTTTTCTCCACAACTGCTTGTCGGATTGAGCCAAAATTTTCACCATCGAAGCAATTACTTAAGTGGAATGTTATATTGCTAATTATGATGTCATAGGTCATCATTATTGTGGTGTGGCAGCCATGTTGGAAAAACGGAAAAACTTTTGACCTCTGTATCTCTGAAATCTCACCAAAGAAAAAATTGAAACTTGGCATATGGCAAGTACTCCTCATGGGGAATGCGATTTTTTTTATGACATCATAAGTGCCTTTGTTATGACGTCATAATTGCCAAGGTAGAATGCCACATCTGATCAGTATGAAAAATTCTGACGGTCATATCGGGATAAAATGGTCCACAGAAAAATATGTGATGTCATCGGTCAGGTTTTTCGGCAGCCATATTGTGAAAAAAAACCTCAAAAATCTTCTTCTCTGAAGTGGCTGATCAGATCAAGGCAAAACTTTACAAGTAGGACTGCCTATCCATGAGGAACAAAAGTTTCACACATATGACATCATAGGTAACATGATGTGACAGCCAAATTGGATTTACCCTGAAACCAATAAAAATCTTCTTCTCCAGAACAGCTAAACAGATCGAGGGGAAACTTCACACAAATGTTCCCCAAGCCATGTAGTCCTTGAGCCAGACCAAAAGTAATGCTCCGGCGGGGGGAGTAATTCTCATTATTGAATTTCCATTAGACAAATGTCTCAAGTGTCAGAAAAGGTGATGGACATCTGAGAACGGTAGCTTAGTGCCCGGATGGCCGCCATCTTTGAAACCACCCAGCGCGAAAATGCCCATTTGTGGGGTACATTGTTGCACGTGTATCTGGAGTTCTATACTAGCTATCGACGTGCGGTTGACGACTAAATAGTCCCGATCTGTACCGTCTAAATAAAAATAATATGAAGTTTTTGTTATAGATTAATAAAAATCAATTATGGACAAAAAATCATATATTTTTAATATTTTTTCATTAAACTTGTACTGTTTTTAGTGAAACATCACTGGTATGATTTTCCAAATTATGCATTCTGCTACACGTTCATCTGCTGTAAAATATAATCAAAAAATACAACATATAATTTCTTACGAGTGTACAAATAATATATTGAAGAGGCCGAAAATTACTTAGGCCGCCGCTGGCATTATCTATTCTGACGATAACTCAAGTTAGGAAAGTCGTACGGAGACTATTTTGACACCATATGATTTCTAATAAGCAGGCGGAAACTGTTACATAGGAAATTCGCACTTTGGCGGCCATCTTGGATTTCAAAATGGCCGCCATTTATATTAATTTTTTTTCGCGCTGGGTGGTTTCAAAGATGGCGTCCATCCGGCACTAAGCTACCGTTCTCAGATGTCCATCATGCATTTTCTGAAAACTGAGATATTGCCCACCAAACATGTTCTCTGACTTTGATGAGTATTTCTATGTAATCTGGCGAGCTTTTCGGCTATCACAGTAATCTTACGTCAGTCTTTTTGTTCTTTCAGCTGAGATGGCCGGTGTCGAGGCGAAACGGGTGAAGCTTGAACCTGAGTCCGGAACGTGCATCATTTGCAGCAAGAAGTCGCCACTCTCGGAACTCAGCAAGCCAGCTGGCAACAGTTCTTGGAAGACATTGTGCGACGCAGCCGCAGTTAGAAACTTTTATCCAATTATAAAGCTAGTCCAAGAAGGCGCAGTTTAACTTCCTAGTATTCCAATATTGTACCATAGGGCTTGTAGATCAGACTTCACTCACAAAAAACACCTAGCAATTTTGACCAATCCAGCTAGAAGTTCTTCAGTTTACTGGCGATGCGCGTGCGACGGCGACAATCACGGAAAAGACTGGATCAACTTCAAGGGTCTACGATGCTAAATGCATTTTTTGCCAGCGTGCTTGATAATTCGTAAAAGGAAGTCGTACCCGTGAAACAATTGTCTCGGCTGTTGAGCTTCGAGCAGATAGACAATAAGAGATGCTGCGACAGCTCGCAATGATGAGAGAGTTTTGGCATTGACTACACGAGATATGGTTGCAGCTGAGGCTCACTACCACTTCACCTGCTATAGAAACTACACACGGCCCCAAAATCTCAAGTAGAAACTGACATTGAAGAGAATATCGAGCAACAAGAAATGATACGATGTCTATTCAATTTCATTCGCACTGACTTGTTCTTGAACCCGAGGATAGTTCCAATAGTTGATGTTTGCAACAGATATCCTGTCTTCAGATCAGTGTTCAGTTCATGTTCGTGACTCCATCAAGAAGAATCTGCAACGCACATTACAAAGAGGTTTGGAGAATCGCTCATCTTCTTCAATGTGAAACACCGTGTATACTTGATGCCCGATAATCTGACAAAGCGAGAGATAGCTGCAGAGTGCGTAAACCTGAAATCAGAACTGAAAGCAGTTGAACGAACGGACGATGACAGTAACATTGTGCGTATTGCTACTTCACTGCGACACGAGATCAAAGATGCTCATTACAATGAAAGTTGGCGCCCTCAGCCAGCAGAACTCACTTCAGATTACGTGAAGATACCACATTCTCTTCGTGTATTTCTGCATACTTTGATTTCCGGGAGTGGGGATAGCTCTGCGCGTGCCGACACACTGGTATGGTCGATGGCTCAAGATATCATCACTGCTGTACACCGGGGCACCATCAGAACATCGAAGCATGTCCTACTTCCGTGGGTCATCAAAACGCTCACCGGTAATACAGAGGTCATCAGAATATTGAATCGACTCGGGCACGGATGTTCGTACACCGTTCTGGAAGAAATCGAGACAGCGCTATGCATAGACAAATTAGCAAGTGTGGAGAAGATACAGTACCACTTCCGTCACATGTGCACCATTCGGTCCCGACTGTAATGCATTTCGATAACATTGACAGGCTAGAGGAATCGCTGAGTGGTGGCGAACATCGCATCGCGTCAAACGGTATCATCGTCCAACCGAAGTCGCAGTCGTGTCCGCCCAACCTCCATCGTCAGCATCCAAAGCAGATAAGAAGCGCATCTATCCCGTCTACCAGCGATTTACTTCCAATATACAGCGCAGGAAACGAGAGGGCCCACCTGCAATCAAGCCAGCAGATCTTTCTGACACTCTTGCAGGCGCAACATCACTGCGCAGCACCGAAATCACGTATGGATTATGACTCGCATGCTGGAACCATGCGACCAGACAATCAGTTCGTGGACTGGTTTCAACATCATGACTAGAGATCATGTTCAGGTGACGGAAGATGTAGTTGGCTACCTGCCGACTATAAACGCGCCTGCCACAGATATGGCAACAGTGCAAGAAATCATCAGAGAATCTCTCAACATCATGTCATCACTTCAGCTTGAGCGTATACCGGTGGTGCTAGACCAGGCACATTTGCTAAGGCGACCGAAATAGCATGGAAAGATGTCGATCGTATGGAAGAATCGTGCTCATGATGGGGAACTTCCATACAATCTGTAACTTCATGTCTAGCATTGGGAAAATGTTGGAGATGCAGGCTTCGGGATGTAGCTGTTGAGGTCAGGAGTCATCGCTGAAGGTCCATCAACAGTGTTCTGGAAGGCAAGCAATACAACCGTGCTGTGCGACTCCACAAGTTGATGTACGAGGCACTAATGCGCTCATTTGGAAGGGCTTCCAGGTGTGGATAGGAAGCAATCATCCTGACAAGGAACCCCAGATTCGAAGCATTGACCTCAAAATTCGCAGCATCAAGGATGATGTTTGCACGAGACTCTCGCTGCTGCTCTCGATGATGATTCATGTGTACAGATCTTTGACAGTTCACGAAATACCTACAATTTCTGCGAACCAAACATGGAGACCTGGCTCGCTTCTGGATGATGTATATTGATATGATAGAGACCCTGCTGGGTTGATTCGTGCGATAGAGAAGGCGACTGGATGCTTCACTTGGCTTGTGTCAGAAGAGTGATCCCTTGGTGCTTCGCAATGAACAAGGTGAACTATGCTAGATATCTACCAGTGTACTATGCACAATGACGCAACTCCACGAAACATGCCCGAGTTGTACAGGCATTTCATGCAAGGCTACTTCTCCGTACAGCTTACACCAGGGAATCCATTTGCCAGAATCGCTGTTGACCAGACAACAGAAGAACAGTCAACAAAGATACGCAAACAGCTGGAGGAACACGAGGTTTTAGTCTTCGACAAGGGGCTGTGTCACGATACTATCTAACTGCAGAACATCGGGCTGCTGCACTGAGGCAACTGCAAGAAGATACCTTGTGAATGGCAGCGACACATCTTACGCCAAGCACCCTGACTTGTCTAGTTCTCGCATCAAACATGATGAGTCTTGCGTCACAGCTATCTGTGATTTACTGGAAAATGACTGGTCCAATCCATTCGCCGATGATCCGTCATGTCTTCTCAGTATATCTACCGGAGTGGCTGCGAGGGAGGACGTTTCTAATGATCTACTCAACGCCATGCAAAAGGGGAAGAGGCGTACCAAAGCTTCCAGAAACAACGTCTTGAAGAGGGAACTGGCTTCTATGACACAGTGAAGAAGCTAAACTTGAAGACATTTTGTAAGATCAAGCAGAAAGTTGTGAAGGGCACAAACAAGGAGATCGTCCTGAGAGCTGACAGACAACTGTTTGCCACCATGATATTCATCGCCAAGACAAGGAACCTCGACAAGCAACTTGTCCTTTGTCACCCATTTACCATGGTCTTTGGCAAACGTTGATGGGTCAATGAAGAAAACAAACAAAGCTGCACTGCGAAACACATGGAAGGTCTTGTGGAACCAGCCGAGAATATTGACAAGTCAAATGCAAACATAATCGATGCGATGGCTCTCATACAAAAGATGAATGGCGAGAACGACACGTTCGAAGAACTATTTGACCGCATTTCTTGCAGCGCTTCACGCTGGTCAAGGCAGTCAGCGCATCGATGTTGTCTTTGACACATACACAGAAGGATCCATCAATCAGCTGAACGTGTGAACCGCGGTTCAAATGAAGGCATCAGTTTCAGCGTGATCAGACCCGCACACAAAATCAAGAAGTAGGCGTCTCCTTGCTTGCAGCGAGACAAGGAGAAACTGATTGTGTTTCTGGCGGAGTCGTGGAAACATGAAAGATATCGCGGGAAAGCTAGCAACAGAACACTGTATGTCACCTGTGGTGATAAATGTCTGGTACTGACCCGCGACAGGTGGAAGTTGGTGCAGTACTCGAATGTAGCCACGAGGAAGCAGAACGCGTATGTTTCTCCACGCAAAGCACGCCGCTACCCACTACAAGACGATCATCTTAGTGGCAGATGACACCGACGTTCTGATGATCAGTCTTCATCTGAGCAGAACCATCGATAGTCAGCTCTTCATCAGACGAGGAACAAAGGTTCGAGTCAGAATGATCGACGTTTGGAAAGTTGGCTGCGGTATTGGGGTGTGGAGTTTGCTCTGCATTGCCAGGGCTTCATGCATGGAGCGGGTGTGACACTGTGAGTGCTCTGGCTAGCCAAGGAAAGATAAAGGCTTTGAAGCTTGTGCAAGCGAATGATCTGTATCTCAAGCATTCACATCTGGGATCTTCGTGGAATGTACCAACAGAAGTCTTCAATAGCATTCAGGCCTTCACGTGTCAGCTGTACGCCAGAACACCAAGATCGTCGGTGTTAATTCGCTCCGTTATCACATGTTCTGTGCAAAGAAGGGCCAGATCGAATCGGACAATTGCCGCCTTGTGAAGACTCCTTGATGCAGCATACGCTTAGGGCCAACTATCAGGCGGCTATCTGGCGACGCAGCCTTGAAAACCTGCCAGCCGTCCCAGCACCATCAGCAGGACATGGCTGGGAACTCGATGATGGCGGTTCGCTCACAATCCGATGGATGTCGGGTCTACCAGCTCCAGATGTCGTCTTGAATCTCATCTCATGCACATGCAGAAGGATGTGTCGACCGTCAGATTGCTCCTGCATACTGAATGGGTTGAAGTGCACTGTTGTGTGTAAGCTGCAGGGATGCTCCAACATGTGCAGGAAGATGCTATCGTGACTCAGGATGCCAATGACTCTGATGGCAACTCTGATGATTAACTTTGTGTGCACTGTATATTGTATAAACTGTTGTTGTCTATTATAATGGAGGCTTAATTACCTTAAAATCTTTAGAAAGAGATAAACGTTTAGCAAAATGCATAATTCGGAAGTCATACCGGTGATATGTGACTAAAACATGACATGTTAAATGATAAAAATGTCGAAACTATAAGATATGTTGTCAAAAATTGATGTTTATTATATCTTATCTATAACAAAATGGTCCAAGATGGCCGCCAAAGCGCAGATTCCCTATGTAACAATTTCCGACTGCTTATTAGAAATCGTATGGTGTCAAAATCATCTCCGTACGACTTTTCCTAACTTGAGTTATCGTCAGAATAGATAATGCCACCGGCGGCCTAATATAAGTAATTTCGGTTCTCTTACATAGATTTTTTGTACACTCGTAGTGAATTATATGTTGTATTTTTTAGTTATTTTTGCAGACAGATGAACGGTGTAGCAGAATGCATAATTTTGAAAATCATACCAGTGTTGTTTCACTAAAAAAAGTACAAGTTTAATGCAAAAATAGTAATAATATATGATTTTGTCGATAATTGTTTTTATTATACATAATCTATAACAAAATACTTCATATTATTTTATTTAGACGGTACAGATCGGACGTATATTTAGTCGTCAACCGCACGTCGATAGCTAGTATAGAACTCCAGTACACGTGCAACAATGTACCCCACCAAATGGGATTTTCGCGCGGGTGGTTTCAAAGATGGCGGCATCCGGGCACTAAGCTACCGTTCTCAGATGTCCATCATGCATTTTCTGAAAGCTGAGATATTGCCCTAATGGAAAATCATATGAGAATTACTCCCCCCGCCGGAGCATTCACTTCAAAATATGGCCGGTTGGCTCAAGGACTAATGTGTGTAAAATTTTGTTGAGGAATAATTGATAGGTCACATGGTTTGGCAGCCATATTGGATTGAAGAAAAATATTAAATAATGTTTTCTCTGGAACTGCTAAGTTAATCGACATGAAACTTCAGAATTATGATCTAGTATAAATGGGGAATGCAGTTTTAAAATTTCCACTTGATAGGACACATGGTCTTGCAGCCATTATTATTAAAAAAAATTTGATCTGGGTTCTTTTTGATTTTCTTTTATTTTTATTTATTTTTTAATTTTTTTGAATAAGGCTCACTTGGCGGTGCCTGGGTGGGTTTGATTGTCGATGAGTCGCAGCTGAAATGTGAATCCTCTCCAGGTTGCTCCTGATGACTTCATCTTTGCTTTTTGCTTGTTTGGGTTCCTTCTGATTACTCCAATGCAGGACTGTACTTATTTTGTCTTCCATTTGGTTTGAATTGAATATATTTTAATCCCATTCTAAATTCAATTGAATAATAATAATAATAAATTCATTTTCTCCGCAACTGCTTGTCAGATATCCAATCAAAGAGGGATTGCATCAAAGCAGGACGTATTGGTACCCGGTCATCACTGCCTGCAGTTCTAAAGTGGCAGTTCTAATTATGTCTCTTATTAATTACATAACACACCAGGACACAAACGCCACACAAAATACACCACACAAAAGCAGTACCGGCGAGGGTCTACAATCTCTGATTGCTCTTTTTCTTGTTTTGTAAATTGTCAATTTTGCTTGGGAAATTAAGAGGTTTGCTTAAGCTGGTATTTGGAGGTTAAAACGGGCTACTTCGACCAAAAATGAAAGTTGAAAAACTGGTCAAGGTGAAGACGTGCAAATAGCACTTTCAAGAAAATTCCGTAAAGAAAGGAGTTAACTGATTGCATCTTACATCTGCACGGAACAAGGTTTCACTCTGTCCACAAAAGGGACACTGATCGCTTTTTGCTTCTGAAAAGTGGTGGATAAGAGAGTTCGTGGGCAGTATCCAATGTGCAGTTCTTCATTGGAAATCACCAACACGTTTTTGCTCAGGTTTTATTTTTTTTATAGTACCATCCCCAATTTGGAGAGAAAGGAAGAGTGTGCGGCAGGATTGTGAACCACTTATAAGATGCTGAGATAGACAAGGAAGGAAAAAGAGCTTTTCAACATTGTTGATACAAGGTTTTATGTTTTTTACTGGAAAAGGAAAAAGAGCAGCCAAAATGTATTGGCTCTAAGCTTTCAGAGATATATAAAAGAATGTTGGGGAAAGGCTTGGCACGGAGGGAGATATGGGACGATCCGGACTAGATTAGGAGGTACGGTATGTACGAAGTACTGAGTTTAAACATGTGTCTATTTTGCGACAGGATCTAATGCCAGTCGCTGAGGCATTTGCAGCAACACTTAGTCACTTATCATTGGCATTGTTTTTTTAAGGTGACACACTTTAGTTATTAATGTATTGACAAACTTCCGGATAATGGTCCCATTGTTATCAAAACCTTCAAACAGTGTGTTGTGAAACTTGCTATGTGTCGCTTGTACACTCATGACTTTGGAACACTTATGTGAAGTTTCCCCTCAATTTGTCCAGCCGTTCTGGAGAAAATTTTTTATGGGTTTTAGGGTAAATCCAATAGGGCTGCCAAACCATGTGACCAATGACATCATATGTGTGAACCTTCTCTTCCTCATGGACAGGTCATGGATGTGTAAAGTTTCGCCTCGATCTGTTTGGCCACTTCAGGGAATAAGTTTTTGAAGGTTTTCCTTTTTAAAAACAATATGGCTGCCGAATCACATGACCGATGACGTCATGAATTTTTTTGTCGATCATTTTATCCCGAGATTACCCTCAAAAATGTTCATACTCATCGGATGTAACGGTCTACATATGCAATTATGACGTCATAACAAAGGCACCTATGACATCATAAAAATAATCCTCATTCCCCATGTGGACCACTTGCTATACGCCAAGTTTCAGAGATACAGAGGTCCAAAGTTTTTCCTTTATTCCAACATGGCTACCACATCACATAACTTATGACTTCATAATTATCATTGTGACATTCCACATGAGTAGTCGCACCAATGGTGAAAATTTCATCTCAATCCAACAAGTGGTTGCAGAGAAATATACAAAAGTTCTGTGCGACCAAAGAGACAGACAGACAGACAGACAGACACACACACACAAATGGACCCAAATGCAAAACTCTCTCCCAATCTTTTGGCGAGGGTAATATGCCCGCAGTCTATCAAAATGTGAAAACTTTGGAGGGGGTGAATACTTTTGTAGACCACTGCATGTATATATTTGTGGTGTAGGTGGTCAAAAGCATAAATACATTCTCTTTACTAAATTCCCTCCCCCCCCACTCTCTCTCTCTCTTCTCTTATCCTTTTCCTCACCCCCCTTCTCTCTCTGTACTTTTCCTCGCCCTCTCCAATAGTTGCAGCACAATCCTCCACACCTCTCTCTTCCAACTCGACTCTCTCCCCAACTCAACTTCTCTCTCTCCCCACCCTCTCTCATCCTCCATCCTTCTCTCCTCCACCCTCTCTCCTCCTCTCCCCTCTCTCCCCTCTCTCACACCTCTCTCCCTCCTCCCCATCTCTGTATTCCCGTCAGTGAAGCGATGGGTGTATTTATATGTATATATATATAATATATATGTATGTTAGACTAAACTCTTCCATTAGAATGCATGAATTTACAACCATTATATATATATATATATATATATATATATATATTATATTTGTTACGGCCACGGGTACCGATACACCAGTTTGTCACTCAGGGGGATTAATCCCTGGTTGTCCTCGGGTAGGCAGGACCTGGGCCAGCTCACAATTAACGTTGTGGTACGGTGGGTTGTTTTAAAACCACGAACGCCAGTTAACCACAAGTTCCAGTGTCCACCGTCGAATTATTCGTTTAACTAGAGGTCATGTGGTTACCTGAGCGGGGAGCGCACCCTCGGCAAGCACCAATGTTATCTCGATTAGATTTTAATTAGGGCGGCCGAGCGTTTTAACCGCTGGTGCGTGCCGACGTTTTTTGGTCAAATCTGTGGTAATTACCTCCCAGTCTATCTCGGTTCGGACAATGCTAAACCAATGGAAGGAAAGGACAAACACGGACAGTTTGGAAGTCAAATGATTTATTAATAAGGAAATAAAATAATAAAAATAACTATTTCTGAGGTAAATAACTGAATAAATTCAAAAGCATCAAAATGAATAATTAATCAGACAAAATCAATCAAATGACAGGAGAGACGGACAGCAGATGCTTATGGGGTTGACTATCCAAAATCACACAGACAAGGGTACCCAAACATAATTTGGGGGGGGGGAGAAGAGGTCGTCACTCACCAGAGAGAAGTCATCCGTGAAGTGAAAACGTCCTGAAATTTGTGTTTGCGTGTCTTGTCCCTTGCTTGCACCACTCGCGAACAGCTTTGAATGACAGTCGGTGTCTGGGCGGGGGGGGGAGGGGGCACCGAGATCATCTGTCATGGGTTTAGACCTGGTGCTATGAACGGGCAGCTCCTCACGTCACGAACTGGTGACGTCAGTGACTACATGGTCCATTGGTGACGACCCGTGCTCACTCATGTCGGCGCTACTCACACCCACACGTGCACCACACGCTCGCTTGCTCAAGCACTGGAAAGGACGAACTGACTGATGAATTGTCTTGTTGTTGGTGCTGGTCAGACACACACACGCTCACGTGTTCCATTCTTCGTTCCTCTCTCACTTTCTTATTTTCCTTGTGACTTCCCCCTCTCTGGCTCGCTTTTTCTCATCAGCGCTTCTCTCTCTCGCTTTCTTTCTTTAGAACGGACCTCTCCATCTTTTATATATATGGCCGTCTCAGCGGGCACAGAGTCCCAGCTCACCCCACCCACTTGTGCACCGTTACCATGACACCGTGCGCTCGATAAAGGGCGGGCCTCGGCATTCGTGAAAGAAATGTGCATAAATGTGTCTATCGTAAAGAAGCTTCCCATAAGATCGGGATCTATTCTTTACCTTCTCAATGCATCACATTTAAAATCCCATTAGACATGGGGATGGGGCTAATCTGAACATGCATTAGGAAATAACTGTCTGAGGACGGGATGTGTGATGCATTCATCAGACGGATTCTGAATCCGTAACAATATATATATATATATATATTATATATATATATATATATATATATATAATATAATCATTGTCGAGGCTGTATAAAAGCTACACACAGAGTGTATAAAAGGGAGCAAGAGACAAGAGGGCGGGAGAGGGAAGCACAAAACAGTGGGAACAGAGACATCAGAGATTGGTGGAAGGGAGAGGGATGGGGGGGTCCAGGGGTAAAACAAGATGGACACTGCAGGGACTTTCAGGAAGGAAAGCAGGGAATTTGAAGTAGGAGGGTTTGGGGTGGATTAGCAGGGGTAGAAAAGATCATGGTTTTGGATGGGGGAAGATAAGAGGTGGTGGTGGTGAACAGGCTGTTTTTGACCTGGATGGGAAGAGGTGGGATTCGAAGAGAGTGTGGGAGTTTGTTCCAGAGGCGGGGAAAAAAGAGGAATGAAAGAGTGAAGGTGAGTAGTGATTCTTGATTTTGGTGGTTTCACCAGAAGGGGTTTGCTGGCAGACCGTGAGCACCCCGCAGAAATAAGGGGTGGGGGAGGGGGGGGTTGGCAAAATGAACCTAAATTTTTGAGCAACCCCTTAACCCTATCAATGTGCTTTTCAAGGAAGACGTTGGAATACCACAGGAGTTATATAAAAAGTTATAATTACTTAAGAAACGTTTTAATCCTGAGAAATGTTCGACAATGGCTAAAAACTGCACATAAAATAAAATGGTTCCAAATCCACTGTGGCCAATTGTTATGAGAAAGGATAAAACAATGTAGTCGAAGAAGAGTTTAATTAATAATGTCATGAATGAGGAAAGATTTCAATAAAATTATGAATAATTAACGAGCTGAAATGTTTTCCAAAAAGCACTTCCTTCTTGTAATTGCATCTGATTTTCATAACCAGCAACAGGCAAGATGGTTCAACATAAAATATTGTATGAAAATTGTCTTGTATTGATGATAAACCAGAGCTTACATATACTGTGGATTTACAATCTGAGATTTCTAAAAAATAAAAATTAGATTATCTTTTTTTTTAAAACATTTTTTATGGGAAATGACTGGATGATTATCTCACCCAAATAAGAAAGAAAGTAAGATAAAATTAAATAACCAGGAAAATAAACCAAATCCATTCAGCTGTTTTATAGATGGACTTAGTGGCGGTGATGAGACACATCTCCTAAAAATTATTATTTCCATTAGACTTTTTAAATAATGAGAATTTCATTATTTTCACAGTCACGTTTTCAGCCTGAGTATCAACTGCTTTCATAAGACTTTAACGCGGTTTTCTTTCTTTTTTTGAATGCACTGTCGAGGCTCGTATAAGAGCGAATACACAGAACGTACAACAAGGGGAGCAGGAGACAAGAGGGGAGGGAGAGGGAAGGAAAAAAACAGTGAGGAACAGAGACATGAGGAGATCTGTGGAAGGGAGAGGGATGGGGCGGGTGGGACACGTGGTAAACAAGATGGACACTACAGGGACTTTCAGGAAGGAAAGCAACGAATTTGAAGGAGGTGGGTTTGGGGTGGATTAGCGGGGAAGAAAAGAATATGGTTTTGCATGGATGAAACACAAACAAAAATTAACTGGTGAGAAAATGTTTGTTCAACAAGAAGATAGGTTTTAAAAAGTACCTTTAAAGAAGATATCTCAACAATAATTGATACCCGCTATCCTGCCTGCTACACAACTCCACCTCCCCTCCTCTTCCCCACCCCATCCCTCTAAGAACATTCCCCCTCTAAGGTGTTCTCCTCACCAACTTAGAGACTGGTGAAATGAAGGAGCAAGAAATATCACAATTAGATGATAAGATTGGTGATGGAGAAATATCACGTCACTTGGAGATGGTAAATAAACCACCAGCTTTTATTGCCAAGGCCCTTCACCACAACAAATATTCAGCGAGTTCTAGAACCTTAGCAGCTCTCATATCAATACTGTGTGACAAATTGATTTCTGGCTTGTTGGATAAATGGTTTTGATAATAATTCATGTGAATTCGTGTTCTTCTGTTATCATCGATCCAATTTTTCATTACTACCAAATGAATGTTACAATGAGGTTGGACTTCACGTATCAGACTATTTCAAAGAGCCGTTGTACAGTACGATATAGAAAATGAGGATGATAGAATATATATTGATTTGCTGGATTTGCTTGATTGTATGACTGAAGTTAGATGTAAGTTGAAGAAGGATGAGAAACGGGAAAATATCATAGAGGCTTGAAAAAAAAAAAACGAGGTGGTTCGGGTGTTTCCTTTGTTCTCATTGACATCCGACAATTGGCTCGCAGACTGGAATTCTATTACTTTGAGAGAATAAGAAATGAGGATTTTTTTTTTTAATAAAGAATTAGCCATCGTATAAAATTACTGGAAATGAAAATTATTAATAAATTCCAATACAAGGATCATTTATCCCATATTAAATTAGACGGAAAACCATGAGAAGCACAATCCTTAGCCTTAATTTCACCATGAGCGATTGCACGGCTTCATTGACATACCCCCTACAACTCGATCGCTCAATAGAATACGAAACAGCAATTTTGTCAATGGAAACTTAGAAACACTTTCTCAATGTCACGGCGAAAAACAATTGTTATCTAAAATCCCACAAGAGGCACATACAAAACAATCACAATCTCTCCTGGAGCATACAATATTTCTCAGATATGTTCCGAGATTGCTCGCCTTATTAAGGAACAAAGTGAGGACCCCGATGAGATCGATACAGATATTCAAAAACATACTTCAAAATCTATTTTTCAGGTCAAAATAGCTATAACATTGATTTCACAACTATTACGTTTTGACAAGAAGTCCGAAACCAACGGAGTCTTTCACAGTGACGACGTCATTCAAATCTCTTCCAGTATGAATTCAACCTTGATGCAATGTGACCTTATTGATGGAGCATATAAAGATGTCAAAGTAATAAACACAATTTTTTCATTCAGTCCATACTCGACACCAATCGGGTATAAATTCATTATAGAGCCCGACAATCTGATGTATCTACGCATGATGAGAAAAAACATGTATTGGGTGAATTTTAGAATCACTGATCAAGATAATCACAGTGTCCTTCCATAGGGAAATTATATCCATCGGAATCCACTTTCAAGAAATGCTTAGAAATAATACTTTTTGATTAATAAACGGTTCTTTCGAGGAAACACGAGTTGTGAAATTATGTAAAATTATTCCTACCATAGAGGGTGAGGTAGGGGGAGTGGGTGTGGGGTTAGATGCTCCTTTCACCATACAAACAGGGTGAAGAGGTTTAACTTGATAAAAGCCATTTTTGAGGAAAATTAAGTGGCGAAGTCAATGTTCTACATAAATACTATAAATCTGGACATTCTGGTGTGATAGAGCAAAAGCAGACTCCATGACACATCTGTAAAAGATGTATTGATGGGGACAGGTACCACCATATCATTAAACAAATATTTATTAAGCTCAGTGCTTCTGCCATCAGAAATTTGTGGTACGATTAAAAGGTAAAAGTTGCTCAATGCAGCCAAATAAATAACAAGCAATCAAAAAGTTAAGCTCTACAATATATATATATATATATATATATATAATATATATATATAATTATATATAATATATATAATATATATTGTTACGGCTGTGGAAATTCGCCACCACCATAAAGGACCTTAGATCAGTTATGACGATAAATTATGTTTATTAGATTCCCCACCGTTGTTTAGAGGAATTTCCATTTCACAGGCTGCGATCCTTGAGTAGCCTTTTTCTTTTCTCTAACATTATTTGACAATCATCCCCCAACAAACCAAAATCGCCACCACCAACATCATTCCCAAACAACTACAACTCAAACACCACCACCTTCGCTTCTTTACCTCCACAATTCCACCCCGCAAACATCGCTTCACCGCTATTCTCAAACGATGCCCGCCAGCAACCAAATTGCCACCACCAACACCCTTCCCAAACCACCACAGCAAACTCCCACCACCTTC
>CM068967.1:61271692-61285110 GCA_035128595.1 Eptatretus atami
GTACAAAGTATTTAAGTATAGAGTACAATAATAGAGTACAATTATTAGAGTACATGAGTACAAAGAATAGTCCTCAAAAACTTTAATGCTATATAATGCATAAACTAGATATTAAACATTACTTCTTTCTTTTTTTTCGGATTTCCCATCTGTTTTCTCTCTTTCCGCCCGTTTGTTAGATAGCTGGCCTGACTCCAACCACAACTGAACTTCAAAACTTTAATGCTATATAATGTATAATCTAGATATTAAACATTCTTTTCTTTCTTTTTTCGGATTTCTCCATCTGTTTCTCTCTTTCCGCCCGTTTGTTAGATAGCTGGCCTGACTCCAACCACAACTGAACTTCAAAACTTTAATGCTATATAATGTATAATCTAGATATTAAACATTCTTTTCTTTTCTTTTTTCGGATTTCTCCATCGTTTTCTCCTTTCCCCCGTTTTGTTAGATAGTGGCCTGACTCCAACCACAACTGAACCTCAAAACTTTAATGCTATATAATGTATAATCTAGATATTAAACATTCTTTTCTTTCTTTTTTCGGATTTCTCCATATGTTTCTCTCTTTCTGCCCGTTGTTAGATAGCTGGCCTGACTCCAACCACAACTGAACTTCAAAACTTTAATGCTATATAATGTATAATCTAGATATTAAACATTCTTTTCTTTCTTTTTTCGGATTTCTCCATCTGTTTCTCTCTCCGCCCGTTTGTTAGATAGCTGGCCTGACTCCAACCACAACTGAACCTCAAACTTTAATGCTATATAATGTATAATCTAGATATTAAAACATTACTTCCTTTTTTTTTTTCGGATTTCTCCATCTGTTTCTCTCTTTCCGCCCGTTTGTTAGATAGCTGGCCTGACTCCAACCACAACTGAACCTCAAAACTTTAATGCTATATAATGTATAATCTAGATATTAAACATTACTTTCTTTCTTTTTTTCGGATTTCTCCATCTGTTTTCTCTCTTCCGCCCATTTGTTAGAAAGCTGGCCTGACTCTAACCACAACTGAACCTCAAAAAACAGAGGGGCAATACTTCTGGATGCTCATCCGTTAGCGGCTGGATAAGATAACCAGGGAACCACTGATAGGCATGGATGACCCACTAACTATGTAACAGGAAAGAAAGTAAATGCCTCTGGAATTATTTTTTTAATGCAGTGAACAAACATTGGTTCATCACGGGTGATGAAGGTTGTGGTATTTTACATTATTCATGATGCTCTGCGGTTCCACCAATCAGGTAATCCCGTCCTTTCTTTCTCTCAACCAATCAACGTTGAGGACATCACATTGTAACTTTAAACGACAGTTGGTGCTTCTTCTTCATCTGCTTGCGATTTTATCCAAAGGAGTGCGAGTCCAAAAAGTTTTGAAAAGGTCATTTTATTGAAATGCTAATTTAAATTATGTTGTACGAATCGAATGTTTAACGTTTCATCGAAATCGTATGCATAGTTTCAGAGAAGAAGTTGCAAGTATTTGGGGATGGATGGACGCATGGACAGACAGATGACGTGCCATACCATAAGCTTCCCGGAACTACGTTACAGGTGAACTAAAAGTCAATTCAATACGTCTGCTATTTTGATCTCCACTTATAAGGACTTGGGTTTGGGACGGGAGGTTCATGACTGGAGTTTGGGAAGGGGGGGGGGGGGTTTTGATGACTTGGGGTTTGGGAAGGGGGGTTTCAGACTTTGGGTTTGGAAGGGCAGGGGGAGTTGGAAAGTTGGAGTCACATTTTACATTGCGCACAGAGTTGAGAACTTGAAGACACCTACTTGTGAAACTGAAAATTAGTTTGATTAGATCATTCCTGATTTATTGTTCCAATAACCTCATTTTGAGGACACAAAAGGACATTTGTGGAAATTGTTTGGAAAGGAAAGACAGCTGAGGTGCGCAGCCACTTTGCCACTTCGGATAGGGTCTTTTTTTTTTTGTATACATTGTCGAGGCTCGTATGAGAGCAAAATACACATGCACAACAAGGGGGGCAGGAGGCAAGAGGTGGGAGACGGAAGGACTAAACAGTTGGAAAAAGGGACATTAGGAGATCTGTAGAAGGGAGAGGGATGGGGTGGGGAACATGGGGTATGCAAGATGGACACAACAGGAACTTTTAGGACCTTACATGACAGGGAACTTTCAGGGAGGAAGGCAAGGATTTGAAGAGGGTGGATTTGGCATGGATTAACCGGGGTAGAAAAGATCGGGGTTTTGGAGGGGAGAAGATAAGAGGTCGTAGTGAATAGCTGTTTTGAAGACCTGGAGGGAAGAATGGAATGAAGAGAGTGTGGGAGTATATTCCAAAGGTGGGAAAAAGAGGAATGAAAAAGTGAAGGTGAGCAGTGATTCATTGGTAGTTTTACCAGAAGGGGTTGCGCGGACCTTGAGCACCCTGCGGAAATATGGGGGGGGGACATATCACAGAAAAAAAGCAGGGGGTGCAACACCAGAGAGGAATGGTAGAAGATAGAAAGACCATCAACCTGCCTGTGGTGAGAGAGTGAGAGGCCAGAAGACTCAGTCTCACCACGGGAGATATTGATGATCCTAAATGCCTTGGTTTCCACAGCATGAAGCCGAGAAAGGTGAGAGGCAGGAGCACCAGCCCAGAGGTGAGAGCAGTACTCCATAAGGCAGTGGATAAAAGCCTTGTATGTTGTCAGGAGTTCAGGTGGGCCAAGGAAGGACTTTGCACGACAGAGGATGCCCAGTCGGCGATTGCTTGGAGGCCAGGTTGGAAATGTGGCTTTGCCAGGAAAAAATCATGGCAGATTGTGAGACCCGGAAGCTTGAATCAAAGGACTTCTTCCAGAGGATTTGAGAAAGTGGATGGAGGGAGTTTTCCAAATGGTCTTTCAGAGAGGCATAGTGAGAGTGTGAGAATTTGTCCGGATTGAAAGACATGTTCCATGTGTTGGACCAGTTTGTGATTTTATTCAGATCTGCAGAAAGCAAAGAGGCTGCTGCTTGCCGGTCTGAGGGATGACCGATGGTACTGCAGAGGGTGGAGTCATCAGCAAAGACATAAAGAGGATTTTCCAGAGAGTCGAAGAGATCATTGATGAAAACCAGAAAAAGAACAGGGCCCAGAACGCTGCCTTGAGGAACTTCAGCCTGGACAGGAAGAGGGATGAGAGAAACTCCATTTAGGGCCACGCGTTGACTGCGACAGGAGAGGACGTCTCGAGCCATGAGTGGAGGTGCCCTTGGATACAGAGGTAGAGAGTTTGGTGAGTAGGCAGGGTGCCAGACTGTGTCAAAAGCACGCGATATATCGAGGGATGTGGCTCTGATTTCATGTCTAGCATTGAGGACCTCCATCCATTGTTGGAGAGCAGAAGCAGCATATCCAGGGTAGAGTGACCTGGTCTGAAACCAAATTGATGATCGGAAATCAAGCCATTGGAGAAGAGGAAGGATTTAATGTCTGAAGTGATGATGGATTCCATAACGTTGCTGATGATTGGGAGAAGGCTGATTGGTTTGTAGTTGCAGGGAACTGTTTTTGCACATTTTTATGCAGAGCTACAAACAGGTAATGTTTGTTGATGTCCAAGTAGATGGCATATGACCTTGAGAAATGAGAGGGTGAATAAAACAGAGAGGGTGAGCAAGAGCAGAAGAGCAGGCTTTGAGGACACGTGGGCTGATGCCTTCTGACCGGTTGCAAGAATCTGAGTCGAGGTTTGAACGCAAGCTCTCCACCTTGTCAGAAAAACGGACAGAGTCAGGGACAGCTGGTTGTGACTGGGTAAGGTGGGTAGAGAAACCAATGGGTTTCGTACACAAGATTTAGATGCAAACACCAAGTTTAGGCATTCAGCTTTTTCACGTGCAGTGTCAGCAGTGTGGCCATTTGAGTAAGGGAGGGGATGGAGGAGGAACATACACCAGAAACAGATTTATAAGATGCCACCAGGATTTGGAGGAGGGAGATAGGTTTGAGAGGTCAGACTTGAGATAGAAACATGTTGTTTTCTGGCTCTCCTGAGGGTAGACACACACTTCTTCTGAGCTTTATGGAAGGAACTGTTGATATTGAGGATGTCAGAGTCCATACACAAAAATAAAAAATAATACAAAAACTACAAAAAACTGATTAAAAATCCTTTTTCTTCTTGGATCTTGTGTTGATACATTAGTATGGTGTTCTCGCAGGCATGATGGCTGAATGGCTTCCATCTGTGCCTGTTTTCTTGTATTTCCTTGTAACTGAGATTACCCTCATTTTGGATTACCTTTTCAGACAAATGCCTCACCACAAGCTTCAGTGAACCATGGGCGGGAGGAAGGGTAGGACAACTGAATACGAGAGGGGATAATCTGTGCATGAGGAGACCAAGTTTCTTTGAAGGAATTCCAGGATGAGTTGATGTTGGAGAAAGTAGGGATGGGAGACCAGTCTATAAGTTTGATGGCTGCTTGGAGACCCTGCCAGTCAACCTGAGTGAAATGCCAGTCTCGACGGTGCTGAGGTGGTTCTCTAATAACAGCCAGGGAGATGTCCACTTTGAAAGGACGTGGTCAGAAGAACCGATGTGAGCGGAGGAAGAACAGCAGATATTTTCAGGGAAATTTGTCAAAATCAGATCCAGAAGAGATGGAGTACCATTGGCTGAGATCCGGGTCGGGAAGTTGACCGATTGAGTCAGTCCAATGAGTCGCAGAAAGCTTTGCTGAAGTGCCATGGCAGGGTGAGAGAGGTACCCACACCTAGCCAACTGGCATGATGACAATTGAAGTCGCCACATTTGAGGAAAGAGAGAGTTTGGATGAGAAGATAGAAGCTGGTCCATGTTTTCGGATCGTGAGGTGTAAATGCAGTCATCATTGTTTGGTGGATGGTAACAACACACATATAAACATAAGGTGGGTGTGGAGGGAAGCCATAGCCAAATGTATTCCTCGGGGTGTGGGGAAGTGAGGGCAGTGCATGGATAGTGAGGAATGGAGTCGTTGATGAAGAGAGCAACTCCACCAGGACGAGCCTCAGGTCTGTCATACCGGATGAGGGAATAACCAAGCAGAGATACTCAGGAGTCAGAGACGTCTTGAAGGAGGAAAGTTTCTGTGGGCAGATTATGTTGGTTTGTCAGTGGCAACCTGTAGGGAAAGAAGATCTGTCAGGTTGAGCGAAGGCACCAGATGTTTGAGGTCCACACTGATCATGAAGAGGAAGGGGAGGAGGCTTTCGGTGCAGGGGAGGGGAGGGGGGAGTGTAGGACGAGGGAGGAGGGGGTGAGTTAATGAGGGTTGTGGGGGATTGCAGAAGATCGAGGAGAGAGGGCCGGATGAGGGGGGAAAAAGGCTCTATGGTGCTGGGTTGAGGTACAGTGGGGAGTAATAATAGAGGGGGCAGAAGGCAGTTTTGGATTTGAGGTGGTGGAGTGATGAGTTGGAGTAGAGAGGGCAGGGGAAGCAATAACCTTGTGGATGTGAGGAGAGCAACTTTGAGGAGGGGAGTGAGGGGGTGATTGGAGGGAGAAGGGTGATTGGGGAGAGTTGAGGGAGAAAGGTGGGGGTGGGTGGGAAGTGTGGGATGGTTGCCTTGAGAGGGAGGGGCGAGAGGGGTAAATTGGCACTGAAGTTGGAAAAAAAAGACGACTGATGTAATAACAAGGTCTGAGTTCACGTTGGTTGATATTTGTGAATAATAGATCGAGTGGATATTTTAATGTTTTATGCAGGATCGAAGGCTTGTAGTGGAGCTGTCACACACACATCTCACAAATGTGGGCAAACAGACAAATACACGAGACACACAACAGGACTGTCAGACGAGACAACAGCCACCATGCTTGGGGAAGTGCCGTCACTTCCCGGGGCAATCTGGGGAAAAAGTGACCCCACAACCTCGAGAATGCTTCTGCATTGGACCACACAGCATTATCTCAAGTGTATTTAAAAAAAACTGATCTGCTGCTTTGACACATCCTCTTTCTGCTCTGTTCACCCTATAATTTGCCTTCGGTCATCTTCCTTCTTCTCAGAAGTCAGCCAAAATCACATGCCTTACTTCAACAGAGCAAAAAATGGATCACTTACTACTCAGCTATATTAGCTTACTTGCAGTTACCAGCAATGTCATGGAATTATCATGAGATCATTACAATCACCTTTACCATGCAGTCAGTGCAAATATACATTCCTTTTCACCAATGGCCAGATCTGATCTTCAATTCGGTTCAGACCAGATCACTCCATCTTAGACATGCTGCTTCCACTCTCCAAAAAATGGATGGAGGCCCTCAATGTCAATCATGAGATCAGGGTCATACTCTTGACATATATTGAGCTTTTGATACAGTCCAGCATCCTGCCTTGCTCTCCAAGCTGTCTGCCGATAGCATCCAAAGGCAACTCTACATATAGCTGCCTGACTTCCTCTACACTCGTAGTCAACAAACTTCTTCCTTCTTTGCAGACGTTCATGTAGTCATGAGCTGGTCAAACACTTGGAAAATATATTCATCCAGACAATCTCATACTCTCACACTGTCTCTCCAAAAGAGCATCTTGCAACCCTCCCATCTGCTTTCCAACAATCCACTCAAGAAATTCAGTCACTCAACTTTTGGGCCTCAATGTCAGCCAAGAAACTTCCTTGGGAAAAAAATCACTCTCTAAGTTGGCCTCCCTGGCACTCCTCCAAAACCAGTCACCGACTCGACATCTTCTAGCATACAACGACCTTCCTTGGGCACAGCTGAACTCTTATCCAGCTACAAGGTGTTCATCTGTAACTTGATGGAGGACTGCTCTCCCTTTGGGCTGGCACCCCTGCTTCACACATGCTGAGTTTGATGCCGTGGAAACCAAACCTTCAATGTCCATTGGAATCTTCCACAATACAGCTGAGTCCCTCGGCCTGTCACGATCACATCGCAAACAGGTCGGTGGGCTCTCTGTCTTCTCCCACATCCTTTCTGGTCTTTCACCCTCTGCTCTCTCATGCTCTCTGTGGAAACACCTTCTACATTCTCCTCAATCTCATTCTTCCTTCCAGGTCCTCAAGAAGTTGTTCAACCACCATCTCAAATCATCCCCCATCCAAATCTATGATCTTTTATACCCTCATAACCATGCCAAGCCTACCTCTTTCCAAGTTTACAGTTTCTCTTTCCTGATGGTTTTATTCTGTTTCCACCTTGTCCACCCGTGTGTCCTCCCCAAGCCCTCGTTATTCCCCCACATCCGTTTTTACTCCAAGTCTCCCTCTATTTTTTTCCTTCATCCCCACTATGGTGTGTTCCGTCTTCTCTTTCTCCTGTTCCTTTTGTTCTGTTTCATCCTGATATTTTCTATGTTCTAGCTCCTCCATGAGCCGAGACTTTGTATACAAAAAGGAGAGGGTTTTACAAAGCATAATAGAGGCCATTTACGTAAAAGCAGAATGAGGGCGAGTCAAGGATATCGCCTTGGCGTTCTCCAAACACCATGGGAGAGGGGAGGAGGGGCTTTTATTGATAGCAACGTGTTGACTGTGGAAGTGAGAAACATCAGTGATCCAGGAATGATGCCAAAGTAATTGTCAGAGATCAAGCTGTTTCAAAACAAGAATGACTTGACCCTCAATCACAATGATGGATATGCCTGGTGTTGGCTTAATAGGGTGGTGGGCTTGGATCCTAGGATCTTGAGTTCTAAATCCCACTCGCTGTTGAATTAATACCAGGTGGGGTTGACTCTGCCTGTCATATCTTCTGAGGTTGGCAAAATGAGTGCCAGCTTGCTGGTATCTTGTGTTGGAGTAGCGACCTGTCCAGGATTGTGCCCAATAGCCAAGGAGACTGCTTAGTAGCATCAATGCTCTGTCCAGAGTGTCTGGTCCCAATGGAAGGATGGATTACCTTGCTTATAAACTGAAGCAAGCCTTGTGGTCTGCAGTTGATCGAATCTGTTTTTCACACCCTAATTGTGGATGGGAGTGAATATTTCTGATTTCCAGCCAAAATGTAATGTGACCAAGTAGGACAGGCTGAATAGGTGAGACAGAGGAGAAGCAAGAGCAGCTGAGCAGGATTATGAACATTAGCTCGGATTGCAACTGTATACATGACAGAAGCAGGTCGATGTCAGAGAGAACTTTCTCTACCTTCTCAGGTGAGAAGTACCACAAATCCAGTGGACAGTGGGTTTGAAGGCACAAAACAGGAAAAAACGGAAGGGTTGGGTCCACGAGATTTGGAGGCAAACACAGAGTTAAGACATTCTGCATTATCCTGGACAGAGTTTGAAGTGATGCCAAATGAGGATAAGGAGGTTGCTGGAGGGGAGAACATGCCACAGACAGACTTTTCATCGTTTGTATGCAGCAACATCGTTTGTAGGACAGGAATTTTGGAATTTGCCATGTGCTGGTGATAGCTCAACTACTCTATGGTAAGGACACCATCAGATCTTAACATCCACAAACTAATGCCAGCAGACGGGATGCCTGTTTACCGTCCATCCGAGGGACGGTGCGCAAATTAATGAATCATTCTGCCTGAAACACCGGATGACAGTTTTAGCTGGGTCGAGATGAAATCCAGTCTCGACGGCTCAGAGGTGAATGTGCATACCTTTAGGCCATCCTGCCACCAAGTGATGGACTTGACAATGTGTCAGGACCATGACTGAGAAGGAGACTGGTTGGCGAGTTCAGCCTTGAGATTTGCAAGATTATGCCTTTCTGCCATGTTTGAAGATGAAGACGCACTTGTTACGAGCCAAATGGATGACCTAAAGTTCCCCAGTGGATTAGCTTTCCATGATAAGAAAGCAGCCTGATTGACCAAAACCACCTCCTCACAAGACTCAAGTAACCATGGCTGAGAAGATGAGATAAACTAAGAAGAGTGTGAGAGAGAGAAGAGAAAGAGAGAGAGAGAGAGAGAGAGAGAGAGAAGAGAGAGAGAAGAGAGAGAGAGAGAGAGAGAGAGAGAGAGCACCTTTGTGAAAGTATTCTCATGGGGAACCATTATCAGATGCAGTAGTAAAGAAATCCCAATCCTGTTGTTGGAATGCAGAGTGCAGGCACTGCTGGTTGGTCTCCATGAGCAACAGCTCCAAAGAGCACATGTTCTGGGTCCTTGAGGTTTCCCCCTTTCAATTGCAAGAGAGCATGATCAGAAGAGCAGAGCATTGGGAATATTTAGTTCCTGCTGGATTTTAACCACCAAGTGCAAAAGAGAAAATGTGAAGGAGAAGCATTGTGGTGTTAATGTGTCATATTAACAATGAAAGGTGATGATTCATTTCTCACCCTTTCTTTTCCAGACTTTATGATCATTGCATTTTACAGTCTTACTATGAACTTTGTAAAATGCTTGAAGCAATGGCAATGCCATTGCGACTCGGAGGTGGCAATGGCAATGCACATGCGACTCGGGGTAATGAGGTAATGACTGGAAGGAGGCCCGTCTTTTAAAAAAGTCGTGGACATTTCAATGGCTCAGAACCAATCATGAACAGGTCATTACTACGTTGCAGGGAACAAACAGGATGAAAAACCTTGCTCTGAGCAGACCGTGGGTGGGACAATGCAACAAACCTTCATCCACTCAACCAATGAGCCGCAATCATGTGACCTTGACTTTTGCACCTTTACTTGTGAAACTCCGTCTTCTCTTTTCTCCTCTCCCATCTCCACTTATACCCTTTCCGACTTTTCTTCTCTGCTATATTTTAAATTTACAACCCAGTTCTTTGTCCTGTTCCAGCCATTTCCATCGCGTGATTCGACTTGGTATTCCATTTTCTCCGAGGTCCGTCTTGATGCATCGTCTTCAGCATGGCCTGCTTCTCCGATTGCGCCAACTTTTTAAGAACTTCTCACATGGTTTGACTCGGTGCTTCATTCTTCACTTCATTGTCTTTGCCGAATCAAGCTTCTGGGAAAACTGCCTCTTCAATTTTAACAACGCCAATGACTTTGAATTTAGCTGGTACAGCATTTCTTTCTGAGCACATAGCTTATTTTTCTGGATAGCCAGAAGGGCCACAATAACACCCAACTGGTTATTGAGATGATAAAGTTTTTTCTTAATTGAAAACAACTGTAAATATGTTAAGAAATTGCATTTGGTACAATCTCAAATGGCCTGTGGCCTGTAGGTGGTGAACGCAAGACTGAAGCAAGTCCGTTTCTTTGGTCAACACCCCTTGCTGCAACACTTTGCTTATGTCCTGGAGGGCGAAGTGGTTGGAGGGCTGGCAGCATAGCATAGAGGTAAGCACACTTGCCTATGAGCTGTCTCACCACCTGGTCCAGCTATAAACGATCACCCTGGTCATTCACAGGGCGAAGTACCGTCCCTCGGAGGACGTTAAACTGGGTGTCCCTTCTGCCAGAATTGTGTGGACGTTAAAGATTCCATGGTGTCTTCACAAAAATTAGGCGAGCTATCGCCGGGCACCCTGAACAATATATTGTCACCTTCAGTCGACTGTCAGCTCTGACCATCCGTTTCATGAAAGACCTTGGACAAAAAAACGTCACAAGAAGGTGGAATTAATTGAGACCGTTAAACAAGTATTCGAAGAATGAGGGATAAGTGGTTGGACAAATCTTACCACATTAAATGTTCCTTTTCAAAATTAGAGTAAATATGAGTTCCTTTACAAGGAACTTCAAAGCAAGAGGAAATGAGGCTCATTAAGCTTGTGTGCAATGGTTTCCAACCTATGGTTGTTTGTCTGTGATGTATCTTTATAAATGCTGAGCATCAAGCAAGGAAACACGTACCATTTTACCCCGCGCACGCGAAGCCAAACGTGGGTGTTAAGCAATTGGTCCGTCCCTCCGTTCGTCCACAAACATCAGTTTGTGATCAAAGGAACAACTTGATTTCAGTCTAATGTTATATTTGAACACAAATCCGAACATGCATCGGAAAAAAAAAAAGGATACAAAGCTGATATCTAAAAACGTTGTGAGGGATTATGACAAAACTTGGTGAATGAGTTGGGTAGGCGACAAGAACAAGCCGATTACATATTGGTTATGGTGTGGATGCAGATCCAGCCTAGCAGAGGGCTACAAAACGTAAACTGTTCAGCCTGGCAGAGGTACGTATGTGCTCTACCGAGTGGCGTTCTAGCATATTGATAAATACAAGAGTGGTGGCTTCTTTGACTACTGGATCTCACTTGTCCAATTAAGCCTGGTGTTGGCTTAGCAGTTAGGGTGATGACTTGGGATCCTAAGGTCCTGAGTTTGAGTCCCGTTTCCCACTGAATTAACACCAGGGGTTGACTGAGCCTGTCATCCTTCTGAGGTCGGCGAAATGAGCACCAGTATGCTGGTAATAGGGGCAATGCATCAGCGCAAAGCTGTGCCCCTAACCAATGATGCAACCAGCAGCCAAAAAAGGCAGCACACGATGGGAACTTGTCCAACTTTTTGAACGCCTTTGCCAAATGCATATATATTCATCAATAATCTTAAAGAACAAGTCCATAATAATTGCATTTTAAAAATAAAAATACTTCCATTCTGAATGAAAATTTGTGGATGCAAAAGAAGAGGCAATTTCCTTAAAAAGAAACGGCACACCTGTCTCTAACCATTGTACAGTACTTGTGAAAAGGATTTCTCACAGCAGGATGTGGGTGGCTCTGCTTCACTGTGCCATCCCATGTTTACAAGAGGGTCTTTATGAGTCGGCAATGAAGTATGCACGGGCTCTCCTTCCAGCCGGACCAGGTGGTGCAGGCAGATGATTCACCCCCTGAAAGTTATTAATGAGCCAGATGGGTTTTCAATGGCTATCCAAGAGCAATATGAAAGTCTTCTGAGACTAGCTCAGGTTCCAGAATTTTTTAATCGAAATCCTTAATACTACTGCCTTAAGCCATATTTAAAGCCAAAAACCTCACAAATGCCGCTTTAGTGTCCTTAGCCTGATTGCCACTGTACCCACTCAATTGCGATCACATATAATTGATGCCAAAGTCAGAACAAACAACTTGTGGAGTGCCAAATATTTAACAAATGTGGTTGAACTTTTATTTGGTATTCCATCTGAGTACCGAGCTCAAGATGCTGGAATCCCAGCTTCAAAATACCATATAATGTGTCGCTTTGTCCATTAACTATAATGCGTTGAAATGCAGTGAAAAAAGAAGACTGCTGTACCGTAATGTTGTACATCACAAATGTAATATCTGTAAATGATGATCCTGAGCCATGACAAAATTAAGAAATCGCACAAAATTAAGAAAATGAAACAGGTGAACAGTTTGTGCACTTTCGAGGCAAGTGCGATGGAGCGTTTCAAGATCTGGGAGTAGTGTTCACCAATATTATGTTTTTTGCATTAGTTTCAGAAAAAGAAACAACACCCAAATATTGCATCAAACAAGGGTCGAAGGTTGACGATCGGCTTCCTGAAGATCCGCACCAAACAAGGTGTATTGGCCAGACGTGTAAAGGACAAACATGTAAAGGACAAAACATCAAAGCCAGAAAAGCTTGCCATCAGAAAATATAAGAAGGCAAGTAGTTTGGCCACAGATACACTGCACACATCCGGCACATTATACACTATTTTCATGGGGCTCAAGCTGTTTAGCTTTCCTCGAGCAAAGATACAATACTAAGGCATATGTGAGGAATCAGTGAGGTGGGTGCCTGTGGGATCAGCACCATTAACAGTCCAGCAAGACAATTTCTGCATGGCTGGTGTCCAGCAAAAAGACTCTTTGCACTACGTTTTCACTCTCCAGCAATATACTATGGACAAAGCGAGACGAGAAAGCATCTCAAATGCAAAGCCCATTTGCAGTCTGCATCCGCTTTGCACTTGAAATAACTTGACCAAAAAAAGAGCTTTAAAAAAAGGTAAAATTTATTAATCAGTCTTCTCCATATTCTCAACCAATATATAAAGCTCATTCTAACCACTCACTGACAGACATTAAAATTTGGTACTTCCCGGGTGACGTAGAAAGCTGAAACTCACGTGCCAACAGATATCGAATCCGAAACACCGGAAAAATACACAGAACCATTGGAAAGCATCCATTGTAAATGGAATATAAATAAATGAAAATATAAATAAATGAAATAAATAAATGAAAGACTTTAATGCTATATAATGTATAATCTAGATATTAAACATTCTTTTCTTTCTTTTTTCGGATTTCTCCATATGTTTCTCTCTTTCTGCCCGTTTGTTAGATAGCTGGCCTGACTCCAACCACAACTGAACTTCAAAACTTTAATGCTATATAATGTCGAAAAAAAAGAAAGAAGAAGAAGTTTAATATCTAGATTATACATTATATAGCATTAAAGTTTTGAGGTTCAGTTGTGGTTGGAGTCAGGCCAGCTATCTAACAAACGGGCGGAGAGAGAAACAGATGGAGAAATCGAAAAAAGAAAGAAAGAATGTTTAATATCTAGATTAT
>CM068967.1:61292445-61310437 GCA_035128595.1 Eptatretus atami
ATGTGTTGGACCAGTTTGTGATTTTATTCAGATCTGCAGAAAGCAAAGAGGCTGCTGCTTGCCGGTCTGAGGGATGACCGATGGTACTGCAGAGGGTGGAGTCATCAGCAAAGACATAAAGAGGATTTTCCAGAGAGTCGGAGAGATCATTGATTGAAAACCAGAAAAAGAACAGGGGCCCAGAACGCTGCCTTGAGGAACTTCAGCCTGGACAGGAAGAGGGGATGAGAGAACTCCATTTAGGGCCACGCGTTGACTGCGACAGGAGAGGACGTCTGCGAGCCATGAGTGGAGGTGCCCTTGGATACCAGAGGTAGAGAGTTTGGTGAGTAGGGCAGGGTGCCAGACTGTGTCAAAAGCACGCGATATATCGAGGGATGTGGCTCTGATTTCATGTCTAGCATTGAGGACCTCCATCCATTGTTGGGAGAGCAGAAGCAGCATAATCCAGTGCTAGAGTTGACCTGGTCTGCAACCAATATTAGCATTTGCCCATCGCGCAAATACAAAGGCCATTGGAGAAGAGGAAGGATTTAATGTCTGAAGTGATGATGGATTCCATAACGTTGCTGATGATTGGGAGAAGGCTGATTGGTTTGTAGTTGCAGGGAACTGTTTTTGCACATTTTTTATGCAGAGCTACAAACAGGTAATGTTTGTTGATGTCCAAGTAGATGGCATATGACCTTGAGAAAATGAGAGGGTGAATAAAACAGAGAGGGTGAGCAAGAGCAGAAGAGCAGGCTTTGAGGACACGTGGGCTGATGCCTTCTGGACCGGTTGCAGAATCTGAGTCGAGGTTTGACAGCAAGCTCTCCACCTTGTCAGAAAAAACGGACAGAGTCCAGGGACAGCTGGTTGTGACTGGGTAAGGTGGGTAGAGAAACCAATGGGTTTCGTACACAAGATTTAGATGCAAACACCAAGTTTAGGCATTCAGCTTTTTCACGTGCAGTGTCAGCAGTGTGGCCATTTGAGGTAAGGGAGGGGATGGAGGAGGAACATACACCAGAAACAGATTTTATTAGATGCCACCAGGATTTGGAGGAGGGAGATAGGTTTGAGAGGTCAGACTTGAGATTAGAAACATGTTGTTTTCTGGCTCTCCTGAGGGTAGACACACACTTCTTCTGAGCTTTATGGAAGGAACTGTTGATATTGAGGATGTCAGAGTCCATACACAAAAATAAAAAATAATACAAAAACTACAAAAACAAACTGATTAAAAAAAATCCTTTTTCTTCTTTGGATCTTGTGTTGATACATTAGTATGGTGTTCTCGCAGGCATGATGGGCTGAATGGCTTCCATCTGTGCCTGTTTTCCTTGTATTTCCTTGTAACTGAGATTACCCTCAGTTGGATTACCTTTTCAGGACAAATGCCTCACCACAAGCTTCAGTGAACCATGGGCGGGAGGAAGGGTAGGACAACTGAATACGAGAGGGGATAAATCTGTGCATGAGGGAGACCAAGTTTCTTTGAAGGAATTCCCAGGATGAGTTGATGTTGGAGAAAGTAGGGATGGGAGACCAGTCTATAAGTTTGATGGCTGCTTGGAGACCCTGCCAGTCAACCTGAGTGAAATGCCAGTCTCGACGGTGCTGAGGTGGTTCTCTAATAACAGCCAGGGAGATGTCCACTTTGACAAGGACGTGGTCAGAAGAACCGATTGGAGCGGAGGAAGAACAGCAGATATTTTCAGGGAAATTTGTCAAAATCAGATCCAGAAGAGATGGAGTACCATTGGCTGAGATCCGGGTCGGGAAGTTGACCGATTGAGTCAGTCCCAATGAGTCGCAGAAAGCTTTTGCTGAAGTGCCATGGCAGGTGAGAGAGGTACCCACACCTAGCCAACTGGCATGATGACAATTGAAGTCGCCACATTTGAGGAAGAGAGAGTTTGGATGAGAAGATAGAAGCTGGTCCATGTTTTCGGATCGTGAGGTGTAAATGCAGTCATCATTGTTTGGTGGATGGTACAACACACATATAAACATAAGGTGGGTGTGGAGGGAAGCCATAGCCAAATGTATTCCTCGGGGTGTGGGGAAGTGAGGGCAGTGCATGGATAGTGAGGAATGGAGTCGTTGATGAAGAGAGCAACTCCACCAGGACGAGCCTCAGGTCTGTCATACCGGATGAGGGAATAACCAAGCAGAGATACTCAGGAGTCAGAGACGTCTTGAAGGAGGAAAGTTTCTGTTGGGCAGATTATGTCTGGTTTGTCAGTGGCAACCTGTAGGGAAAGAAGATCTGTCAGGTTTGAGCGAAGGCACCAGATGTTTGAGGTCCACACTGATCATGAAGAGGAAGGGGAGGAGGCTTTCGGTGCAGGGGAGGGGAGGGGGAGTGTAGGACGAGGGAGGAGGGGGTGATAATAGGGTTGTGGGGATTGCAGAAGATCGAGGAGAGAGGGCCGGATGAGGGGGAAAAAAGGCTCTATGGTGCTGGGTTGAGGTACATGGGGAGTAATAATAGAGGGGCAGAAGGCAGTTTTGGATTTGAGGTGGTGGAGTGATGAGTTGGAGTAGAGAGGGCAGGGGAAGCAAGAACCTTGTGGATGTGAGGAGAGCAACTTTGAGGAGGGGGAGTGAGGGGGGTGATTGGAGGGAGAAGGGTGAGTGGGAGAGTTGAGGGAGAAAGGTGGGGGTGGGTGGGAAGTGTGGGATGGTTGCCTTGAGAGGGAGGGGCGAGAGGGGTAAATTGGCACTGAAGTTGGAAAAAAAGGACGACTGATGTATAACAAGGTCTGAGTTCACGTTGGTTGATATTTGTGAAATATAGATCGAGTGGATATTTTAATGTTTTATGCAGGATCGAAGGCTTGTAGTGGAGCTGTCACACACATCTCACAAATGTGGGCAAACAGACAAATACACGAGACACACAACAGGACTGTCAGACGAGACAAACAGCCACCATGCTTGGGGGAAGTGCCGTCACTTCCCGGGGCAATCTGGGGAAAAAGTGACCCCACAACCTCGAGAATGCTTCTGCACTTGGACCACACAGCATTATCTCAAGTGTATTTTAAAAAACTGATCTGCTGCTTTGACACATCCTCTTTCTGCTCTGTTCACCCTATAATTTGCCTTCGGTCATCTTCCTTCTTCTCAGAAGTCAGCCAAAATCACTGCCTTACTTCAACAAGATGCAAAAATGGATCCACTTCACTACAGACTTATTAGCTTACTTGCAGTTACCAGCAATGTCATGGAATTCATCATCGCAGTTGACATAAAATCATTCCTTTTCACCAATGGCCAGATCGGTGATCTTCAATTCGGTTTCAGACCAGATCACTCCATCTTAGACATGCTGCTTCCACTCTCCAAAAAATGGATGGAGGCCCTCAATGTCAATCATGAGATCAGGGTCATATCTCTTGACATATATTGAGCTTTTGATACAGTCCAGCATCCTGCCTTGCTCTCCAAGCTGTCTGCCGATAGCATCCAAAGGCAACTCTACATATAGCTGCCTGACTTCCTCTAACTCGTAGTCAACAACTTCTTCCTTCTTTGCAGACGTTCATGTAGTCATGAGCTGGTCAAACACTTGGAAAATATATTTCAATCCAGACAATCTCATACTCTCACACTGTCTCTCCAAAAGGAGCATCTTGCAAACCCTCCCATCTGCTTTCTCAACAATCCACTTCAAAGAAATTCAGTCACTCAAACTTTTGGGCCTCAATGTCAGCCAAGAAACTTCCTTGGGAAAAAAATCACTCTTCTAAGTTGGCCTCCCTGGCACTCCTCCAAAACCAGTCACCGACTCGACATCTTCTAGCATACAACGACCTTCTTGGGCACAGCTGAACTCTTATCCAGCTACAAGGTGTTCATCTGTAACTTGATGGAGGACTGCTCTCCCTTTGGGCTGGCACCCCTGCTTCACACCATGCTGAGTTTGATGCCGTGGAAACCAAGACCTTCAATGTCATTGGAATCTTCCACAATACAGCTGAGTCCCTCGGCCTGTCACGATCACATCGCAAACAGGTCGGTGGGCTCTCTGTCTTCTCCCACATCCTTTCTGGTCTTTCACCCTCTGCTCTCTCCATGCTCTCTGTGGAAACACCTTCTACATTCTCCTCAATCTCATTCTTCCTTCCAGGTCCTCAAGAAAGTTGTTCACCACCATCTCAAATCATCCCCCATCCAAATCTATGATCTTTTATACCCTCATTAACCATGCCCAAGCCTACCTCTTTCCAAGTTTACAGTTTCTCTTTCCTGATGGTTTTATTCTGTTTCCACCTTGTCCACCCCGTGTGTCCTCCCCAAGCCCTCGTTATTCCCCCACATCCGTTTTTACTCCAAGTCTCCCTCTATTTTTTCCTTCATCCCCACTATTGGTGTGTTTCCGTCTTCTCTTTCTCCTGTTCCTTTTGTTCTGTTTCATCCTGATATTTTCTATGTTCTAGCTCCTCCATGAGCCGAGACTTTGTATACAAAAAGGAGAGGGTTTTACAAAGCATAATAGAGGCCATTTACGTAAAAGCAGAATGAGGCGAGGTCAAGGATATCGCCTTGGCGTTCTCCAAACACCATGGGGAGAGGGGAGGAGGGGCTTTTATTGATAGCAACGTGTTGACTGTGGAAGTGAGAAACATCAGTGATCCAGGAATGATGCCAAAGTAATTGTCAGAGATCAAGCTGTTTCAAAACAAGAATGACTTGACCCTCAATCACAATGATGGATATGCCTGGTGTTGGCTTAATAGGGTGGTGGGCTTGGGATCCTAGGATCTTGAGTTCTAAATCCCACTCACCTGTTGAATTAATACCAGGTGGGGTTGACTCTGCCTGTCATCCTTCTGAGGTTGGCAAAATGAGTGCCAGCTTGCTGGTATCTTGTGTTGGAGTAGCGACCTCTCCAGGATTGTGCCCAATAGCCAAGGAGACTGCTTAAGTAGCATCAATGCTCTGTCCAGTGTCTGGTCCCAATGGAAGGATGGATTACCTTGCTTATAAACTGAAGCAAGCCTTGTGGTCTGCAGTTGATCGAATCTGTTTTCACACCCTAATTGTGGATGGGAGTGATATTTTCTGATTTCCAGCCAAATGTAATGTGACCAAAGTAGGACAGGCTGAATAGGTGAGACAGAGGAGAAGCAAGAGCAGCTGAGCAGGATTATGAACATTAGCTCGGATTGCAACTGTATACATGACAGAAGCAGGGTCGATGTCAGAGAGAACTTTCTCTACCTTCTCAGGTGAGAAGTACACAAAATCCAGTGGACAGTGGGTTTGAAGGCACAAAACAGGAAAAAACGGAATGGGTTGGGTCCACGAGATTTGGAGGCAAACACAGAGTTAAGACATTCTGCATTATCCTGGACAGAGTTTGAAGTGATGCCAAATGAGGATAAGGAGGTTGCTGGATGGGGAGAACATGCCACAGACAGACTTCTTCATCGTTTGTATGCAGCACATCGTTTGTAGGACAGGAATTTTGGAATTTGGCCATGTGCTGGTGATAGCTCAACTACTCTATGGTAAGGACACCATCAGATCTTAACATCCACAAACTAATGCCAGCAGACGGGATGCCTGTTTACCGTCCATCCGAGGGACGGTGCGCAAATTAATGAATCATTCTGCCTGTGAAACACCGGGATGACAGTTTATAGCTGGGTCGAGATTGAAATCCAGTCTCGACGGCTCAGAGGTGAATGTGCATACCTTTAGGCCATCCTGCCAACCAAGTGATGGACTTGACAATGTGTCAGACCATGACTGAGGAAGGAGACTGGTTGGCGAGTTCAGCCTTGAGATTTGCAAGATTATGCCTTTCTGCCATGTTTGAAGATGAAGACGCACTTGTTACGAGCCAAATGGATTGACCTAAAGTTCCCCTCAGTGGATTAGCTTTCCATGATAAGAAAGCAGCCTGATTGACCAAAACCACCTCCTCACAAGACTCAGTATACCATGGCTGAGAAGATGAGATAAACTAAGAAGAGTGAGAGAGAGAGAGAGAGAGAGAGAGAGAGAGAGAGAGAGAGAGAGAGAGAGAGAGAGAGAGAGAGAGCACCTTTGTGAAAGTATTCTCATGGGGAACCATTATCAGATGCAGTAGTAAAGAAATCCCAATCCTGTTGTTGGAATGCAGAGTGCAGGCACTGCTGGTTGGTCTCCATGAGCAACAGCTCCAAAGAGCCATGTTCTGGGTCCTTGAGGTTTCCCCCTTTCAATTGCAAGAGAGCATGATCAGAAGAGCAGAGCATTGGGAATATTTAGTTCCTGCTGGATTTTAACCACCAAGTGCAAAGAGAAAATGTGAAGGAGAAGCATTGTGGTGTTAATGTGTCATATTAACAATGAAAGGTGATGATTCATTTCTCACCCTTTCTTTTCCAGACTTTATGATCATTGCATTTTACAGTCTTACTATGAACTTTGTAAAAATGCTTGAAGCAATGGCAATGCACATGCGACTCGGAGGTGGCAATGGCAATGCACATGCGACTCGGGGTAATGAGGTAATGACTGGAAGGGAGGCCCGTCTTTTAAAAAAGTCGTGGACATTTCAATGGCTCAGAACCAATCATGAACAGGTCATTACTACGTTGCAGGGAACAAACAGGATGAAAAACCTTGCTCTGAGCAGACGTGGGTGGGACAATGCAACAAACCTTCATCCACTCAACCAATGAGCCGCAATCATGTGACCTTGACTTTTGCACCTTTACTTGTGAAACTCCGTCTTCTCTTTTCTCCTCTCCCATCTCCACTTATACCCTTTCCGACTTTTCTTCTCTGCTATATATTAAATTTACAACCCAGTTTCTTTGTCCTGTTCCAGCCATTTCCATCGCGTGATTCGACTTGGTATTCCATTTTCTCCGAGGTCCGTCTTGATGCATCGTCTTCAGCATGGCCTGCTTCTCCGATTGCCGCCAACTTTTTAAGAACTTCTCACATGGTTTGACTCGGTGCTTCATTCTTCACTTCATTGTCTTTGCCGAATCAAGCTTCTGGGGAAAACTGCCTCTTCAATTTTAACAACGCCATGACTTTGAATTTAGCTGGTACAGCATTTCTTTCTGAGCACATAGCTTATTTTTCTGGGATAGCCAGAAGGGCCACAATAACACCCAACTGGTTATTGAGATGATAAAGTTTGTTTCTTTAATTGAAAACAACTGTAAATATGTTAAGAAATTGCATTTGGTACAATCTCAAATGGCCTGTGGCCTGTAGGTGGTGAACGCAAGACTGAAGCAAGTCCGTTTCTTTGGTCAACACCCCTTGCTGCAACCACTTTGCTTATGTCCTGGAGGGCGAAGTGGTTGGAGGGGCTGGCAGCATAGCATAGAGGTAAGCACACTTGCCTATGAGCTGTCTCACCACCTGGTCCAGCTATAAACGATCACCCTGGTCATTCACAGGGCGAAGTACCGTCCCTCGGAGGGACGTTAAACTGGGTGTCCCTTCTGCCAGAATTAGTTGGTGGACGTTAAAGATTCCATGGTGTCTTTCACAAAAATTAGGCGAGCTATCGCCGGGCACCCTGAACAAATTATTGTCACCTTCAGTCGACTGTCAGCTCTGACCATCCGTTTCATGAAAGACCTTGGACAAAAAAACGTCACAAGAAGGTGGAATTAATTGAGACCGTTAAACAAGTATTCGAAGAATGAGGGATAAGTGGTTGGACAAATCTTACCACATTAAATGTTCCTTTTCAAAATTAGAGTAAATATGAGTTCCTTTACAAGGAACTTCAAAGCAAGAGGAAATGAGGCTCATTAAGCTTGTGTGCAATGGTTTCCAACCTATGGTTGTTTGTCTGTGATGTATCTTTATAAATGCTGAGCATCAAGCAAGGAAACACGTACCATTTTTACCCCGCGCACGCGAAGCCAAACGTGGGGTTAAGCAATTGGTCCGTCCCTCCGTTCGTCCACAAACATCAGTTTGTGATCAAGGAACAACTTGATTTCAGTCTAATGTTATATTTTGAACACAAATCCGAACATGCATCGGAAAAAAAAAGGATACAAAGCTTGATATCTAAAAACGTTGTGGAGGGATTATGACAAAACTTGGTGAATGAGTTGGGTAGGCGACAAGAACAAGCCGATTACATATTGGTTATGGTGTGGATGCAGATCCAGCCTAGCAGAGGGCTACAAAACGTAAACTGTTCAGCCTGGCAGAGGTACGTATGTGCTCTACCGAGTGGCGTTCTAGCATATTGATAAATACAAGAGTGGTGGCTTCTTTGACTACTGGATCTCACTTGTCCAATTAAGCCTGGTGTTGGCTTAGCAGTTAGGGTGATGACTTGGGATCCTAAGGTCCTGAGTTTGAGTCCCGTTTCCCACTGAATTAACACCAGGGGGTTGACTGAGCCTGTCATCCTTCTGAGGTCGGCGAAATGAGCACCAGTATGCTGGTAATAGGGGCAATGCATCAGCGGCAAAGCTGTGCCCCTAACCAATGATGCAACCAGCAGCCAAAAAAGGCAGCACACGATGGGAACTTGTCCAACTTTTTGAACGCCCTTTGCCAAATGCATATATATTCATCAATAATCTTAAAGAACAAGTCCATAATAATTGCATTTTAAAAATAAAAATACTTCCATTCTGAATGAAAATTTGTGGATGCAAAAGAAGAGGCAATTTCCTTAAAAAGAAACGGCACACCTGTCTCTAACCATTGTACAGTACTTGTGAAAAGGATTTCTCACAGCAGGATGTGGGTGGCTCTGCTTCACTGTGCCCATCCCATGTTTACAAGAGGGTCTTTATGAGTCGGCAATGAAGTATGCACGGGCATCTCCTTCCAGCCGGACCAGGTGGTGCAGGCAGATGATTCACCCCCTGAAAGTTATTAATGAGCCAGATGGGTTTTCAATGGCTATCCAAGAGCAATATGATAAGTCTTCTGAGACTAGCTCAGGTTCCAGAATTTTTTAATCGAAATCCTTAATACTACTGCCTTAAGCCATATTTAAAGCCAAAAACCTCACAAATGCCGCTTTAGTGTCCTTAGCCTGATGCCACTGTACCCACTCAATTGCGATCACATATAATTGATGCCAAAGTCAGAACAAACAACTTGTGGAGTGCCAAATATTTTGACAAATGTGGTTGAACTTTTATTTGGTATTCCCATCTGAGTACCGAGCTCAAGATGCTGGAATCCCAGCTTCAAAATACCATATAATGTGTCGCTTTGTCCATTAACTATTAATGCCGTTGAAATGCAGTGAAAAAAGAAGACTGCTGTACCGTAATGTTGTACATCACAAATGTAATATCTGTAAATGATGATCCTGAGCCATGACAAAATTAAGAAATCGCACAAAATTAAGAAAATGAAACAGGTGAACAGTTTGTGCACTTTCGAGCAAGTGCGATGGAGCGTTTCAGATCTGGGAGTAGTGTTCACCAAATTATTATGTTTTTTGCATTAGTTCAGAAAAAGAAACAATCACCCAAATATTGCATCAAACAAGGGTCGAAGGTTGACATCGGCTTCCTGAAGATCGCACCAAACAAGGTGTATTGGCCAGACGTGTAAAGGACAAACATGTAAAGGACAAAACATCAAAGCCAGAAAAGCTTGCCATCAGAAAATAATAAGAAGGCAAGTAGTTTGGCCACAGATACACTGCACACCATCCGGCACATTATACACTATTTCATGGGGCTCAGCTGTTTAGCTTTCCTCGAGCAAAGATACAATACTAAGGCATATGTGAGGAATCAGTGAGGTGGGTGCCTGTGGGATCAGCACCATTAACAGTCCAGGCAAGACAATTTCTGCATGGCTGGTGTCCAGCAAAAAGACTCTTTGCACTACGTTTTCACTCTCCAGCAATATACTATGGACAAAGCGAGACGAGAAAGCATCTCAAAATGCAAAGCCCATTTGCAGTCTGCATCCGCTTTGCACTTGAAATAAACTTGACCAAAAAAAGAGCTTTAAAAAAAGGTAAATTTTATTAATCAGTCTTCTCCATATTCTCAACCAATATATAAAGCTCATTCTAACCACTCACTGACAGACATTAAAATTTGGTACTTCCCGGGTGACGTAGAAAGCTGAAACTTCACGTGCCAACAGATATCGAATCCGAAACACCGGAAAAATATCACAGAACCATTGGAAAGCATCCATGTAAATGGAATATAAATAAATGAAAATATAAATAAATGAAAATAAATAAATGAAAAAAAGAAAAAATAAATGCAGGTGAGCGACGCAATCCAAAGGGGAAGCATGGTACTTTTGTGTCGATGAGCATTGAAGCTGATACAACAGGAAAAGAAATCACAAAACCGTTGGAAGGCATACGTAAATGGAAATATAAATAAATTAAAAAAACAAATGCAGGTGAGCGACCTGAGACAATGGGGAAGTACAGTTTGTTATTGCTTACAATGTGTTAGCATACCCAGCTTGTAACTAGTAATAGGCATCTACAACCATCCTTGACCATGTTGTGAAACGTCAGGCGAGGAGGCCCTCACTTTTTAAATTTTTATTCCGCCCTTCCAATTATAGGCCACAGTTCCAATTATATGACCACTACTGTAGTTCTGTAACGGCCCCAATTAGTTCCGCCATCTTGTAGCCCTGTGTCGGAGTGGCGACCTGTCCAGGATTGTGCCAAATACCAAGGAGACTGCTGAGTCAGCACCAATGCTCTGCACAGAGTGTGGTCCCAATGGATGGATGGATCTTGTAGCCCAAGTCGATAACGAACTGGCTGAGCAGGCTTGATCGTGGTTTGAGTAGGAATTTGTAATTTGTTCACGGTGCCAGTGATAACTCGTCCGTTCGTCACAAAAGACACTGTGGGATCTTCAACATCCACCAAATAATGCGACCATATGGGACACGCAGAGTAAACGTCCATCTGAGGAACTGTTCACTTTGTGATGCAATGCCCAGCCGGTGAAGCTGTTAGATTTTAGCCGGGTCAGGATTCAGAAATCAAACCCAAGTTAGACGGCTCAAAATTAAGCGCGCTATCTCTTCACCACCCTGTCAGACTCCACAAGTGTCCAATTAAAAATGAATGTCTTCTTCTTTTTCTGTCTGCAGCACAAAGTTGCAAGGAGCATCGTTTGCTGAGGGCATTAATGTCTGTGTCGCTGAGGCAATGCCCTCCGTAAGTTTAGGGAAGTAGTTTGGAATTGGTTCAGGGTGCTGGTGATAGCTCACCTACATTTTATGAAGGACACCATGGGATCTTTAATGTCCAGAAACCAATGCCAGCAGATGGGTTGACCAGTTTAACGTCCATCCAATGGATGTCACACACACCTGTAACCTACCTGAGAGACACCAGAATGGCAATTTGTAACTGAGCCAAGATTCTAACCCAGGCTTGACAGGCTTAGCGGTGAGCACACATACCACTCGGCCATCCTGCCAGCCAGTGAGCACACATACCACTCGGCCATCCTGCCAGCCAGTGAGCACACATACCACTCGGCCATCCTGCCAGCCGGTGAGCACACATACCACTCGGCCATCCTGCCAGCCGGTGAGCACACATACCACTCGGCCATCCAGCCAGCCGGTGAGCACACATACCACTCGGCCATCCTGCCAGCCAGTGAGCACACATACCACTCGGCCATCCTGCCAGCCCAAATGAGTAAGTAATCCGATAGATACAAAGTGTTGTTATTGTGGCAAGTTTAGTTCTTTCTTTTAACTGGACTACATCTTCCATAAACATATTGACATGTCACAAACGTGGAATCACAAATTACTTTCTTTAACTAGAAGGGTACTCGGTGGAGCGCATACCTCCACCACGCAATGCCTCATCCACGAGAACATATCGAGCCCGATACATTTTTGAAATTTCATGCTATACAGTACTATATCATATTTGGCCCAATCTCTCAATGGTAAAGAATCACTTTAAAAATTAAATAATTCTCGTATCCAGATCCGGATTCGGATCTTCACCAAAATTGAACCAATTAGTCCTTGCAACACACCAAACCTGTCTACAAAATTTCATCCGAATCTCTCTGCAACTTTTTGAGATCTCGTCCTATCTCTCAATGGTGAAGAATCACTTAAAAAAATTATCGGATCCGGATCCGGATTCGGATCTTCAACAAAATTGAATCGATTTTTCCTTCTCACACACCCAACGTGTCCACCAAGTTTCATCCAAATCCGTGCACAACTTTTTGAGATCTCGTCCTATCTCTCAATGGTGAAGAATCACTTTTAAAAAAAATTTATCGGATCCGGATCTTCACCAAAATCTAAATCAATTCGTCCTCGTCACACACCCAACCTGACCACCAAATTTCATCCAAATCCATCCACAAACTTTTTGAGATTACCTGCACACAATGAAACAGACAAACAAACAAACAAACAAACAAACAGCGGTGAAAATATAACCTCCTTCACCTCCAGTGGCGGAGGTAAAAAGAAAAAAAATGGCAGCGCTGCATCCTGCTGATGCTAACACTTACAGCTCAGCTGATCAGTTACTGGTGCTGAAATTATGATAGATATTGATTGTTTGTGTTCGCATCTAAGGCATAAAATCCCAAGGTGAGTGATCGAAAACACTCACAAATGGTCGAGAGAGGAAAAGGGTAAAGGAAGCTATATATTCCTGAGTCGTTTCATTGAAAGCTCCCAAAACCACAAAGGAAACTCATTTAGTTCTGAGAAGGTTTCAAAAAAATATTAAAAAAATACTTTGGAATCCTGATGTTCGATCTTTTCCTTGTGCGCCTCGTGCTGGTGTTTCTATTTATTTTGCTTTATATAGAGGGAGCAGGTGGGGCTATTTGAGAACAGCGTATGATAGCATTTCTGGGCCGAAGTGCTGGGCCGGTGATTGATCCACTACCGGGTGAGCGAAAGCACTGCTGGAGGCTGGCTTCTTGATATTGGCAAGAATGTGAACACGGTGCCAACCATTAAAGCAGAATGACTCCATAACCTGCTTTGATTCTGCGGTTGTACTGGTGAGATCGCTGAATCAACTCGCAAGATTAAAATAAAAAAATATACTACTTAAGGCAGAACTTATAGGAGCTCATTATCTGTGATCCATGGAGATTAATTAATACACATTCAAGTGTGTAGGCTAAACAGGTCCCTCCAGTCTCAACTCTCCCTATCCCAGTGGTGACAGATTATGAGCCCTTGTTATGAATCGCACGTCATCAAATACCTGCTTTAAAATGAGTAAAAAAATTGAAGACTCCTGGGTTATAAAAATTTGAAAATCATCACTTATGAACATGTACCTTGTCACGACGTCTGGCTCTGGGCGTTTTCGGCAGATTCTTGCAGCGTCCTACGTAACGCACACCTGCGTGTGGCTCCGTCCTCTTCCCACTCCAAAACTACTTGACATTTCCTTCTCTCAGCGGTGTTGCTCTCAGGGATTATTTAGTCCTTTGCAAAGGCCAAGAGAAAAGATTCCATCATGAGCTGCTGGATTGTCTCTGCGATATGTATTCTGGTGTAGTCTCGTGTTTACACGGGTCGGTGTGTTTTTAATATCAAACAGCAGAACAAGAGTTATTTTAACCCATTTCTTTAAGAGTGCAGGACAATGGGAATTTCAAAATTTGATGAAAGGACACAGAAAGCTTTGCCCTTGAGAAGCCGGAAAAAGGTTTTGAAATGGTTTAGATTATGCTTCCCTTTTATTCTCCTCTGTAATGCTCTTTCCTTTTAATCCGTTCCCCTGATGTGATTCAAGCAGCTTGGATTTGCCCTGAAAAACTGCCTTGGCACTGTTGTGCCAAGAGAACTTCCGTGACGGCACATTTACACAACCAGACAGTGTTCCATGTTCATGCCCTGTGGACCTCTTTACCAGGTGAGCCCTTTGATTTTGTGAGAATACACCCACTGGTTTTACATGGAGCTTTAAAATAGTTCGCATAAAGAGATACATACTGTGTAGTCCAAAACACAAAAATATTTAAAAAAATTTCTTCTACTTCTCGTACTATGTCACTACATTATTGGGGACTCAGCCGCATGGGTTTTCCTTCTCCACACGCCTCCATCCTAAGTATCCTCTCTCATGTCCCAACTGCATTGAAATCAAAAGCCTGCCTTAGCAGATCGTCATTCTACTTCCTGAGACTAATATAATTGGATGGGAAATATTTTCTTACTTATTATGTGTACAGTATTTACATATTGAAAAATATAACAGATGTGGCATTTCCTGGACTATCGTCGACATCTCGTTCTTGAACTGTTGGCTGCATCTCATTCCTGGACTGTTGTCCGCATGTTGTTTCTGGACTGTTTGTATCTCATTCCTCGACTGTTGTTCGTGCCTCGTTCCTCGACTGTTGCCCGTATCTCGTTCCTGGACTGTTGTTCACATGTCGTTCCTGGACTGTTGTCCGCATCTCTTTCCTAGACTCTTGTCCGCATGTCGTTCCTGGACTGTTTGTATCTCATTCCTCGACTGTTGTTCGTGCCTTGTTCCTCGACTGTTGCCCGTATCTCGTTCCTGGACTGTTGTTCATATCTCATTCCGAGAACAATTTGGACATCACACGTAAACTGCCTGGGCCATCATGTGTCAAACCAACAATGAACAAGTTTACAAAAGTTCAAGCAGAACATGGCCAGCAGCATGCACTCCATCCAGTTATATCATGGAGTTAAGAATTACTAATAGAACAGACACAAATATACAGACAAACAGAGAGGACAGGATATATGGATGATCGGTTGGAATTACAGGCACTTACCAAGCCATGTGTTTTATCATCAAACACGATGCATATCATGATGTTCAGTGGATGTAAGTGAAGGCTTTCTGTTCACGGATCATTAAATTGACGGAAATTTCTGCACATAATTTTATTGTGGTCTTCTTATACTCCTCTAATACTGGATAAAAATACTCCTTGACAAAAACTCATTCCGATGAAGTATGGCTTGCACTTTACCAAATGTGTAGAATACGAACCACGGTTATCCATGCCATTTCCAATAATGTAACACCGTCTGTTACCCTTACTACACAAATCCTTTGTGCTCCCAATTAAACTGTGCGAAAGGTCCATCTTGAGAACACAAATCCTGGAAATATGGATCTACGTAAGCTGGTAATGGGCATCTCGAGGCTACTCGCTGTCATACAGAGGCCAACATTTTGCATTCATGCATTTATTGTAGCCACACCAGGCGCAGCCTTGAGAATTGGGATCATACAGAGAGTTGATAGTGTGGCTCTCCAAAGGATGTTGGTTGTCAAATCAAATCCGGCAATGTGTGTTTGTGGATTGATTGTCGCAAATAATAAACCAGCACCTCTTGGGGAAGGTTCTCAACAACGAAATGAATAATGTAACATTGGTGCAGAGGGAGTTGTGTGTATTGCATTAGTTGCGTGAACTCTGTTGTGTGTTCAAGGAGTCTACGTCATTAGGTGCATATACAAGGAGTCTGTGTTTGCCAAGCCAAGGACTCCATGTGTGCCTGCGCCACAACGTAAACCAAGCAGTTGGGCGGTCATGAACTCTAATTCACTCCATTCAGCCTATAAAGATTTCCATCCTGTTCCTTGTACAAAAAAATGAAGACTGTCGAAGATGTGTATTTTCAAAATATGGCTTGTAGCTATGAAGTTTACTTTCCAATAAGAAACCATGCAAAATCCTTCTTTTATTGTTATTACAAACTTATTACCTCCGCCACCAAGGGTGGATGGAGGTTATGTATTCACCCGTGTTTGTTACTTGTGAAATTGAGGATTCACCAGTACAGGGAGTCCCCGACTTACAAATGGATTACGTTCCTGAAGTTAGTTTGTAACTAGATTAGTATGCAAGTCGGAAAATCGAAAAAAAACATCATTTTCCCTGGTTTTTTTTTGTTGTTTGTTTGTTTTTAACTTTAACAACCTTTATGTAACTATAATGAATAAAATACAATAATAATGAATAATACAACAAGAAGAGCAAGAATTGCTTTGCAATACATCTCCCAAACTGGTCCCAATGAAGAAGAAGAAGAAACTCTGTATTCCAAGGACAAAATAAAATAAAAGGAAAAGCAAATTTTATTTAATGACATATTTTGTAGACCAATAAAGACAACTAGGATAACAAACTTGAGATAAAATTGAGTTTGCTTCAACACATGCTTGAGCTGATGAAGTTGTAAAAATAAAGAAGAACAACCTTTCACACAACCGTGTTTCATTCGTTTCTCGGCTTTGCCTATTTCATATTAAAAATAACCCGATGTACATTCATGAAGCAAAAACATGCGTATCGCCCATGCGCGTATATAATACATCGTGGTTATATACCTGGGATCGTTCCAATTGCACTGGGCCATGGACTAACACCCAGGCCTAAGGTCTGAGGCCTACCGATCTGTGCTGCTTCATGCAATGGCGGCGCATTATTTTATTGGGGTGCAGTCAGGGCAGCTGAACACTGACCCCTGTGTAATGTGTGATATTTTCTCTAAGTCTAAAAAGGGCATAACTGTGAAAAATTGATGAAGCGACCTGAAACTCGAACTTGTTCTGTAACTTGTCAAAATAAAGCCATGTAGTACCAAGTTTCAGTTCAATATGTTAAAGGGTATGGGCAAAAAGTCTGAAAAACCACCGGTGGGATGGACGGACGAACGGACAGACAGACAGCAAACCTATAGCCCCCTCTGGTGAAACTGGTCGGGGACTCATAACATAAAATAGAGAAAAAACAAAAAAGAATATTATTGTACAGTACGAGGAGGGAGCAGAAGTGGTGTACAACTGAGAAGAGGAAGGCGAGGCCGATGTGTGGGCTGGAGGCTGAGATGCACATGGAATTGGAGCAGGATCACCGGCAGAAGAAGTTGATGGCTGTGGCTCCCTTTCCACCTTTTAAATTATTTATCCAGGGAAGACTGAGCAGCAGCTGCCTTCTTATCATCGAAAATGACCTTGTAGCAGGTAAGTTAACACTATGGAACACTTTGCTAAATGTCGTGATGTATGTAGAGTCCTCAGACTCAAAGAGAGACAAGGCCTGCTCAATCAACCTAAAGGTCTCAGTTGTAAATCTCCTGGGAACCTCGATGACTTCCTTGGATACAGATTCCTCTGCAATCTTCTGTGCCTCAAATTCCATCAAGTCCTCATTCGATAGCTTCTGTGAATGAGACTTCAGCAAGGTTTGAACATCTTCTGCCTCCATCTCCAAATTTTAAGTCGCTTGCCCATTTTCACAAGTTTATTAGTCACTTCTTGCACAATGTCTTCAAATTACTCAAAATCGTTCACAAACTGGGGGCAAGGTTTCTTCCACACTCCATTTAAATTGGTTTTTCTCACTTCACACCAGGCTGAATGAATATTTTTCATGGCCTGGTAAATATTGTAGTCCCTTCAGAACTCCTTGAGAGCAACAGCACCCTCACCTTCTGTTGTCTTGATTGCCTGTGCAAAGGTCCTACACAGGTAGTAGGCCTTGAATGATGCAATAACTCTCTGGTCCATGGGCTGGAGCAGTGACATTGTGTTAGGAGGCATGCACACAACCTTATTGTCTCGATGAAAGTCATCCAGGAATGGAGGGTTACCAGGAGTATTACCAAGGGCCAACAAGTTCTTGAAAGGTAAGTTTTTGGCTGCACAGTACTCCTTAACCTGCACCAGGAAATGATGGTGGAACCAGTCTCAAAGAAGACCAAACTGATCCATGCTTTTCTTCCCCAAATAACTGGCAGTGAGGCCTTGGTGATGCCCTTCAATGCATGAGGATTCTCAGAGCGGTACATCAGTAAGGGCTTCAGCGGGCAATTCCCAGCGTCATTGGCCCCAAGCAAAAGGGTGATCCTGTCCTTGGCAGCCTTGAACCCAGGTGTTGACTTCTCCTTGGAAATATACATACGGTCCAGCTTTTTCTTCAAACAAAGGCCTGTCTCATCGACATTAAAGGCCCAGTCACACCTTGACGTTTTAGCCAGCAATGGCAACGTATCAAAATGTATGTAAAAC
>CM068967.1:61319798-61334976 GCA_035128595.1 Eptatretus atami
ACCCACAACTTCCAAGTGAAAAACAAATTCTACAAATTTCAGAAAATTAATTAAAAATACAAAACTAGAAGATCTTGGTTGGATAAGTGTTCACCTCCCTTATAATAGCACGTCCAATGGAGATCGGCGAAGTGCTCATCACACTCCACATTTTTTTGATTTACCCACTGATCGCATTACGTGTCTTCGGGTTGAATGGTTTGCATTAGCGGGAACAATCGTCTGGATGGCAGACGGACTGTTGTTCTTTGTGGATTATGTGGTTTCACCATGTGAGACATAATCTGTGGCGATGCTCAGCATTACTGTCAGAAAGTGCGTCTGATGTATAAATGATGAATGTGGTCATCATTTGTTAGATATTTATGGTATTCTGTTCTAATGAGGGAAGACAAGCCCAAAATCCAGATTGGTGGCTCTGTTTGATGGTCAACTGATATTGACCATGCAATTTTTGTCTGTTTGACAAAGTCTTTGGGCCAAGGCCTTTGGATTGCAGGTGACGCTTTAGTGTAGCAGTATGTCCAATGGAGATTGGTGGAGTGCTCGTCACATTCCACATGTTTTTAATTTACTTGCCGATCGCATTACGTGTCTTCTGGTTGAATGGTTTGTATTAGCTGGAACAATCGTCTGGGTATCAGCCAGATGGTTCTTCTTTGTGGATTATGCAGTTTTACCATGTTAGACATAATCTTGTGGCGATGCTCACCATAACAATCAGGGTGTGTGTGTTGTGTGTGTGTGTATATATATTATATATATATGATATATATTATATATATTATATATATATATATATATACAGTGCTCCCTCGCTATATCAGGTTCACTTTATCCGCGGGTTTTCAAATCATAACATATCTAATTTTATATCGTGGATTTTTCGCTATATCGCGGTATTTTCGAAAAAATAGAAAAATTTAAAATTTATTATTTTAATTATTTACGTCTACGCCTTCGCCTATGCCTACGCCTATGCTACGCCTTCAGCAGAAGTAAAAGCGGAACCAGAAGATGATGCACCACACCATCACCTGACGAAGCGCCTGATGAAGAGGCGCCTCCAGTAGAAGAGATTTAATGCTCTTCTTGGCTGTGCAGTACTACATTCATCTCATCATCGAAATCTTCATCGTCATCAGTACTGCACAGATATCATCATCATCGTCATATCTTCATAGGTCAGTACCCATAATACGTTTTTTTATATTTTATAGTACAATATAGTATTTTTAAAATTATTTTTGGTCTTAGGCTTTGCAGCCCCATGAAGTCGCATTTCCGATGAAAAATTTTTTTTTTTAATAACTGATTAATGTGTGTGGGAAGGTTAATAAGAGTGTGTGGATGCTGTATAATGGTTTAAAATACGCTTAAAATGTGTTTAAATATATTTAAATAATAAATAATTATGTTGTTTCTACTTCGCGATTACCTATCTGGCGGTGGGTCTGGAACGCATTAATCGCGATAGGTGAGGGAGCACTGTATATATATATATATATATATGCAGGTAGGTGGCCAAAAAAGGAAGCACCTGGGTAAATGAGGGACACGAAGTGTATTGAAAACAATAGCGCTGCACATGCCTGGTTGCCAATAATTATGGCTAGCAAGGCTGCAATAGGACAGGACACCACAGAGACTTTGAAAGAGGGGTGATTGTTGGGTCACATTTGGTAAGAGCTTCAGTGACAAAAGACAGCTCAACTAACTGATGTTTCACATGCAACGGTGTCCAAAGGGATGTCGGCATACAACACCGAGGGAAAGATATCATCAGCAAAGGGAAACAGTGGGCAGAAGCACATACTCCAGGATTGTGATATACATGCATTAATTTCAATTCCAAGCAAATGCAGGTCAATTGACTATAAATTTCAACCTGGGACACGAGCAGCCAGTTTCATCAAAAAAGGTCCGCCAAGAACTCCACAGAGCAGGATATCACAGTTGGGTTGCAGTGCACAAACCACTTGTCACATCTGGCAATGCATGGTCATGTGCCCAGTGGTGCAAAGTGCACAGGCAATGGACTACCGAGCAGTGAAAAAATGTGATGTGGTCAGATGAATCATCCTTCACTTTGTTCTCGATAAACAGACAAGTGCACGTGTCGTGCCAACCTAAAAAACTCCACAATCCTGAGTTCTTGGTTCCAAAAGTGAAGGGTTATGGTGGTTCTGTAATGTTGTGGGGCACATTTTGCTAGTATGGATTGGGTGCAGTCATTCCCTTAGACGGCAAGGTCTCGGTCGATCACTCCTTTACTTTACTGAGTGATCATCTTCACCCCCATGTTACAGAATTTCTTCCCTGCCAGGAGGGGTGTCTTCCAGGATGGCAATGTCCCAGTTTGATGAGCCCGACACTGATGTTATCCATATGACATGGTCTCCTCAATCACCAGATCTGAATCCAATCGAGCATTTATGGGATATTCTGGAACTACACCTGAGACAGCGTTTTCCACCTCCATCAAACAGGTGTGAGTTCATTGACTTTCTCATGGAAGAATGGTGCTGCATCCCTCCTGCAGATTCCAGATGATGGTGGACTCTATGCGGTGGCACATACAGGCCATACCGGCTGAACGCCCCATTAAGTGACTTTGCATTGGTGTTTCCTTTTTTTGTCCACTACCTGTAAAAAAAAAAAAAAACAGCCTACAGTATACGTACAGGATGTTTCAAAAAGAGTGATGCAACTTTAAATGTTAATTTTCAAAGAATCAGGAACGTGAACCAAACATTTCTTGAAAGCTTATGATATGGTATTTTATATCACTGATTGCTATTGCAGTAAGTCGCTGCAAGAGTTAGTGAGAACCCAAGGTCTGAAATTGGCATTTACGCTAAATCCTTATTATTGACGTTCTCGATGTGTGCCCTCTGTGGTTCAGACAGGCATTGATCCTGACTCTAAAGTTCTGTCCAACTTTCCTGGAAGTTTCATGTGGCACTGACTGGAAGTAGTCTGACACCTCCTGCCTCAGATCATCCAGGGTGGCAGGGTGGTTGACATAGACAGAGCCCTTGGCAGCCCCCCAGAACCAGTAGTCCAGAGGGTTCAAGTCTGGGCTGTGGGGTGCCCAGTCATGAGCGATACCCAGAGCAACGAGGCGGTTTCTGAAGAGCTGCCGCAGGAAAGTGATGGTGTCACCAGCCATTTGAGGGAGTGCACCATCCTGCACAAACCAGGTCTTGCTGAGCTGGTTCAGGGTGACCTTTTGGGCTAGATTATTATGGAACTTCTGGAGCACGGCCCGGTAGCGCTCAATGTGGATCGCCACTATCCTTCTGTTGTCATTCTCAAACCAGTAAGGCCCTAGCGTTCCCCATCTGGCATTGAAGGTGCAGAAGCATGTGACCTAAGGCCCTTTTAGGTACCTCTCAGTGATCTCCTCAGGTGGTACTGCTCCCCAGAAAATGTTGCTGTGTTTGTTGATGACACCGTTGAAGTGGAAATGTGCTTCATCACTGAACCAGATCAGGTTGATCCAGTTTGGGTACCCCTCCATCCTGTCTCTGAGCCAATTGCACATATCAAGTGTCCTTCTCATGTCATCTTGACTCAGTTTATGCCTAATTGAGATGATGTATGGGAAAAGCTTCAGTTCCTTAATGAGGATACGCCAGATTGATGTTGGTTTGATGCTTGGTTCCTGGGAGTGTCAGCTGTGGGACTTTTTGGGACTGTCCAATGCAGAATCCCACATGGTGTCGATGTTGGCTTGGCTCTTGGTTACTGATGCTGGCCTGCCACTGTTGCCCTTTGCTCTGGTTGTGCACTCTACCCTTGTTGAAAGCTCATTTGTGGTCCATCCGAGTTCTGAGGTCATATTCCCATAAGAACCTCCGGCAGGTGTCTACATATGATTTAGTCCTCACACAGAGCCACCACTTTTGTCTTCTGCTTCACTGTCAATGGCATAGTTGAGCTATGGAGCTAGAAATCCCAGGGAACAAACACCATGATAACACCAGCAAACACTGAAAAGGAAAACGGTATCTATCAAAAAACAAAGAAATGGCAGGAAGTCAAATTTGTATCAATTCTTTTTGGAACACGTGTGTGTGTGTGTGTGTGTGTGTGTATAAACATATATATAATAATATACACATACACAGTTGTTTGTTGGTGGTTTACATGAACAAGCGCATTCGATTTTGGTTCAGGTCCAGATGCAGATCTGGCCTTTCAGTGGGATACAAAATGTAAACTTTTCAGCCTGGCAGAGGTATGCACTATATCGAGTGCCATTGTAATTAAGGATGTGGTTATTTATATTATTCAAGCATGACGTGTGTGCCACCTGATGTGCAACTTGGAGATTGTTAGGTTTCAGAGTTTACTTCACTTTTTTTGTCCACAAAGACCAATGCTCGAAGGAAGCGCAAGGTGACAAAATGGAAGAAAGTAACGCACTGACAGTCATGCGGCAGTGGGACAACATGTCGGAGCAATGAGCAAAGGTATGCATGAACTAGGGAGGAAGACAGAGGAAAGGGAAGGATCATCAGAAATTTGCAATTCAAAGGGGAGGGTTACAGGATGATTGATGTCGGTAGAAAAAAATCTGGGTTGAGGATGGTGGATGATATAAGGTGGTGGGGTCCTACCAATATGAAGCCTTGGAAAGAAGGTGTGATTGCATAATCTCATTAATGCACATCCAGCAGTATGAAAAAAATAAACGAGGAACAAGGCAGTGGAGGAGGAGAACAGGAAGTCAGATTTTGAGAGATTAGCGAGGTGGTTTCTGAAAGAACACCTGCATTCTTGAGAAACTAGGTAAGGTCTCAGGGTTGAAATAAGTGATTGAAAAGAAAGGCTGCCAAACTGTTTGCAATCATAGAGCAGCAAGCTTTGTGCTTCAGCTTACTTGTGGGAGATGCCAATGATGTTGAGAGCTTTGATTTACACAGCATCCAGAAGAGTGATGTGTGAAGCGGGGACATTGGCCCATCAGGAAGAATGTTTCTAGAATGCCAAGTTCGAATATTCCGACTAATAACTGCAGTAGCTAATGCCAGGCCGAATAATTATTGCTCTTGGGATAACAAGACAAAGTATGACTGATTATAAAATAATCAAGATGTGACTAACCGACTGTTTAGGTATTGCACAGGATTATACTTACAAACCAACCCCATTTTCTTATTTTCAAAAGTACTGCATCGAAGACTGGTGTGGATCTGCAACACACACATGGACATGCACATTAATACATGAGACCCAACACAGGACTGATAGAAGAGACGAACAAAGTCACTGAGCTTGGGGGAAGTTCCAGCACTCCCCGGGTACTCTCGGTACCAGCGACGTCACAACAATGGCGCCTCATTTCTCACCGCACTCAGCAGGGCATTTCCAAAGGAGGAATTTCTTCCTCCTCATGCATGCCAACCGATGGGGATTGGCTGTGCTGTTATCCTATTAAATGCTGATCATCAAGCAAGGAAGCAGTAGGTACCACTTTTAAGTAGTTGCTATAACTCGGCTGGGTTAATCACTACCCCCCCCCCAAAAAAAACCTCCTGACACATTGCATCCATAAAAAGCTCCTTAAAAACAGTGTGAAGAATGTGCGATTTATAATCAGTAAACAGTCTTGATATAAGCTGACACAGTGAACATGAATATCACACACTCATGAGAATATTAACTGTGTGCAAGTGGTGTTGAAACATGTCACCCACCCTTTGAAACCCATAAACGACGAAAAATCAGCGATCTAGGGATATTAACAGAATGAACATGTTTAAGCAATCACTTTGTATCATGTACGGCTTTTTAAAATAGTATGAGAGACTAGTGTTTGAGGACTATCTGGTAGGGTATCAACAAACTGCACAGAAGACCAGAAGACCAGTAACTTTGATCACCCTCTGATGAAATTGATGAGTTTCATGAAAAGTACAACTGTGTGTGATCCGTACTCAGAATGACTTGCAGATTCCTCATCGTTTTGACTTCTTTCTCTCGTGTCGGCTGAAATTGCTCTGTCCCTCCGTAGATGCTCAGACTACACCATGCTAAGGAGTTTGTGATAACGGCTTGAATGGCATGGGCTTCCATGGGGCTTAATGATCTGTGCTTGGACAAGATTGACGCGTGATGCACTGGTGTTTCACTTGCATTTTAGAACATATATATTAAGTCTTGTTTATCATCTTCTTTATCATGATTTAGGCCAGCCCTGTTCTGGGTTTTATCCTTCATTATTTTTCGAAACAGAGCCAATGCACCAAGTGGCCATGAATCCATGACACTCTAACCCTAACCCTAACCCTAACCCTAAGCCACACATGCCATGTATCGGACACAAATGAAATATTTTGCACCTTGTTTGGCAAACAATATTGTAGTCATGTTTAACACAATTCCTACATTCCGTTCAAAAACTGATTTTACTACCGAATTCAGTTGAAGTCCCAAGTCAAAGAGCCGAATGGTGTCGGTACCTCGGTGAGCTGGAGTGTTTGTACAATAAGATTATCACCTTGTTCATGTAGATTGCAGTACGGCTGTGGAAGCACATGCTTAAGCATATGGGGAGAGTCCTCAATGCCAGCAGGGGGCGCTGACAGTTGAGGGAGAGAGAGTGACACAGTACATGTCGACTTCGCAATGGAGTGGATTTATATACTCCTCCAGCCTGAGTAGCTGCATAAAGCAGCCCAAGAAAGCTTACACAAGGTAAGTGCTAACGCTGTTTCAAACCCTTCCCAGAGTTCCTCAACAACTATAAAGACGTTCACACATAGTACACACATGATAAACCCAATGCTAAACACCCCCTCAGCTTCCGGACCAGTTTCATCACTTATTGGCGAATCATCAGCGATAGCGTAGACAGCAATGCATATCAATGAGGCTCCCAAGCATGTACCATGTGCAAACATCAAAAGCAGTCAATATATAAATAAAGAAAGACCCACCCACATCTCTCACCTGTGAATGGAGGGAATAGTCAATCAGCTCTCACCTAATCGACTACACCCAGGTGACTAGGATTATATAAATAATTGACCCCTCCCACACTCCTCCAGCCCAAGTAGCTGCATAGAGCAGCCCAAGAAGACTTGCACAAGGTAAGTGCTAATGCTGTTTCGAACCCTTCCCAGAGTTCCTCAACAAATATTAAGATGTTCACACAGAATACACACATGACAATCCCAATGCTATACACCCCCTCAGCTACCGGACCGGTTTCATCACTTATTGGCGAATCATCTGCGATGGTGTAGACAGGAATGCATATCAATGAGGCTCCTAAGCATGCACCACAATCAAACGTCAAAAGCAGTCAATATATAAATATAGAAAGACCCACCCACGTCTCTCACCTGAGAATGGAGGGAATAGCCAATCAGCTCTCACCTGAGAATGGAGGGAATAGCCAATCAGCTCTCACCTAATCGAATAAACCCAGGTGGCTAGGATTATATAAATGATTGACCCCCTCCCATGCTCCTCTAGCCCAAGTCGCTGCATCAAGCAAGTCGCCCAAGTCGCTGAGATGTGGTTGGGTATATATATATATTTGTTGTTGTTGTTCGTCTTTCGGCTGCTCCCGTTAGGGGTCACCACAGCGGATCATCCGTTATGATCCGCATACTGATTTGGCACAGGTTTTACGCCGGATGCCCTTCCTGACGCAACCCTGGTCGCCTCTTACGACACAGGGATAAGGATTGGGTTTCGCCATGATTCTGGGCTGCCCTACACCCTCTCATAGCGCGGCCCAGTGCAGAGCGCCCGTCCTCAAGCGATCCTCCAACCCAAGCCTCCGAGTAGCCGGATTACAGGCGCACGCCACTATGCCCGGTTGTGTGTGTGTGTGTGTGTGTGTGTGTGTGTGTGTGTGTGTGTGTGTGCATACATACATGAACGTAACTGGACTCTCTCATATGAATTTGTACAAGATTTTCATTTAAAATATGTTATCAGAGAAAAATATTTTTGACAGGATTTTATAATTCCAGGTTCTGACATGCCAACATGTAGAGTTTATCTCGTTGATCCCTTTGTGATAGACTGATACATTTTAAATCTCCAAATAGGTGACCGACATCTCTGAGGAGCCAAAAATGACTCCAAACAAAAGTGGTCAGAAAGCTGGAGCTGGAGTCAAAGAGGGTTCCCACTGGCACTGGCAGAGCATTCTACCTCCACTGGCAGAGAAGGGGGAGGTGGGGGCTGAATTAAGAAAATAATACATAAAAGACACTAGAACAAGGGAGGGTAAGGAGGTGTGTGGGAAGAGAAAAGAGCTCACATCGGAGGGTCAAACTTTCAACTATTTTGCTGGATAATAAATAGAAGGTCCTAAAACCAAACCGGAATGATAACGGTGATCTAATCATAATCATCTTAATTGAAAAGAACACACTGATCTTCTTCTTCTTCTTCTGATAATGAACCGGGCTCTCACAGAGCGTTATAGGTTCATGACGGAATCACATAACACCATCTCCGAAGGCCTGAAGTTTGCTTCTGATCTCCCTCATATCTGATGATGAGAGCAGGTCTAACCATGAGTGAATTGTCAATTTATTGTGCTGGTTACACCTTTACTGAAAGGTTGCTCTGCAGGTGATGAGGGTGGTCCCGTAGATTCTGTTTAGAATTTACAATTTGGCCAAGGTAAGGCACACAATGGCCTCCTCTTTTTGAAATGGCAAAGGCATGGAGAGATGCAACGTGTTGAACTTTCAAAGTGACCATGAAAGACTCCTATAATGTTATCAATGCCGATAGTAGAACTTTCTTATTGTGCTATTCTTAATGCAGGTTTATGTATTTTTGGGTGACCTTGAATTTAACAAGACGATTACACAACAGCCATGTTTCCATCCCATTAGGCAGCATCCTGTTTCCAGGATGTCATCCAAGATGGCTGACAGTTTCCATAGGCCAAAAATGGACTTCTTTCCTTTTGGTTTGGATAAAAATGTATACAAGCACTCATCACCTGATTAGCCAGCATTTGTTCGTTCATGTATCCACTCATTTTGGGAAGGGATCGGGAAAACTGTGAGTGAGCTCGCTTTCACAGCTCAAATCAGGATAGTTTAAAAAAAAAAAGGAAATTCAATCTTAAAGACAGCATGGTTTTTGACACTGCCTCAGTAGTATATTGATGCTGTATCCAGCCTGAATACCTAGAAGTGGTATCCAGCCTGAATTGCGGTATCTAGCCTGACTGCACGCCCGGTGAGTGTGCATTGGTTGGCATGGACCACAAAGAGGTTGGAGGAATTCCTATGTGGGACTGTTAAGGACTGAATACAGTGGAACTTCCAGGACTTGGCACCTCGAGAGACCGGCTCAAAAGTGCCAACTTCTAGAAGTTGCCAAGTCCGAGAAGTTGGGAGTTTCCATCAAGAGTGCCAACAAATAAACAATGGAACAGTGAAGTGATTTATACAATTTATGTACATTTATTAACGCACAAGATGTATGTACAATAACTTCTATTTTAAAACCTTAGCAAGATATACAATAGTGTTAATTTAAAATGAGCAAATTACGTACATGTATCTTCATTATTACATGTAACAATAGTTTTATTTGCTATCCTGGCGAATGAAAAAAGACATCAAGTCCGTCTGGCGGGAAGAAGTCCCAAATTTTTCGAGCAAAGAATTGTTCATCTGTGTGATAAGCTGCACATAATCGGGCATATTCTCTCGTAGGAAAAAGTCTCTGAGCTTGTCCGTCATTTCAATCGCTTGTCTCGTTGTTGTTGTTGGGGATGGTTCGTTTTCCGCATCGTCCTCATCGTTGTCGTCATCGTTGTCATCATCAGCGGGCAGTGACTGTCGTCCTCCGTACAGTTGCCGTCACTGGTGACGAGTTCGTTGTCACACGCCACGTATTCGATGGGAGTATCATCTCCCGACCCGGTTGCGCGTTGAAACCGTGGAACGAGATTGGCCAAAGGAATCTCGTCTTCGGGAACATCAGTGAATGTGTCCGTGAAACCAGAGCGACCGAAGCAGGACGTAACTGTCTGCGAATGCACACGTTTGACTGCTTCTGCGACCCATAGGCAGGCATCGAGGACGGACACGTGTGTTGTCTCCAGACCGTTCTTCTCCAGACCGTGTACCAGTGTATTGTCTGGCAGAGCTCGGTAAAACATCGCACTGTTGTCAATTTCGGAAAATATCTTTTGGATTGTACAATTCAATAATTCCAGAATCTTTCTTTCACTGGTCTACAGTCTCTAACTTGACAGCGGCCCTTCACCACTCAGAACGGCACAATTTATGTTGTGGCGAGTTTAAACTTGTCCAACCAGCCCGTCGAGGCTTGAAGTCACGTATTCCTTGCGATTCAGCGTAGGCGAGTGCTTTCTCTCTGCTCATCGTTCCGGAGATCGGCACATTCGAAGCTCGCATCCTGAAGAACACTCCCAGATAAAGTTGTTTACAGGCTCAAAACGACAGATTTTGGCCCGTTTCTTCTTGCTCGGCTCATTCTCTTTGTAGGCTTGCATGAGTCCACTTTTCGCTTTAGAATGTTCTGTACCGTACATCTGGCGATGCCGTACTGTTCCGCCAGACTTCCTTGTGATCGACCATTGCTGTTCTTGATTAGTTCCACCTTCTCTGCCAGGGTCATTTGCTTGAACTGTTTGCGAGACATCTTGCCAGCTGACTGGTTCGTCAAACCCATCGCACCCTTTTTATATCGTTCTTTGAGTCGAACTGTCATTAAACCACGCCTACATTGTTAATTGGGCCTATCACCGTGAAAGTTTTCTTCACTGCCAAGTCCGAGAAGTTGATTGGTTAATTGGGACCTGCTTTTTGGTGCCAAGTGCTAGAAACGAGAAATGCTAAGTCCGGGAAGTTCTGTCAATAAGAAATTGCATTAGCTTCGGTCGAGACCGGCCGAAACCCGCCAAGTAGAAGTTGCAACTCCGAGAAGTGCCAACTATGGGAAGTTCCACTGTATTTCGTTTTGAATTCGAAATAGCTTGCCCAGAGTGAAGCATGTGTGACTCCGATTGGGAGTGAGCCGACCAGAGGGATGCAAATGTCGCTGCATGTGTGAGCATGCATGCATGCAAGCAGGCCTTTGCCAGGTACATTGGCCTGCAAAAGTATTCACGCTCTAACAATAATGCCACATTGAGATCAATTACAAATTATGTAAAAACAATTCTACCAAATGAACTTTTATATTTATAACTGAAGAGATCAAACAAACACTGATATACGGTAGTTGAAGGAGGTTGCATGTCAGGAATATCTTCAAAAAACAGGTACAAATCAAAATTCACTGGTTGCAAAATTATTCATTCCTGAAGTACTTGGTCGGTCAGTACTTGGTGGAAGAACCTTTTGCAGTAATGACTGCTATGAGTCTATTTGGGGAGATCTTTACGAGCTTTGCACAGTGAGATGGTGAAATCTTTTCCCATTCTTCACGTGAAAATTGCTCTAGTTCTGCCAAGTTTGATGGGGATCGTCGATGGACTGCCATCTTCAAGTCTCGCCATAAATGTTAATTTGGGTTCAAGTCAGGCTTTGACTGGGCCACTCAACAACATTTATTAGCTCCCGTTGGACTTAGTCCGAAACGGGGGCTTATGGATTGGGTCCGTCTGTCCAAAGCCATATCTCGAATATGAATGGACTGATTTTATTCAAACTTGGCACAAAGACAACACATCATGTTATACATATGCACATTATTTTGTTTCATGATTCGATTAAAGTTGGCCGACTGGCGGCCATTTTAATTGTAAAAAAAACAATGTGGAACACGTCTTCAACCATTTCTCGGATTTGCATTTACTGATCTTGTTCAAACTTTGCAACCAGATAAGAAATAATGGTGGACATATGCACGTCATTTTGTTTCCAGATCAGATCCAAGATAGCCGACTGGCAGTCATTTCGTTGCTTAAATTTGTCCCCAACCATTTCTTGAACATGCACGGCCCGATTTTGTTAAAACTTGGCACAAGCACACTCAAGGATGGCAAACACATGCATCAAGCTTTATTTTACAATCTGATCAAAGATGGCTCACTGGTATGCTCGTGGCCATTTTAGTTGTAAAAACCTGATATTGAACATGTTCTCAACCATTTCTCAGACATGCATTTACCAATGTTGTTCAAACTTGGCACACAGATAATGAATGAAGGCTTACATAGGCACATCATATATTTTCAAGACCAATTCCAAGATGGCCGACTGGTGGTCATTTTGTAGCTTAAAAGGTGTCCCCAACCATTTCTTGAACATGCATCGTCCGATTTTGTTCAATCCTGGCACAAGCACAGTAAATGATGACATACACCTGCAACTCACTTTATTTTGCAATCTGATCAAATATGGCCGACTGGTAGGCTAGCGGCCATTTTAGTTGTCAAAAAACGCCTATATTGAACACATCCTCAACCATTCCTCAGACATGCACATTACGATCTTGTTCAAACTTGGCAAACAGAAAATGAATGATGGCTTACAGACGCAAGCCATTTTTTTCTGAGATCATATCCAAGATGGCCGACTGGAGGCTGCCACTGCCATGCTTAACAGTAGGGATCGTGTTTACTGGGTGATATACAGTGTTAGGCTTGCACCAGATGTAGCGCTTTGAATTTAGACCAAAAAGTTCAATTTTTGTCTCATCTGACCACAAAACTTTTCTCCATATGCCTGCAGTATCATGATGATGCTTTTTTTTTGCAAATTCCATTTGAGCTTTTTGATGTGTCTTTTTCAATAATGGCTTCTTTCTTGGCACCTGTCCATAGAGGCCAGCTCGGTGAAGGGAACGGGATATCGTTGATTGATAAACACTGCCCCTCATCTTGAACATAGGGCCTTCCAGATCTTTCAAAGTCATTGTTGGATTTACATTTACGTGAGTTGCACCTTAAAATTCCTTCGATAAGTGAGGGAGCTTAATTTTTTAAGTGAAACCACTGATTACATACAGGTGAAACCTATTACACTTATTTTGTAACCTTTCAAATAAATCATTTGCTCCTGAACTGATTTAAGGTTAATTAGTCAAAGGGTTTGAATACTTATACATCTGAGAATCATCTGATTTTTCCCTGTTAATATAACTTATTCACATTTTATCTGCATTTTTTTGCTTTATCACCTTGTAGTAGTTTGTGGAGACAATAGACTTATATTAAATTTGATTGAAAGCATAATGAAATAAGCTCAGGTGACATCAAAATGTGAAAACTTTGGAGGGGGTGGGGGGGGGGGGGGTGAATACTTTGCAGGCACTGTAGATAGCGTGAGTTTTAAAGCTCACGCCTGGTTTTATATTGATCACGGCAGTTAAAAAGTAACGTACTTGTGTTGGCCAAGTTTTATCATCCAGGTAACACTACAGTACTGCTTCCCTTCCCTCATGATGCCTTCCCTTCCCTCCCTCATGCTGCTTCCTTCCACTCCCCTCATGCTAACCTCCCCCCCCCTCCACCACCATATCTCTCCAGAAGTCGAGAGAGGAACGGGTGTCAAAGAATGTGGCGATTTGGATAAATGAACACTTTTTTTTAGCAATGGGAAACTGTTCGGATCAATTCTGCTGTTTAAATTTTGAAATTCGTTCAGAGATTCTGGAGGTTATTGCATTGCAGTTGTAAAACGTATGTGGAATTAATAAAAAGGATGAACATCTCCAGTTTTTTCGACATTAAAGGAAGACACCCTACTTCCTTCTTTCCCCTCCCCTCACAGTCACCTTCACCCAAAGCATCTTCCTCTCCATCCTCCACCCAAAAGGATGTCTCCGGGTGATGTCCGGTGGTGTTTACTCTGACCATTTGAACATGCTGTTTTAATGTACCAAATTTTGTTCAATCCGCGCTAATTCTAGCAGATGCCCCTCACACCTGCTTCCCTTCAATCCCCTTCTAAATGCAATAGAACACCCCCCCGACAACTTTCCTCTCCCTCTCTTCCATCCCCCTCAAATAGTTATAGGGATGTGTGGTGAAACGTCGCTTCCCCCCTCCCCCCACCCTTCTAGCTCTACCCTTGCTCACAAAGTGATGGTTGTATTTGCTGTTGTAACATTAAGCAGAGTACCTGCACTACCGGGCGATATTTGTTCCAAACGTGCAACATGTTTCTTGATGCATACCTTTATTTGGGCTGTGTATAGGCAACTGACAGCTCTGTATAGCAAAAAGTAAATAATAACCGGGTTACAGGTATGAAGCGAAAAAACATACCTTATGCTATAATTCAAAACACCTCACTGCACTGGAAAACATGGGGACAGGTTACTGTGCTGTAAATGGGTGGAGACTTGTAATACCCTCCCCACCTGGAGCGGCGCTACACGAACACTTTTACATAGAGAATTAGCGTCCCTCTCTCCTGCCCCCCAACCCCCCCACAAGACTACCAACAAAGATAAAACACCCATACATTGAATGGGGTCACGCTGATTCATGTAGCAACTGTGGATGTAATCAGCCCAGAACTGCAGGAGGGTAGCAGGGACAAACAAACACACGCAAACACGCAAACCCCGGTCCGTGGATTATAGCAAGGATTGTCGCCACCAGCTTGTATTAACAGGAAATGATAGGAACTCGACATCTCTCATCCACGGATATTTTTCAAATTTGTGATATTTCCGTGAGTCCGATTTGCATTTAGGAACAGAACAATTATGGTTATCCATTAAAAAAAAAACTGCCACTCTTTCGTTAAATGCAGAAAAATTGTGTTTCAAAGACGATTTGAATCACAGATTTTGTTCTAGCAATGGCAGGTTAAAAGTATCTGGTGAGTGGAACCGAGTCACTGTAAGCAACACATCACACACACAACAACAACACACCAACACACAACACACACCGCATGCGTAAAAGGCTTCGTTTGGTATTCATTAGTCATTTGGAAAGTCTGTATCTTTACTATCATTGATTTTTGGACAAAACTGAAGTTTTAACAACACTTATCCTGCGTCAACTTTTGTTTTGATTACCCTGGGCAGGTGTCGTGTGCAAGACGATTGCATGAGAAGACATCAGTCAACTTGTGATATGAATCTCAAGGACATGAGTCAACGATGGACAAATCAACACCATATGTTGGCCAATATTTGCTTTTGTTCGATGTTCCTTGTGGTTCAATGAAATTCTTCCTTGAATTCATTCATGGGA
>CM068967.1:61334986-61369596 GCA_035128595.1 Eptatretus atami
ATTCATGGGATCTTTTTTTTTTATCAAGAACTCATACAATTAACTAGATCTGTAACCACGTCGCTTTAAGTTAGTGTGTGTTATTTAATATAAATACAATGACTTTAACGTTATAAACAAGTATAGGTCAACAACAGAGCTTTGGGTGTTGCATTGAATATAGTGCAAGACTGCAAGTAGATTTTTCCGATTTTTAAAAGCAAAGCATTTTTTTTTTTACATCTGTACACATGGCTACGATTTATGATGCACCTGTGGAGGTGAAGACGCAAAAGGTGACTTTGAGAGAGAGGACTTTCACGTTTACCGAATTCGTTGTAATCCCTTAATCAAGAGTACAGGCGGATTATTTTAGGCACAATAGGATCACAAAAAGCTGCAGAGCATGACCGTCAAGATGAATGGTACAATGCCACAAAGTGGGTCGGCGTCCCAAAGAAAAATCTGTTTTATAAACATGTTTAGTTTCTCGGTTAACGTCGGAATCCCATGATGTCAGCGAAAAAGAAACGTTTCGGTAAACTTATTGACTAATTCTCATCAAAATGTGCGGCTAAAATGAGTGCAAACGTGAACGTTAATGAAGAAAAAACCTTTAGTGAGATCACTTGATGTCACAAAGTGAGTTTTCTCTCGGGTTTTTGTGAACGGGGTTTCTGGATTTGACTTTGGCCAACAACGACAGAGTGTAAAAACAAATAATTAATAAAATGTAATATCAACAACCGTCCTTCACCATGCTGTGGAGCGTCGGCCGAGGCCCTCACTTTTTCACCTTTATTCACTTTTAAATTTGTTTTCTCCGCAACCGCTTGTGCGATCGACAAAAAGCTTTCATTACAAGAGCACCTCATTCAAATACCCATGGATATATTTTTTTTTAACAAAGTTACATGATGATGGAAAATGCAGCAGGAATTCCATAAAGTCTGTTTTCTGCAGGCATGGGTTGCAGGGTGTTTCACGTTTCAGGAATAATTGGTCTCGACCTCGCTTCACACAGACGGGAATACGCAGGCTGCATCCGGCAGGACACAACGAGTCTCAAGTGGTGACACGGCTTGGCAGTCACAATTTTCTTGCAGACAGAGTTGGCCAGAGGGGGGGGGATTGGGTACGGCCTTCTGGGTGGGGCGTGGTTGGTCTCCCAGAGACCCCAATGTTGTTTGTACGCAACTTTGCAGCTAAGCTTCATGGGCATCTTCTCCCCCACTTTTCACAACAAGCCCTTTTATAGCCTCAGCCCACACCACTAGGCATAACGCACAGCCCCTTTCCACTCGGCCGCAATAGGTCTGCAGCTCAGTCTGGGGGTGGGATGGACACAACCCTGCCCCTTTATCCTGCACTTCGTCGTGCTTTGTCATCATGGTGGCATTCCTTGCCAAAACTCGGCACCTGATGGCCTATTGGATGCTTTTAAAGGACACAGGACAGATTACAAAGGTACGAACATTAAAATGGGTATGAAGGGATAGCTGTTTAGACAGACACAACAGGGAGAGGGGGTGGAGTGGGAGGGAAAATGACATATTTCAAATAACGACGAATATTTTATATCACGATTAAATTCCTATACCTGGAGTGCCAACAAATGGAAATGGCGAAGTTACAGCGACCCAGTTGAAGGTCATCCTGAAGCCAAGTCATGTGATGCCTTTGGGGAGTGCACGCCATCCATCTAAATCAGTTTGAATGCTTCTGTTTTCACATGCTGCTCCATACAATCAGAGGTCCAACTTCTTTTACAGACTTGAAGATTTTTTGAAGGGACGGAATGTGACACATATCGTCAGGCATGTAACATGAGAGGACTCCTTGATGATGATGGACACTGAAATGATGCTCTTACTGAGTATGAGGGTAGTTAATCTCCATCTCAAATCACAAGTCTCTTTCCTGTCATGCTTCATTTTTGTGCAGTGGATGATCCTATGTAGCTGTGGACAGATCACAATGAAGCAATGAGTGAGGACAGTCTCTCTAGAGCACAGCAAGAGTATCCAGAGGCAACCTACTCAGAAGCAATCTTCAATAAAGCTCTGATCCAGATTGAGGACAAATTGTTGACAATGGCAGGCAAACTGTTGAAAGAATATGGCCTTCCTGAGATATCCAGAGAAGAAGATCATTCTATATCATGAGACATGTTGAGGGAAACCTCATACAATGTTGAAGAACTAAAACAGTTCATTGATGAGAATGAGCCCAAACTAAATACTCGCCAGAAGGCACTTTACCTTCAAGTGCTGAAACCAATCAACTCCAAAGAAAGTGGAATGATATTCTTGGATGCTCCAGGTGGCACTGGCAAGATCTCTTTATATAAACCTGTTGCTTTCCAAGGTGTGCCAGCAGGCGAAGATTGCTTTGGGGGTTGCTTCTTCTGGCATTGCAGCCACATTGCTCACAGGAGGAAGAACAGCTCATTCAACTTTCAAATTAAGCCTTAAATGAGACAACCCAAAATGCAATCTCTCCAAAGGTACAGCAAAGGCTCAAGTGCTTCAAAACTGTGTGCTGATTGTATGGGATGAGTGCACAATGTCCCACAAGACTGATTTTGAAGCCCTTGACAAGCTTCTGCAAGATCTTAGTGACACAGACAAGGTAGTGGGAGGTGTCACTTTGCTCATTGCTGGAGACTTCAGGCAAATTTTGCCAGTCGTTCAGAGAGGCACAAAAGCAGATTAACTGCTTGCTTCAAGTCCTCTGAACTCTGGAGAAATACATCCAAGGTCCATTCCAATACAAATATGAGAGTTCACCTCAACCAACATGTGGAGGCTGATCAATTTGCCAAAAAAACTATTCTATATTGGCAATGGCAGCATTTGTGAGGAAGATGATAGCCTCATAACTTTGCCATGTGGAACAAACACAAAAGACCTTGAAGAGCTAAAGGCAAGGGTTTTTCCTCACTTGAAAGAAACCCCATTTGGACAGGAAATGGCTTAGTGAGAGAGCAACCCTTGCCCCCAGGAATGTTGAGGTGGACAGGATCAATGAGTAAATGATCCAACTGGTTCCATGGGGAGGCCAAGTCTTATAAATCTGTTGACACTGGTTGATCCCAATGACTTGGTCTCATACCCTGTAGAATTCCTAAATTCTCTGCAACCAGCAGGAATACTATTACACGATTTTTTTTCTGAAGAGTGGAGGCCCCATTATCCTGCTGAGGAACCTGGACCCTCCAAGGCATTGCAATGGGTCAAGGCTCACGATCAAGAGAATGATGCCAAATCTCTTGGAAGCAATCATCACGACTGTGCCTCACAAGGATGAAGAGGCGTTTCTGCTGAGAATTCCTCTTATTCCAACAGACACTCCAACACCATTCAAGAGGATTCATTATTCTGTCTGATCGAGCTTTGCCATGACCATCAACAAAGTACAAGGTCACACTCTCAAGGTGATAGGACATGACCTACAATCGCCCTGCTTTTCCCATGGCAGTTCTATGTTGGCTGCTCTAGAGTTGGAGCTGAAAAATAAAATCTCTTCACCTTTGCTCCTGACTGTAAGACAAAAAATATTGTGTACAAAGAAGCTTTACAGTAGATCAATAAATTACATGCAAATAAATAACGAAATAAGTTTAATCCATTTTCATCCGAAAAACGCCAGGTATTCTGCTATGTGTTATAAAATATCGTTACCTCTGCCAACGAAGGTGAATGAGGTTATGTTTTCACCCCTTTCTGTCTGTCTGTCTGTCTGTTTGTCTGTGTGCAGGATATCTCAAAAAGTTACGGACGGATCCGGATGAAATTTTGTGGACAGGTTTGGTGTGTGACAAGGAAAATTTGATTCAATTTTGCTGAAGATCAGAATCCGGATCTGGATACGAGAATTATTTAATTTTTAAAGTGATTCTTCACCAATGAGAGATGGGGCCAAAAACGATATAGTACTGTATAGCATGATATTTCAAAAATGTATTGATTGAGCCCGATATGTTCTCGTGGATCAGGCATGACGTGGCGGAGGTATGCGCTCCACCGAGCGCCCTTCAAGTTTATTTTTCGTGTGTTTCTCTTCATTTACATCCAAATTGAGCCTCACAGATACATATGCAATATGTTTGTCAATTACATGTTGTCTTTTGATTCAACCCGAAAGCGAATCGATTGTCGTTATTGTGATTTTTTTTTCCCATCTCCCTCACCTATTTTCATTTGTTAGTTGTCTGTTGGTTTGGTAAAAAAAATATAACATGCTGTTCATTATGCCCAGCCACCTCTTTAAAGCTACAAACTCCGAACTCAGGGTTTAGCTAGATACAACTTTGTGAGGTTAGTAACATGGGCTATGTGGCCGTGGAATCAGAGGCTGTTTTGAGTCTGCAAAGTGATGCCAAACTGACCAATATAGCAATTTTTGGCAAAAAAAGACGACTAATTATTGGTCCGTCAGCGAAGCGACGGGTCGGCTCTGCTGGTGTGGTTATGCAGTGTACCAGCAGGATTGAATTGTCCTAATGCAGTGCCAAGGTGGTTGGTTAGATGCAGTGCCACCATGTAAGTTGGAGCAGGAATTTTATTTTCGTTCACGGTGCCGGCAATGACTCACCTACTCTTCGCAAAGGACACTGTGGAGTCTTTGATGTCCCCTAAATAATGCCGACAGATGAGACACCCAGGTTTGCGTCCATCCAAGGGACGGCACACACATTGATGAATCGCTATCTCTGTGGAACACTGAGGTGTCAGTTTACAGCTCGGTCGGGATTCAAACCCAGGATAGAATGCACATATCTCCATAGCCTATTTTGCCAACCCATTGGGAAAGCCATGGTTCCTCAAAAGAGTTGACGCATTAATGCGGTGGTCGCATTCCAAATCCCATGGGTTATCATTGAACCTTTCCAAGTGTAGAACAGCCTCAAAGGCCTTGTGGGGTTCTGTGCGGAAGGCATTGTAAGGTGGTGAAAATCAGATCAGTTGTGAGAGATTTGACAAGTCGTAAGTTATAGAAACGAGATGGGATCTGCAGTACGAATCGAAAAGCTTCAGCGAAACAATAGTTTCTCGCGTTCCGTAATCCGGAACCAACGAGGGGAGAGAAATGGTACCCATCGCGTCGCAAATGTGCACCATCATTCAATCGAGCACACAGCAATGGGAACTCAGCCAAGGATATAGTCCTGAGTGACAACAACAAAAAGGGGATACATCAGCACTTTGTATAAGTGTGCTGTAACACACACTCAAACGCAGCCAGGTGTGCAAACGGTGAGTTTTTGTGGAAAGCACTCGCTCACCGACTCATACCTGTCGCTTATGATGAGCTCACTAGCAGCACAGGCCTCACACTCTTTAACTAGCTCTCCAATTACAATCACTGTGTGCCACTATGCTTTGTGCGCCATGATGCACGCACGTCACATTTCCTGCCTGTTCCTCCTCGTCGGGGACGTGTGGGTGTGTGCGTTGTTTAGCACTGTGCCTCAGGGAAATGAGCGATGATAACCAAGCAATGTAGCTTCAATTGAAGTCAATTTATCGTCATTTGTTCAACTTCCAGCTGCTACCCGTGCGGGAGTGTGGGAATTCCAAACGTTTAAAAGGAGTTCAGGAGTGCCATCATGCAAATGTGTGAATTGGAATCTCACAAATCCATGAGATGATCTTCGTGTGTGTGAAATTTAGCCCAAAAAACCCTACAAGAACGTATATATATGAGCTTGGCAACTGAGATCATGGCTCCTGTTATCATATTAAAGGTGTCTCGCTATACGTCAGTACCAATGTGTGTATATATATATATATATATATATATATATATATATATATAAACATTCTGGTAGCATGAGCATGGTGGAGGAATGGAGCTTGATTGAGGAATCCAGCAGCCCACATACAGCCTCTCTCCGTGTGACAAATAGATCTCTTTTTTCAAGCGTGAAAATCTCGCTTGTACACCCACGGGCCTGAAAACAGCTGAGTCCAGACTTTTACAGGTGCCACCGTTGACCTTTAAACAGTGAAATGTGTGTGCCACGAGATCGCCATATATCCCCCCAAAAATCGGGGACTGAAGTACATTCCAGGACGTGTGCTGCATCCATTGGGCTTGGGAAAGTGTAAGGGGGGGCCTTTCAGAAACTCTCACTCAGAACGAGCCTTCATACAATCCAGATTAATCCAGACACACAGGCCCAGCCACGTCTTATTCAAACTATAATGGCTGAGGATGCGCTGCGTCCCCAAAACACCGACATTGAGATTCACTGCCTTTGAGGGTTCATCGAGTGTACTTTTGAATGTCAACAAAATTGGGGAAAACCTCAAGAAGCCTGATGTAAGAAATGCACATCTTTAAAGGTTGTTAATTTTTCACTTTTTAAATTTACTGATCATTGATGCATTCAATTATTATTCTCAACAAGAGCGAGGCTCATGGAAGAGCAGACTTAAATTGACAGCGGGGTAAGTGTCTGGCAACAATTAGGTCACAGCCGCAAGGGCAAAAATGACCATGAAAGGAAAAAGAGAGAGAGAGAGAGAAGAGAGAGGAAGAGAGAGAAGAGAGAGAGAGAGAGAGGAGAGAGAGACAAGAGAGAGACAGAAGACAGAGCAGAGAGAGAGAGACAGAACACAGAGAGACAGAGACAGAGACAGAGAGAGAGAGAGAGAGAGAGAGAGAGAGAGAGAGAGAGAGAGAGAGAGAGACACAGAGAGAGACACAGAGAGAGACAGAGACAGATGCAGAGAGAGAAGAGACAAGACAGCAGAGACAGAGACAGAGACAGAGAGAGAGAGAGAGAGAGGAGAGAGAGAGAGAGAGAGAGAGAGAGAGAGAGAGAGAGAGAGAGAGAGAGAGATAGAGAGAAATCAGTAAATCAGCCACCTTTTAATATCCATTGATTCGTTCATTCAGAAATGGAACATCTTATGTGCAAGATTATCATAAACATGGCTGAAGAAATTTGCCAACAACAATCGGCTTTTCAAACCCGAGACCCAGACGTAGTGCAACAGCGCCAGGTCAAATTATAAAGTATTCCTGCCCACCCAAGCTGAAAAGCAAGAAGGAAGATGGCCGTAATCACAATGACTCGGACACAAGAAGGACACAGCAGATGAGGATATGGACACACTGCCATAAGTTCGACAAAGTCCTGAGAGACATGGATTACATATAAACAACAGGCTTGTACCGATCCTGGAGGACGTCCTGCTGTCCTTTGACGCTCACTATTAATAAGACACGATAAAAATGGTTGTTCTCACCCTGTTAAACTCCATGCCTGCATAACTCCAAGTCAAACCACTTTTTATTTAGTCACTGCCTCACTCTGCCACAATTGGGTGGCAATTACCTGATAATTACAACTGAATTACACTGCCATTAGGTTGTAACTTTGTGGTGGGTAATTAAATTGTAATGTACGCCTGCTTTTCCGACAGGCTGCCAAAGACTGTCTTGCAAGTGTCGGACTGGTTGTCCCTTTATCATCACGGCTTGATCATCTGATATCTGTGTGCGTATGGATTTGATCTACGCTCTCAACAAAATCTGAGCTGGAAGATCATTTCAATCCGAGACATTTTCTTCGAATTAACATTGGAAGTGCCTGACTTTAGTGTGAACAATTCTGTGATCTATTTTCGTACACAGTGGACCTTTGAGTTGATGTCCCACCTTCAAATGGATATTCAACTCTCTCTCTCTCTCTCTCTCATCTCTCTCTCTCTCTCTCTCTCTCTCTCTCTCTCTCTCTCTCTCTCTTTCTCAGCCATAACTAAGTGAAAGAATAGAAAAGAAAAAAAAATAGAACGATTATTTATTTAGAGCCATCTATTTTGCCTTATATACTTGTCAGTATGCAATAAACATACATGTGTGTGTACAGAGGAGTTGGGGAGGGGGTGGGAGTGGAGGACTTGGGGAAAGGTAGGAGAGTCTTCATCTTGGTATGAATCACCATCAATTTCCTTTTAAAACTTATTATAGCCTCAGTATCCATTATTGATGATCGATTCTCCAAAACATTCGTTGTCACCACTTCCCCACAGAAACTACCTCATGGCCGTCAATTTGTGGCCTATGACTCGAAAGGCTTCACAAGTCTGTCGGGCCTAACAGGGCAATTGCCTTTCTCAAGTGCACCGGTGAACAAGCACTTCCGAGTTTTCTGAAAATTATTTCGCAAGAGGAAGTGCCAAGCTTGTTGTGTGGTGACCTACAAAGCTCTGCATTTTGTCACACCCATCTGTTGCCAACCATTTGTGAGGGCCCACCTGGCTATCACAGGGACAGCCGGCTTAAGGCCCGACAACTTTGACGTTTTAGCCAGCGATGGCAACGTATTAAGATGTATGTAAACGCTGGCTTACGTTGAACTTTGATGTTTTTTTTAAAGATCGGACGTATTCATAACGACTTGGTCTTATGCATAACGTATTAGTAATGGACACGAACGTTTCGTTGTGTTATAGATAACTTATACCAACGAATGCTGAACCTGTTGTCGGCGTTCACAACCTATGCCCACGATAGTCTAACTTATGCATAGCGCGCTGCACGCATTGCGACGATGAGTGGCGTAGGTTATGGAAGGCTGCCGCACAACGATTCAAATCATAACTTTGCAGAAAGGAAGTGTCACATCGCAGTCACACCTTTGGCGATCCTGCCAGCGGTATGCCGACCTCTGAAAAATGCGTCTAAAACGCTGGCGCACGTCGAATACGGTATGGGTAAGTTTGGTAGCGTGAATAAAACGCTAAAGTACGCTATCATACGTCGTAGTAAGTGGAGTACGTCTTGTAATTTTAAGCATGTTGAAATTTTACGACGTACTTGCCGTATGACCACGTTCCGTATGTGATGGGAATAAGTTGTACGCACGATATGCGATCTTGAACACATCGACACACGTTATTGTAGGTGCTCATAAGTCGAAACACGTCAAGGTAATGGTTAGCGTCAGTGTTCCAGACTCCCGGTTTTTTTTTTTTCTTCGGATGACGGTGTTCAGTGTACAGTGCGGTTATGATTTAAATCGTTGAGCGCAGTCTATTAATTATATTATTACACAACCGCACTAGAAATCGAAGTGTCAACATCACCATCATACCGAAGGAAGGAAGAAAAAAATTAAAAAAAAATAAACCGGAGTCTGGAACATGACGCTAAACCATACCTTGACGTGTTTCGACTTATGAGCACCTTACAAGTAAAGTGTGTCGATGTGTGTCAACGATCGCGTAACGTTAGTACAACACGTAACTCATACCTTCGAAATAGTTTCGGTACGCTAACATTAACCTCGACGTGTTTCGACTTATAGTAACTTACAAGTAACGTGTGTCAACGATCGCGTGACGTGCCTACAACTTATGGCGAGCGTATAGTGGAACGTGTGAGTCATACGCTGGCATAAGTCGTAAAATTTCAAGCCTGAAGCTTGAGGACAACCGAAAGTACAACGTTTAAAGCCAGCGTGCAACGACGTATGGCAGTGTTTTTCAGCGTGCTCTCAATGTTATCAAAACTTACCCATAACGTATTCGACGTGTACCAGCGTTTTAGACAATTTTACAAAAATCGGCATACGTTGGCTAAAACGTCAAGGTGTGACTGGGCCTTTACCTAAGGCACTGCAACCCCGTTGCATGAACAGCTGAGCGGATGCCCCTGCAACCGATTTGCCTTTTCTTTGGAACCCTTCTCAAAACGACCGTTCGGGAAGCTAAGAGAATTGAACTTCCTTGGTGCTGTTTCACAACTTGGATTTTAATATCACATGGACATGAGCAAGCAAGAAATTAACAGCAATCAGTGAAGTATATGCTATAGATTGCGACAATGAATTCCGTTAATATAAGGGGATGTGTAAAAATAAGGAGGAACATAAAAGGACAAACAAGATACAAAAGACGAGACGCTTTCGACAAGCCTAGCGTTTTACATGTACACTCCTCCACACTCATTTGCCATTCTGCTAATTCATTTTGCTTTGTGTTGTTTGTAGTTTTGTTTGTTCCCCTTGAGAATGGTTGTATTTTTTTTGAATTGTGGAAAAAACATATACTTGAACTTGAACTTTCCTGGCAATACAGCTTCCAGCAGATATCAACTGTGATGGCCCACTGAGCTCTGACCCAGATAATAGTAGGTTTAGGCAATATAAGAATATGTTCCCTGAAGATCGAGAGATTTCCTCTGGCAGCGTGGACATGAGCAAGCCCGGTGAGCTGTGGGAGTCAAGGAGATGTTCCACCATGGCCTCATATGGGAGGTCCACAAAGCAATGCCTCCTCGCTCATGACCACGAGTGATTCTAGCTGTCCGGGTGCTCAAACACCGATGTGCTCCATGTCCTCGTAAGCGTGCACGCTCACGCTCTCGCACTCTCCTTTCTCTCTCTACCCTGGCATGTGATTTTAAACTCTCCTTCCCCCAGAGCTGCACCCCTCTTTTTTGGTCATGCGTAGTTGGAGTCTAATTATAACATGACGTGTTGACATGACAGATGATATCATGGACAAAAAATTATATAGTCATGCTTCACACAGGTCAAGTGGGTGGTGGCTGCCATGGATGCATGTAACACCATGGAAGTTAATTGAACACTACCCCACTCCGACACAAAAGGACAAACACCACACAAACAAAATCTTGACACTGCTGGGTGGCTCTGCCTGCATTCTTCAACTATTCCACTCCATTATTAGATTTTACAGTTCAGGCCTAACATCTCACATGTTCAGTATATTGTTGCGACAATACTTATATTAGGTCTACCGACAGTATATTGTTGCGGTTCTACAAAACCGCATGCCACTAAGGCAATGACACCTAACATACAGTGACCACAGGCAGTTATTTCGTTTGTCTTTGTGTAGTTCGACCTTCCCCTCATGTCTAGTGGGTCAACGGGATGAAGTGCATTGCATGGGTCTAATAGCTTGGTCTATTAACTATATCTCTATTTCCTATTCTTATTACTAATCCAATGCTTTCCTTTCAGCCATGGTACAAATCAAACAAACAAGCATACACGCCATGCAAAATGCGATGAGTAATATGCACACCACACCGCACCCGCATCACGTGCCGTTATTTCATTCAAATCTGCGCGCCAATTTCCAACCGGCATCTCACCTTGTTTCATCCTCACTCACCAAACCTCACCACTTCGACAACAAATGCCTCCTGCACACGGGAAAAATATTCCCTCAGCCCCTTGTACCTCTGCATTGCTGCAATTCGCCATTAAACAGAGGAGTGCTGTACGACTTGGTCTGTCCTCGGACAAAGCGATGCGGGGCTGAGCAACGGACGTTAATAGCACGACCGCATCTCACCGGGGATGTTCCGGGTGAGCACGTAGGATTGATATGAGCTCGTCCAGTCACCAGAACATGGCAAGACAGGGGTGGCGAGGAGGGGTCGCGGGAAGGGCGATCCAGGAGTTTGGTACGGGGCCCGGGTGTGCATTTTGGCTCAGGAGAGGGGGCCCGTTGGTGGCGGGTGTGCATTGCTATTCGGCATTCAGACTGCATTCAGAGCACGTTCAGGACCAGGGTGTCGGCTCATACCCTATGTTGAGTCAGGAGCTCCGGGCCGTGTCGAGCTGGATGGGCGAATGAGACCGTTTCCTGCCCTGGGATTCTGGCAGGGCATGGTTGGGACCGTTGTGGCCCAATAGAGAAGCAGGATTTGGATCACAGTGCGTCGCTTTCGGGTCATCACCCCATCCTTCGCCCGGGGCTTACAAAAGGTGGAGCCCCTCGCTCTCTTCTTCGCTCCCTTCTTCTCTGGTCATCTCGGCTCTTCGTTTGCTGCTCTTCACTGTCTCTCCCCTACTCTGGCTCTTCGCTTGCTGTTGGTGTGCGACTGTGAGACGTGCTTCTTCTTGAGGACCAATGCGGAGTACACATTACCTCGAGCCCCGGCAAAGTAACTAAGCCGGAGATAACGCGCCACATGTCAAGGTGGGAACGCTCAGGCGGAGCATTTTTTTCTAGCCGGTATGTTCTTGGCAGTTAAGCTCGGCTGCGTTTGATCTGGTAAGTTGATCCGTTTGAGCAAGGTGTACCGAGAGTGTGACCCCTGGTAAACAAACCACGTGACCTTTAGGTAAACGGTATCAGACGGAGGACCCTAAGTCACTTGGTCGAGTTATTGGCGTTCATGGTCGATTATCGAAGTCTTCGTTTTGTGGTCGTTTGAAGCAAGACCACAAAGTTATTCGTTTGTGACAGCCTGTGATTCCGGATAGTTTGGTGGGAACCCGAGGTAGTTCACCCCCTTCTGGTCTTCCTCGCCCCCAACTCCGGGTCCGCAATAATATTCATTCATATTTACCCGAACGTTAAATACATCCAAATTATTTAATCATCCCTCTATGTCAGTTATTCTGCATGATCTTGTAAAACAGAATTGCCTCCTCTCAGTTTATCATTATCAGCACAATTAAGCCAATCCTCAATGGTGTATCTTTTTTGTTTTAATTTATTGAAGAGTCATCGTGGACAGAGAGAACCAATGAGTGTGTGGTAAGGGACACTAATGACCAAGTCGACTATATACCATTGTAGAAAGATGGAAATTTAAGTGTTTTGTGCACTTTGTCAGGTGTAATGGTGAAAGTCTGCAAAAAACAAACGAGAGGAAAGTCGATGGCGTGCCATCGCAAATCCCAATGCTTCCCACATAAAGCAAGGTTTGAAGATTGTAAACAGTTCCACCAGAAATGACCCGATATCAAATTTTGAGTTACATTTTTTTTTCTAGTTTTGACCCCTGTGAGGCTAAGTCTCCACCCCCAGGGGCATGAACAGAGGGTCAAATCCCCAAAAAATCGTTAAATATGTCATGCATCCCCAAATGTTGATTGCATATACAAAGTATAATTTTAAAATGTTTTGAAATGTGCTCATAATCGCAGTTTCTGATATTTGACCTTTTGACCCTGCCCCAGGGTACGAGTCCAAAAATTTTCACGTTCTTGTCATGTGCTGATCATAACTACCAAGTTTTGTGAATTTCTGCACAACTGTTTAGGAGGAGATCGAGTAATGGACGGATGGGGATCATCTTTGCGAGATCATCAAATGTACCTTTGAGCAGGGTAATGCACCTTTCCAGTGGAAACAGTCGATTGTGGTACCCATTCCCAAAACCACAGCACCTGAACTTGACGTGTTGAGGCCTGTCTCGCTCACAAACGATTTCGCCAAACTTGCAAAGTTGTTCGTGTCCAGATGGCTGTTATTAGACATTTGACTTAACTTCGATCCACAACAGTTGGGAAATCGTGAAGGTGTCACAACTGCTCACTACTTAGTAGATGTCTTGAACCCTCTTCAATTGCAAGTAGACAAACCAAGAATGGTGTCGACTCTTGCAGTCACAGATTTCTTCAAGGCCTTTGACCTTGTCGACCACAACATTGCCACCAGAAAGCTGTATGAACTTAGAGCAAGACCACAACTGATCCCCTGGATGTCTGGTTTTGTCGGGGTGAGGCCACCAGGTGCAATGTAAAGGCCAGTTGTCAGGACCACTCACCACGACAACAGGAGTCCCACAAGAGACTCGATTAGGACCTCTGATCTTCCTTGTTAATTCTTCATAAATCTTCCATATTTTCCTTATTAATGGCGCATATTAATGACGGAGTTGACCAAGCCCGAGTCCCACGTTGACAATATGTGGACAACTTAACCATTGCTGAGAGTCACTGCGTCACATGACCCAGTGTCATTCCGGATGTGGTGGAATTGCTTCAGGAATGGTGCCAGCAGTCAAATATGTGAATGAATCTAGCGAAATGCCAACTCATGAGTGCCTGGTTTGCGTGCAATCCACCTGCCCATGATCCAGTGGAAATCAACGGCATGCAGCTCCAGAACTGCGACAGCATCAAACTGCAACATGCAACGTTCCAGGCTGATAGGTTTCACGCTTTTGGAGTTATGGAGGAGACACACACACACTGACATTTATTAGGATAGATATCAGAATTGTATATAATAATTTTATTGAGTATTGCTTCAAGTCATTGTTCTAACTCATTGTATTTTATTGTAAAAATTGTCGCAATTCAGCTAATGGCCGTGATGAAAATATCAACAAAGCCATTTGAATCAATCAATCAATCAAAGTGGATGGCGTGGGGATAACAACTGACACTGTTGGGTAAAGTGTAAGGAAAGGGTAACAGGGCCCCTGGAAGGATGGCCTGGAGATATGCACACTTGAGTTGTCTGTCCAGCTCAAGCTACGAACTGTCATCTGCCCAGCTGGGTTTGAATTTCTTCCCAGCTACAAACTGTCATCCTGGTGTCTCGCAGGCAAACTGTCATCCTGGTGCGTCGATCTATCGCCAGCACCTTGGACAATTCCAAATTCCAGCTTTAACCTACATGGGTCGTTGCATCAGCCGCACAGAAACACCCTCAGCCGATGATGCCAGTCACAGTCTTGTGCAGCATATAAAAGAAGAAGAAAAAGAGTAACAGACTCAGGTAGCATCCACAGTGGACAGGTAACAGTAACAGCCAAACTATCATGTTATATGACAGCTCGGAGTCGTCAATGATGGCATCGTTTCAGCACGGAGGTCATGATAGCTGAGCCACGAGCAGAACGACTATTCACAATTCATGGAGTACCATACACACATCACATGCATGACAAAATCATCCATGTACTTCAACATAAACTACAAGGACATTCAATTCAGACAACTCAGCCAAAAAACATATGCTATGGGACTTGAACCCTGGTTCCAGGCATCACAAGTCATTAGTTCAGAAGGGAATACTAAACATGCCAACTTTTTCATCCTCGTTTGTTTTTCTCAATGTTGAGCTGAATGAACGAGCAAGGTGACGGAGGGCTATGAACTGGTAGTGGGGCAACAGATGGACACAATAAACAAGGGAATGAACGAACAGAAAATGGAGGAGAGGGAGAGGGAATACAATGACTTACAAGTAAGAGGATTGGGCTTGGCAGGGTCAATGAGGGTATAAATGAATATGGGGGTAAGGATGAGTGGGGGTGACATCGTTGTTTGCCTCCTTCTAAAGCCGGACATATTGCCCGATTCATCCCTGCTTGTACTTGACAATATGCAGGTGGATTGTATGTTGATATGGTAAATCGACCGATGGCGTCTTCGCAAGAGGTACAGTCCTCAACGCAATGGATGGTCACTCCAGTTGGCCAAGTGGAACATCCTTTCCTCAAATTAAGTTATTTACACGAAGGAGAAAATGCACATTCACACAACCTCTAATTAATGAATGAATAACTCCGTATAGCAGTTTAATAATTAAAATGTGATTTACGAGGTCAATTAGGCCTTCAGATTCCTTATCCCCTGGAATCTCAAATTGCTTCACCCAGTTCCAGGGAAGGTTTCAAGCACATAAACAAGACCATTTAAACAATGGAGATCCTCGCAAGATCAGAGAACCAGTACAAAGTCACTCACTCACTGTACGTGGTACCTGCGGCATGTTCCTTGTTTTGTGCCCGACGCCTCCTGGTAAGTGCAGGACCCTGAGGAGTGTTGTGACATGCGATGACGTCATCTTGGTACATCTTATGACCTAGTGCTTTGGAAATTGTGATGGTTGCTAGGGACGCTTGGGTTCCCTTGCAACAACCGAAAAACCTTCAAAATCGGCACCGTTCACGCAAAATCAATTCCGAAAGCCATTATCCCACGTAGGGTTATTAAATTTGGCACGAATGATCTACAGGTGATGCTCTATCAAATATATTCCAGTTTTTGTGATATATGGAATACTTTACCCGCAGCACCCCCTACAATTAGGGTATGTGCAAAAATTGGCGAAAATTGAAGGCCCCCGAGCGACCAGGTGAGTGCATCGATACGAATGAATCTTTGCAGGTTCATGGTACTCAATGAGTACTACAACTTTGCCTCAGGACATATTGACCGATTTCGCTTAGGTCAGGGGTCAAAGGTCAATTAGTGCAAAAATCGATAATATGCGAGAGCTGGAGGTACCTTCGCGCCAAATGCTACTCCTCCTAGGGTTATGGTCGGATGGTCATGAAAATTCACACTAATCGTCTGGAATACATTGTGCACAAATGATCGAGCCGGATTTTCGATTTAGATCTTTGTTCACCCACAGCACCCCCTCGAACTTTGAGGATTTCCGATTTCAAACCGCATTTTCAGTACTTTTCATTGAAATGGATACCGCGTAGTTATCAGTAGATGGAACTGGACGAGATTTGATATGCATAATCTTAAGGTGATTCCCTCTCCGCTATATGACATCCATTTTGCTCTCTATCTTATAGTTTCCATGCTCAGCGACCCATCGCCGCCTACCGGCTTGTCTGTCTGTTTGTCACACAATTTTTGGCCACAGTATTCAAGCAATCGTTCCGAATTTTTTTCCGTGTGTCGGTGACCGTCCAAGGACAGAAACTCTTAAGTTTTGGTAAAGATCCGAATCCACATCCGGATCTGAGTATTTTTTAAGTGATTCTTCACCATTGAGAGATGTGGCCAAAAATTATATGTAGCACTATATCTCAAAAAACTTATGGAAGGTTTCGGACGAAACTTGGTGGACAGGTTGGGTATGTGACAAGGACTAATTGACTCGATTTTGGCGAAGATTCGAATCTGGATACGAGAATTTTAAAAAGTGATTCTTCACCATTGAGAGATGGGGCCAAACATTATGTACAGCATGATATCTCGAAAAGTTGTGGACGACTTGTGACAAAACGAGGTGAATGAGTTGGTTAGGTGACAAGAACAAGCCGATTCGATTTTGGTTCAGGTCCGGATTTCGATCCCACCTATCAGTGGGATCCAAAATGTAAACTATTCAGCCTGGCAGAGGTATGTTCTCTATGGCGTGCCATTCCGTTTTGCCAAGTTTCACTGCCAAGAAAATAAAAATCTGAGCAAATTCCTTTAACGTTTTGCACATTAAAAGTTCAAGTGAGGTTAAAAATACATTTTACTATGATGGATATCTATTTTCGTCATGTCGTGTCACACTTCTGGGGTGTGTTTCGAATTAGCAAGCAGCTTGCTATGGCTTTCCAAGCTAGTCGTTCCATATCAACCGCTTTACAAGCTGCTCGCCGAGCAGCTCAGCAAGCGATTAAGAGAGGTGCTTCGTTATGTCAGCAAAAATGGCCGCCGTAGTCAGACTCAAAACAAAATTACATGCAATGAAATGTTGAGTGGCACTGTGGTGGCATCATTGGGGGGGACTACAGCAGTTCAGTGTCACCAGCTGAGGCTCTCTGTTCACCCTGTCGCAGCCCCTGCACATAAACGCAATTTTGAGGATTTCACTGCCCGATGTAGTTTCTAGAGTGAGTCACAGTTACCCAAGTGACAAAGGGAACAAATCGTTGTTGCTTATAGTTTCAACACAATGGACATTGAACTGATGAAGATGGCCCAACTCAACCAAGTGCAACAAATCTTTGGCATTGTTTGTCAAATGCTGGAGGATGGCGAAATTGAACCCATGCTTGCCACTGTGCACTAACAAGGAAACACATGGTGTGGAGGAGGCTGACATGGAACTGGGTATTGTAGACATAGTAACCCATGGAGAAGAACTGATGGAAAGGGTCATGCAGAGCCATAGCCCTGCGAAGAAACATGCCCAGCTGGCCGCCCTGGCCAGCCAAGGTCATGCCCAAGAGCACCTGCTGAAGCATGCTGTTACAGCCAAAGCGATCAACATCCTGAATGATGATTTTGCCAACAGGCTGTATGGCTGGTGTTTCTTCTTCCTGATGACCAAGGTTGGGTTGCATTTTATGGATCAACCATCACCATCACCATAGTTCAGAGATCAATTCTGGGCTTGCCTCCGCATGAATGAGAAAATGGACAACTCTGAGAATACCACATACTGAGCACATGCTGTACATAATAATTTAGATATACAGTAAACATGTCTTCATACAGTATATACCAAGGAGATAAAGGGAATAAACATCATTCAGAAAATTATCCACCCCATATACAATTAGTGCACAAAACATAAAGTACACCTGCTCTTTCCATGAAATATACTGATCAGGTGAATCCAGGTGAAAGCTATGATCCCTTATTGATTGTCCCTGTTAAAGCCACTTCAATCAGTGAAGATGAAGCGGAAGAGACAGGTTAAAGAAGGGGTTTTAAGCCTTGATACGATATTGAGACATGGATTGTGTATGGATGCCATTCAGAGGGTGAATGGGAAAGACTAATGATTTAAGTGCCTTTGAACGGGATATGGTGGTAAGTGCCAGGCGCACCGGTTTGAGTGTGTCAAGTACTGCAACGCTGCTGGGTTTTTCATGCTCACCAGTTTCTCGTGTGCATACTGAATGGTCCACCACACAAGGAACATCCAGTGAATGGCAGGCCAGTGGTCAAAAACAGCTCATTGAGGAAAGAGGCCAAAGGAGGCTGATACGAATTACGCAATGCAGATGGGCTACAGTTAGTCAACTGACAGTCCAGTACAACATTAGTGCTTAAAGACCCATAAAAAGAATGCACAACTCGTCGTACCTTGACACGAATGGGGTAGGACAGCTGACGACCGTACAGATTTCCACTTCTTTCAGAAAAAAACAAGAACCTGCGGTTGCAGTTGGCGAAGAAACGAAAATACTGGACACTGGAGGATTAGAAAAACATTGCCTGGTCTGATGAATCCCGGTTCCTGCTGTTTCATGCTGAAGGGAGGACTAGGGTGTGGAGAAAACCACATGAGTAGATGCATCCATCATGCCATGTGTCAACATTGCAAGCTGGTGGTGGTGGTGGAGGTGTGATGGTGTGGGGTGTGTTTTCATGGCACACATTGGGCCCCTTGATAAAACTGGAGCAACGTTTGAATGCCACAGGATATCTGAACATCATTGCCAATCAGGTGTATCTCTTCATGACAGCAGTTTATCCATCTGCAAATGGATTTATTCAGCAAAATAATACCCCATGCCACAAGGCTAGGATTGTCCAGGAATGGTTCCACAAACACGACTGAATTCAGCTTATTGCAGTGGCCTTCTCAGTCACCAGATGTCAATCTAATTGAGCATCTGTGGGATGAGATGAAACGAGCTATTCTGAGTAGAGATCCACTACCAGCCAACTTCACACAACTGTGGGAAGTATTGGAGTCAACATGGGCCAACATCCCTGTGGAAAGCTTTCGACACCTTGAAGAGTCTGACGAATTGAGGCTGTTCTGAGGGCAAAAGGGGGTGCAACTCGATATTAGGAAGGTGTTCCTTGTGTTTTTTACACTGAGTGGATATCAGAAGTAAAATTCCTAATATGCCAAGGCAACACGAGTATTTAGCATGTGGACTTGAGCAGGTTGTATACCACACCTCCAACGATGCGCATGAGCGGTGCTCTTTTGGATGCCAGTATGAGTATGAGTGCCAGTACTGTCATGCCAATGGTTTAGACTAGCAGCTTCCAGGCACTGAAGCCTTTCCAAGTTTCAAGGAAATCAAGTAGAAGATAAGCGATAAAACATTTCCAAGTATTGAGAAATTCGAGCAGGAGATAAGTAAGGAGCAAATGGTCTTGAAGCAAGTGATCTTGAAATGGTTGGAGCTGAGAATTGACACTGTGTACAAGACAACAGAAATAAAGCCAATCGAGACAAATTATGGACCAGCAACCATTCTGAAGATGCACACATGGGAAGAAGAAGAATAAATTGAAGTGTGGGCTCCAAAAAGGCCAGCAGTGGACATATGTGTAACCCCTCATCCCAGGTATGTTCATCCACGCAGGCTACAAGATGTCGCAATGATGCCACCGTTATGGCGTGTACCTTGCCCCGCTCACCATTACCTTAACAAACCTAAAGCACTGTCAATTAAAAAGAAAGACAAATCTTCGTACATAATATAGTATGCTGGAACAACTGCACAGTATAGCGCATGTTCCAGGGCACATTGCAGAGGATGAAGATGGAACAACCGGTGGCTGTTCCAGCACTGACTGCAGATCAGATTCAGACCACACCGGCAATGGTGACAGTGGCTCCCACGGCTGCACCAACATAGAAAGATACTAAAAAGGTTACGGCTTGTCAGAAGGGGGCTGCAGTGAGTGTGCAATGCAAACAAGGAGCGAGTCCTCAGCGAGCTCCAGGAGGCAAAGGTGAGCATAGCAGCTGCTGTTCCCATAGTTCCAGTGACTGATGCAGCGGTTTCCGCTCTAAAGGAGCTAAAGCAAACAGCATCAGACAGAACCACTGCTGTTGGAATCTGGGCACCTTATTTCTTGATTGGTGGCTTTGGTATTGCAGTGCTAGTGCACTATACTGTGTGCTCTTCAAGCTGGTACTGCAAGGAGTTGGAACCAACCAAAGGTGCAGAGCAGGGATAAACAATTGAACATACCAGACCCCACTATATGTGTTGATTATTGCTGACAACATTGTTGCACTGCTGGAACAGTTCAACATGATGACACTGTTGATACATTTTTATCATAATGGGTTTGAAGGTGATGAAATAAATAAATTGATGATACAGTAGTTAAAACTTGGTATTAAAATGAAAATGTTAAACCTGAAATAAAATGTACTCAAATATAATATGATTCTTTTTAAGTATGTATCCATTTGGAATTAACATATTTATATTTTTCTTTTGTATGGAAAGATCACCTGACTATTAAAGTTTGCATCAGGTTGAACTTTGCCAGTAAGTTGAATATAAGAAGAATTTCCTATCATTTTAAAAGCTATCTAAAGGAATTTTTATGAAAGACACAAACAAGTTGGAATGTGGATTTAAGAAGGTGTCCAGATGTATTCACGAAGCTCGAGTCACTTCAACATAATATATCTTCCCAGTTTCGGGAGAAGCAGACTGACTTTTAACCTACAAACGATGGAAACTTGTTCTAATGACCATTAGAGTTGGCGTTTGATGTCATTCTAGCATTCTGTGCGTTTTCTGTATTAGGAGAGGATTAACATGTCGAGATTTGAAATATATGTTACAACCATTCAACCAGGTCAAGCTGGGGCTGCATGGAGACCCGAGGATAAGCTTCATCTGGAAGATGTCAAGACCAGACAAGTTGGCACCAGTGCTTGAAAATGATTTAAAAAAAAACTGTGTCTTCCTGAAAACTACTTAAGGACTAAGATTCTGCATTTATATTGGAGAGATCTGGAATGAGTTTGTCTGTTCAGAATCTCCTATGCGTGCATATTAAAGTGTTTTGTCTGTTTAATAAATAAATGTTCTAATTGTATTGATGACTAAGAGAATTCTTCAACAACACCAATCACCAAGAGTGAAATGCTGCCAAGTGCAGCCTACAATTCCGCAGTCATTAGTGGTTTGGCAATTTGACACGCCTGCCTTGGTAAAATAATCTTCAAGGGGACCACCCGAAAACTCTATTTCACAGGCTATGACATTGGCATGGTCATTCTCAATGTCGGTGTTGCCTTGGCCACAAGAGACATGCTCATCAAGCAGGGGATCCTCCTGGCTGACATATTGAAGTCGTCCTTATATAGGACATGTTTCGCTGGTGCTGGAACAGTAGTTATTTGCTCCGAAGGAGCAGCCAACAGCCATGGCCAGTGTTACTGCAATGGTTGGAGGTGCTATAGTAAATGGTTTGGCATTCACAGGGATCGGCTACAGGTTCTCTAAGACCCACCCACTTGTGGTAACGGGAGAAGTTCCACTTGAGGTCGGCAGTCTGGTGTATATTTCTGCCAATGATGAGGACCCCCAGGAGAAGGGCAGGCGATGGGCTACAGACCCTTGGTGGATGGACAAATCCTACCCTATCCTCCGCTGTGTCAGTGAGCCAGGCCAACCATTGCTGTGTGACACCCTACTCGAAGCACGGGTTCACAAAGTCTCAATTAAAACCTACACCTTCGCGCTTATGGTTGGTATTGCACGAGAGGCAAGTTAACCGAAAGTTACCAGGCCCTGGCTGTTGTCAAGAGTGGTACTTAGCACAGGATGCACTTATGTTTTGCAGTAGTGCATAGGCCTAGGATGTAGCCAACTGTGAGCATTTCTGCATCTGGGGGTGTCTTCATGGGGATCCTCCCATGACTCTTAACTACCGTGATATGTTTCTTGATATGAACAGCAATGAGGACTTCATCAGGTGTGGACTGAAGCTTTGTTGGAACCACCACACCTCCCATGTTGTCACGGAAAGGACACGCATAATATTATCAGCAAATGTTGCATGGCTAATAGCTGTGTAAACCACATTTGTCACCCAGCCCTCAAGCATGTGGTCGACAATGAGCAGGTGGGTGGGTGGCTGTGTCGTTTTGCCCTGAAACTGGAAAATTGTCCCACAACCAGCATACTTCCATTGTTAGGGCAGCATCACCAGCTCATCCAGCTTCCGAGGCACCTGCACAATGGGGCCCTTGTAAGCATGGACACTGTTGCATGATCTCGGTATCGTAACTTCCTGGCCTTGCTTGTAATACTGGTAGGCAATGCTGTCATCAGCATCAAACCGGACCTGAGCTGTGGAGGTCGGATAGTTTTTCTTGTGGTGTGCCAACAAGAGAGGTTGTACCTTAGCCCCTAGCTAGTTTGTGGAGCAAATGCACAGGTCATTTAGTGAAGTCTACTGGATAGCCTTGTCAAATGACATGCCCTTCCATGCAATGTGAAAGACGTCTAGCTGCATGGGGTCGGTCATACACCACATGCACTCTTTTATGTCGTGAAGTTGCGAGAGTGGTGCAGTGGGACACGTACTATTTGCAGAGCAAACACTGTATGGCTGCTCATACCATTCGCACCGGCAGGGGAAGTCTGTCTGAAACTAATGCAAAATTGTGCTGGCACATTCTGTGAGTATGTGGTGGGGTCCAACCTTGTCACCCCATGGTGGCAACTGCAACAGGTCACTTGCGCAAATCACCTTGCAGGTCCTGCAGACGAGGTAATCCAGTATCATGCACAGAATTATGGTCTGCATTTTACAACACTCATCGATCACGATGACCTTGGCCAGACTGTCAAGCGAATGCCCCAGCGCAATAGGGTCCCATTTGCCGAGAGGTTTATCCACAGGGATGCACAGGTAGTGATGATACTTTTGCACATCATATTGCTGCAATTCTAGATGGGGGTTGATGCGATGATTCTCAGCAAGGTCATTTTTCGGGGTAACTACCACAATCCTCCACCAACGGAAGGTATTGACAGCCCACTCGGATTTACTGGAGCCGCACTAGAATCATGGAATCCATCATCACAGTTAGCATGAAATCATTCCTTTTCTTAAACACACTCACATGCTGCTTCTACTCTTCCATCCACCACCTGGATGATAGCCAGGAAAGAACCAAACTCCCTAAAATATCATTATTATTATTATTATTATTATTATTATTCACCATACAGATCACCACTCTGACAAAGGATACTCAACTGAGTGTGCAGGTATTTGTGATTTATTCAGGGTGCCGGCGATAGCTCACTTACTCTTTGAAAAGGACACTGTGGGATCTTTAACATCCCCCCACAAATTACTCAAGATGAGACATCTGGCTTAACGTCCATCCGAGGGATGGCACACACACTGATGAACTATAACGGCACTAGGTAGAGTGCATACCTCCACCAGGCTGAACAGTTTACGTTTTGTATCCTACTGATAGGATGGATATGCATCCAGACCTGAACCAAAATCTAATCAGCTTGTTCATGTCACCTACCCAACTCATCCACCAAGTTTTGTCAAAGGCCATCCACAACATTTTCAAATATAATGCCATATATCTCTTAGAATATTATATATATATATATATCATAGTGAATCTACCCTAATAGGTGTTTTGCATGTTTTGGATGGAATTGACCTTGACAAACTCTGTGAGGACGTGTGCAGTGCAAAAATGAAAGTTATCTCCACAGCCGAAATACCCTCTGCCACCACCACCAGGTGGCGCTATACGATACACATTTACACAGAGAATTTTGGTCAACCTTCCCTCCCAAACACCCATGACAACAGAAGAAATCAAAATTTGGTAGAATTTGGCCGAGTAGTTTTGGTGTGATTGGTGTTAAACACAGCCAGACAGAAAATGACATTTATTTATTAGATATATACATAGATATCAAGTGAATCAGTTGAAAATTGACGATTTATGTGACCTTGACCTTTTGACTTATTGACCTCAGAAACAATAGGCTTCCAGCTTGCCACTACCGCCACCAGATGGTGAAGTTTCGTGAAGATCGGAGTAAAAATGTGACCCGCAAGCAATTGACAAACAAACAGACAGACATACAGACAGAAAGACAGAATAACACAGCAGATGAACCAATATATACTTGTGAATCTTCGATTTCGCAAGTAACAAACAGGGATGAATACACAGGGTTTAATCTAAGGAAAATTTACAACTGCACAAACTCTGATGCAAGGCAGGGGCAGGAAAAAATGGAGGCTGCGAAGCAGCCGAGCACGACGGCTCAGCCGTCGTGGCCGTAGCAGCGCCGAGGCCTGGAGGGGCAAGGCGCGCGAGCGGGGAGGGTGTGGGAGGGGCATCCCCTCCTGCCGGGTGGCTCTGGGGGTCTCCCCCAGAAATTTTTGATTTCTAGATGCTCTGTGGTGCATTCTGAGGGGTGTCTTGACCAGTTTCATCTGTCAATCTGCCATATATGGCTATTTTGCAAGAAAATGATATCTAATTAATTACACACACATTTAAGAGTGGGCTACTGTAACTCTTGGTATGAATCATCGTCACGTGATACATATCCGCAAACCAAAATATACCAGTCACCCATACCTATTGTAACGTCTCTTTTCAGACTATATATATAAATAAACAAATAGACTGAAAACTAAATAAATAAGTAAGTTAATAAATAAACAAATAGATACTGTTTTTAGTATATGTGAGGTAATTTATATAATTCTTTTTTGACAGGCATGGTCATCGGTCAGAATGGATATCAGGAAATGGTTTAGTCCAGCTGGTGGTGCAGCATCCAAACCTGGTGAGGATGATGATACCATGCCAGGTACATCAACAGCTGCAGATGAAGACAAACAGTCTGAGGCAGATAAAGAAAGTGTAGAAGATGAATCAAGAGAATACGAATGGAAAGAAGTACTTCTGAAGGTAGTGAAAACACAAATGACCCTCCAGCAGATAACTCAATCCATCTACAACCAACAGTGATCAAGGATGTTTTGTCCACCTTCACAGACATGGGAGACACTTAGTTTACTGTGATCCTTGTATGAAGGAGTCTCATGTTGTGAAAAGGTATGCGCCAAAGGGGAAATTACTCCTATCACCCTACCCAGAGGAACTGTGTACCGAAAAGCTGTCACAGATGTTATGTTAAATCTGAAATGCATAGACAAGTCATGAAAAAACAAAGACTAGATTCACTTTCCAGGATGGAAGTTGCGCAAGTCTCTCATTTGGATAAATTAATATCAACAGCAAATGAAGACCTTGCAAACAAAATTGGCAGTCTACTAATTCTGGTGTACGGAGAAGGCAAGAAGCTGTCTCTATCTGCACATTCCTTCCCCATGAGAGTAGTGACTTACAGAAAGTCACACAGCTTCAACTTCAATGATCCCTCCCAGGAACTAAAGCTTGAGTTCTACAGATTTTGTTTAATCTTACTCATGCCAAAGACAGCTAGCGAGTTGGACTTACCTGAAACTTCGTTCTAATGTTAGTCATAGTCAACCTCAGGCTCAGGTTTATGATTTTGTTCTTTGTGTGACTATGAGCAACCACTTGTGGTTTCACATCTAGTTAAGTACGTTTGATAATCCTCACTGTTTAAGATATAATTTGTAATGTGAAATGTGGTAGTCTATGTCATATATTATGATTTATGTAATATGTATGATTGCATTATATTGTAAGGTTAATAAAAAAAAAAAAGTTTTGGTCAGCTATCAGACTATCAGTGACGTCTATTGTGGTTCCTTCCTAGTTTATGACACCCTAGCCATGCAAATTCAAACAAAGAACAAATTGACAACTGCACAAATCTGGATTTACAACTGCACATTTTGAATTTACAACTGCACAAAAGGGGTACAACTGCACGTTAGAATAAACCCTGTGAATACATAACCTCTGTCACCGGCGGTGGAAGGTATTCACCCCTTCTGCGAAAGACCAGGATGACAGTTTATAGCTGGAGCGAGATTCGTACCCAGGCGAGACAGCTTAGAGGCGAATGCGCATACCTCTAGGTCTCGAATATTCATCCAACCAACAAATATGATACAGAATACAATTAAGGAAAAGATCCCAATGAGAAACAATAATTTCTTAAGCAACAATTACTTTCCAAAGTCTCAGCATGTGATACGTGCAGAAGACAAAGTGCTCCAGAGAAAATAAACAAAAAAAGGCGAAACATGGTTGATTAGCCTCATGACGAGCACACCACTCAGTTTAATTTAATAAACTTCTGTTGTCGTCTCCAGTTATGATCATAAACACATTGACAATACAAAATACATTTGAATGCATCGCTGAACATCACATGGACCGGTTTTCTTCCGCAACGACCACTTTCCTTACCTCTGAGTGGACTTAGCATCTCTCGAAATGGAAAGGCAACATATTATTTAAGTAACTCTGCCACCTCACCATACTCGCTCACCAATGTGCCCGATTTATCCTTAATTGATCCTACGTGTGTGTGTGTGTGTGTGTGTGTGTGCGCGTGCGTGTGTGCGTGTGTGTGTGTGTGTGTGTAAACAATAAGGAAACAGCACAATCCATATAAATAGGGGAACGGTTGAATAATACATATCATTATCCCCACGCTTTTTGAAAAAAAACTTGGGGGATACTGTAATCGGCTCTGTCCGTCCATCACGCTCTCTCCTCCCAAACAGTTTGGCAGAGATTCACCAAAACTTTGTACTTCTGATCAACACATGGCAAGAAGGTGCAAGAGCAGTACCATTTTTGGCGTCGCCCCTTGGGGCATGGTCAAAAGGTCAAATGACGAAAAATGCAATTATGGGCATATTTTAAATAAATAAATAAATAAATTTGTGCATGCAATCAACATTGAGGGATTCATGAAATATAAGATTTTGGGGATTTTATCACCCGGTGCATGCCCAAATGGATTGCGACTTAGAGTCACAGGTGTCAAAATTGGGATATAAATTTTTTACTCAAAATTTGATTTTGGGAGATTTCTGGTGGAACTCTTTGCCATCTTTCAAGTTTGGTTTAACTTGGCAGTCTGGTGATTTGTGATGGCATGCTATTGACTTCGCTCTCGTTGTAATTGTGAACATTCTATATTTGAAGATCCACATCATAAACATTTTATCACAGGTGCTCTTAGAATAGTGAAAGATAGAAAATTACATGCATTACTTACAAAAGGACCAAATTGTATAGAAAAATAAATGGATTCACTGGAATAAGGCAATGTAACTTGTATAATGATAGGACTGATGGAATGGATGAGAGAACAAACTGATAAACACAAAGTACCAAACACATAAATGACTTTATGGTTGGAGGAGGTCGAGAAACATGTAAAATGAGAATTGTTAATTTGAAAAGAAAATTTTGAATCAATAATTCTGCCATTAAAAAATTAAAAAATCAATTCTGTTATTAAAAAAGTTCTGGATCATTGATAATTCCAAACCTATAATCGACAGGATCCACAACGTCAATCCACAACTACCAAAATCTAGAATCACTGCTCACATTCACTCTTTCATTCCTCATTTCTCCCGCTTCTGGAACAAACTCCCACACTCTCTTCAATCCCATTCTTCCCTCCAGGACTTCAACACAGCTGTTCACCACCATCTCTTATCTTCCCCTATCCAAGACCATTATCTTTTCTACCCCCGTTAATCCACCCCAAACCCACCTCTTTCAAATTCCTTGCTTTCCTTCCTGAAAGTCCCTGTAGTGTCCATCTTGTTTACCCTGTGCATCCCGCCCAATCTCTCTCCCTTCCACAGATCTCCGAATGACTCTGTTCCTCACTGTTTTGTGCTTCCCTCTCCCACCCCTCTTGTCTCATGCTCCCCTTGTTATACGTTCTGTGTGTTAGCTCATATACGAGCCTCGACATTGTATACAAAAAAAAGAACATTAATAACAAGGGCAAGGCTAAATGTTTATCAACTTATGATTTTTCTACATTATACACATACATTCCTCCACGTGACAAGCTCATAACCGCATTTGACAGAGCGGTAGATAAAGCATTTGCAGGAGATAATTAAGTATACATTGAAGTCTGTCAAAAAAGATCAAACTAATCTATAAAGTAAAATCAATAGTCCTGTAGTTTAAAAAAAAATTAACTTAAAGAAAGTATTAGATTTCTCCGAAACAAGTCTCTACATTTGGCAACAAAGTATTCCAACAGACAAAACAGACAACAGACAACAGGGATACCCATGGGTTCAGATCCGGCACCTTCCTTTGTAAATTTATTCCTGCACATGTACGAGTCTGATTGGGTCCAGAACATGTGCAATAATGAACTAACAACTGTGCGAAGATGTGGAAACATCTTTAGTTTCATTGATGATTTACGAGCAATTAATGATGGGTTTGTATTTGATCAGCTGCATGATGATAGACAGTCAGTGTACGAAAAATTGGGAACACCTTCCTAAGATTGAATTGCACCCCCTTTTGCCCTCAGAACAGCCTCATTTCATCAAGGCATGGACTCTACAAGATGTTGAAAGTGTTCCACAGGGATGTTGGCAAATGTTGATTCCAATGCTTCCCACAGTTGTATCAAGTTGGCTTGTCGTGGATCTCTACTCCGAATAGCTCGTTCCATCTCATCCCACAGATGCTCAATTGGATTGAGATCTGGTGACTGGGCAGGCCACTGCAGTAATCTGAATTCACTGTCATGTTCGTGGAACCATTCCTGGACAATCCTAGCCTTGTGGCATGGGGCATTATCCTGCTGAAAAAAAATCAATTTGCAGATGGATACACTGCTGCCATGAAGAGATGCACCTGATTGGCAATGATGTTCAGATATCCTGTGGCATTCAAACATTACACCACTTTTATCAAGGGGCCAAATGAGTGCCATGAAAACAAACCCCACACCATCACACCACCACCAACACCAGCAGCCTGCAATGTTGACACAGGGCATGATGGATGCATGTACTCATGTGGTTTTCTCCATACCCTAGTCCTCCCATCAATGTGAAACAGCAGGAACCAGGACTCGTCAGACCAGGTAATGTTTTTCCAATTCTCCATTGTCCAGTGTTTTCATTCCTTGGCCCACTGCAACCGCAGGTTCTTCTTTTTTTGCTGAAAGAAGTGGAACTCTGTATGATCATCTGCTGCCATACCCCATTCTTGTCAAAGTACAACGAGTTGTGCATTCTTTTATGAGTCTTTCGGCACCAATGTTGTACCTGTCAGTTGACTAACTGTAGCCCATCTGTTGCACTGCATTCATGTCAGCCTCCTTTGGCATGTTTCAACAATGAGCCGTTTTTGACCAATGGCCTGCCGTTCACTCGATGTTCTTTGTGCGGTGTACCATTCTTGATACACACGGGAAACTGTTCAGCGTGAAAAACCCAGCAGCATTGCAGTTCTTGACACACTCAAACCAGTGTGCCTGGTACCTCCAACCATATCCCGTTCAATGGCACTTAAATCTATAGTCTTCCCCATTCACCCTCTGAATGGCATACATACAAAATCCATGTCTCGATATCGTCTCAAGGCTTAAAAACCCTTCTTTAACCCATCTCCTCCCCTTCATCTACACTGATTGAAGTGGGTATAACAGGTGCAATCAATAAGGGATCATAGCTTTCACCTAGATTCACCTGATCAGTATATTTCATGGCAAGAGCAGGTGTTCCTAATGTTTTGTACACTGAGTGTGTATCCAAAAGAACTCGAATTCAAAAAGGAAAATCAAACTTCCATTTCAGTTTCTTTTTTGGAATTACAAATCGATATCAATAAAAATAAATTTCACATCCAAATTATTTGATAAACGAGATGCTTTTCCATTCCACATTGTACGAATGCCTTTCCGAGACAGCAACATTCCTAAGAAGCTATTCCATGGTATGGTTGCAGGTGAAACAAGGAGAAAAAAAACATAAAATGTCATCGTCCCTGTGGTTATAATAATTTTGTTGCACGGAGTTATTAAAGGGCTAGCCCATATTTACAAGATTTATGTGTATGCACAACTGACAAGAGTGGTTTTGTGACATGGGAAGATTGCGTCCGATTGGGTAAGATTGCGTAAGTAACAATATGGCTGCCAATCGAGCTCATCTGCAGAAGAAATAGCGTGCTTACGTAAGCTATCATTCATTATCTGTGTGATAAGTTTGAACAAGATCGGTATATACATGTGGCCGATAAATGGTTGCATACATGTTCAACATCGGGTATTTTTTTTACAACTAAAATGGTCGCCTATCGACCAGTCAGCCATCTTTGATCAGATCGCAAAATAAAGTGAGATGCACATGTTTGTCATCATGCACTGTGCTTGTGCCAAGTTCGAACAAAATCGGACCATGCATGTCGGAGAAATGGTTGTGGACACGTTTAAATAACAAAATGGCTGCCATTCGGCTATCTTGGACCTGATCCCGAAAATAACTGACAGGCTTATGTTAGCTTTCATTCCTTATCTGAACGCCAGGTTTAACCAGCATCAGTAAATGCTTGTCCAATAAATGGTTGAGGATGTGTTCAACATCAAGTTTTTTAATAACTAAAGTGGCCGCCGGTTGTCCATCTTGGATCTGATCTCAAAAACAAATTGCATGCTTATGTAAGCCATCTTTCGTTATCTGCGAGCTAAGTTTGAACAAGATCAGTAAATGCATGTCAGAGAAATGGTTGGGGATGTGTTCGACACTGTATTTTTTTTAACAACTAAAATGCCGTCAGTCGGCCATCTTGCATCTGATGCCGATAAAGTCATCATCACACCATTTGAAAGCCTTTATCCCTGAGCAGGGGTCAGCTTTTTGTGGGCTTCAATCATGGTACCCTTTCATGTGGCAATGTTTTTATGGCCGGATGCCCTTCCTGACGCCAACCCTTTAGTCGCCTTCGACCCTGCAGGGATAATTACCAGTATACTGTATTACCAGTATTTCGCCAACCTTCGGAAGGATGACAGGCTGAGTCAACCCCCCTGATGCTAACTCAGCAGCCAGCGGGGCTTGAACTCAGGACCCCAAAGATCCAAAGCCACCACCTTAACCACTGTGCCACACCAGGCTCAACTGATGCCGATAAAGGAAGAAGCGCATATGTACACCATCATGTGTTGTCTTTGTGCCAAGTACAAATCAAATCGGTCTATACATGTCCGAGATATGGTTGTGGACGCATGCACAGACACAAAAATCGAAACCAAATCCATAAGTCCCCGTTTCAGACTAAGTCCAATGGGGGCGAATAAAGTTGCACATTTTCAGCGGATGACCCACCTCTCGAGGCACCCCACCACATGGCACCGCGGGACCCAACAAAGGCGGAAACGTACTTCTAATTGATGTTAGATTCAAAGGACGGGTACTTTCACCGAAACGAACAACCAAGCAGCTTGGAGAGCGCTCACCAAGTGGCTGAAGCACTCAAGCAAGCACTTCAACAAATCGGTTCAGAAGAAACAGCTCTCAGCATGTGATGAGCACTTACCGAACTGTAATATTAAACACACACCTCCCAGAGATTCCCAAAATGTCAAATATGTCCAAATTGGACAAATGGACACTTTTAGCATCGGAATGTGCCGCTAAGTTCGATTCTGGAGATTAAAATTTGTAATTTGGCTTCGTTTAATAATTCGGCTGTTGTAATGCGGCCTGTTCCCAGTCTGAAAAATCCTGCAATCGTTGCAGACAAGTGAAATTGCATGCAACCTAAATATGTGCATGCATTGTCAGCATGAAGTGCTGCATTGGAAAGCAAAACATCCTTATTAGAGAGTCTTTTTAGCTGCATGAAATAAATCTAAATGATCCAACCAACTATTTAGCAAAAGCTTGCAGGATAGCCTAGAGCAGTGATTCTCAACCAGGGGTAAATTTACCCCCTGGGGGTAAAAATTTACATGGCAGGGGGTAAATATGCCACACCTGAAAATTAAGTTATGACGATTTTTTTTTTAACAACTTCAGACAAAATCAATAACACTGTTATCGTTGTGATGTGAGACAGACAACACATAATACCATTACGGTTATAGGAACCGTATGCACACAAACATACAGTTGTCCCGAAGTCAGTTATTCCATTAAGTATATGTGCAGATAGAACCCCTTCCTTGTGTGTAGTGGAGATACACTGGGGTGCGTTGCGATGTATTTTTAGTTAGATTAATAAATTATTATATCCCATCCACGACGACCCACGGTACCCTCTGCCTGTTCGCACCTTCATCTCGCTTGCTACTCTTGCATGGGCTGAACAAGCGCGTGTTCGCGTACTCGCCTAACCAGCGACTCGCTGTCCGAGGCAGAATCTTTGTGTTGTACCTTTTTTGGCGAGTCCGGACACGCGGTGTGGGCGGGCTTCCCGGTATGGCCGAAATCCTGCCCAGAAAGGGCGGCCCCATGGAAGCCCCGACCAATCAGGGCGAACAGTGACGCCGGCTTCACCAAGGCCCCTCCCCGCTGAGGGAGATCTATAAATTACGACACCATTCGTTCAGATTGGTCTGGTGAGCTGGAAAGTGAGTCGTCTTGAGAGTGAGCTGGAAAGTGAGCCGTCTTGAGCGGAGCGTTGGAGTGAGACAGTTCGTCGGCTGATAGCGAAAGAAAGGAGGAAGGTCGTGGAGTGGTTGCGTTCTTTGGGGGTCATTCGTTTTGAGTGTGAGAGAGCTGGGAAGACCTCGACCCGACCTTGACAGGGTCTCTCGTAGGGTCCTGTCTGCAGCCCTGATCCCCGCCTCGGACTCTGCTCTACTCGACCTGGGCTCCTTCGCAGACACGGTCTCCACGCGTGCGGCCGTGGACCGAGCCGTACGACCATTGACAGGTGCCGCGCCACGGAGCATCCCTTCCCTCCAACGTTCATGTACCCGAAAGAACTGCGATCTCAGCTCACCTCCCTCTCTGGCTGCAAAAGGTCCTTTGCCATACATCTGAGTTTATTTTCGTCTGAGTGTGTGTCTGAGTGTGTGGCGCCGTCTTTAAGTATGCATAAGTGTTTTTATTTGATCATTGTAAATCTTGCCTGTTTTATTCCCACGTAAGTCTGCTCTGTGTCCTTCTTTTATAAGTTGCTGTAAATTGTCGCACTACACTTCTTTCTTTCCCCTGCATAACATCCCCACTAATCCTGTTTCCTGTGCCACATATTTTTCCTCGCTTTATTGTAAATATATTATTTTAGAAATGTTCCCAGTTCGTTTTTGTCTTTTCCATCAATGGTCCAGCATGGTTCGGATCTAAGTTTAGCCGGATCTTTATCCCCGATAATCTTTTCATTCTAGCCGGTGCGTCCTTGGTAGTTCCGCTCAGCTGCATCTGATCCGGAAAGGTGGTTGGTAGTTGGTAGTTGGTAGAGTGATCCGGATCGGGCAATGCATACCGAGGGCGTAATTCCCCGGTAGACGACAATGCGTGGTTTATTAGGTAAATTTGTTCCAGACAAAAAGACCCTATGCTACGCGGTGGAGGTATTGATGTCCACGGCCGGCTAAGTTACCCGCCGCCTCACGGAATTATCCGTGAGCAACGGCCTACAATTCTGGGAGTCTGGTGGGAGACAACGTAACTTCCCCCACCTAGCGGTCGTTTCTCACCACCAGACCCTGGCCCGCAACAATACATTATAACATACAGACTCTCACATTCTATACAAATTATTCAAAACAGACTCAAAAATCAATCCCCCCCCTCCGCTGCAGGAACACTGCCCCCCACCGCTGCCGGTTTCGGGCTGCAGGAAGCCTGCCCAAACATGGCTTCATATCCAACAAGAAACCAATGCTTGCAGCTTCCTATCACATAGCACAGCGAATAGCAAAGGCAAAGAAACCTCACGACATTGCCGAGAAGTTGAATAAACCTTGTGCCTGAGGCATGGTTGAACATGTATGTGGGAAAGAAGCAAAACAGAAGATTCAAGACATTCCCCTTTCTAATGACACAATTCATCGACGTATTTGTGAAATGTCTCAAGATATTTGTCAACAAGTTATTGAACAGATCAAATCTAGCCCAGCAAAAATTTCTTTGCAACTTGATGAATCCTGTGATGTTGATAATTTTTCACAACAGCTTGTTTTTGTCCGGTACATATGTGGAAAAGAACTGAAGGATGAATTTCTATTCTGTGAAACTCTCCAACAAACCACAAAGGCTGCTGACATAATGCAGAAAATAGAAGACTTCTTTGAAAGGAACAATCTCACATGGGACATATTTGGATCAATTTGTACTGATGGAGCCCCAGCCATGATGGGAGTTAGATCAGGCTTCACTGCACTTGTAAAACAAAAGGCACCCCGTGTGATAACAATGCATTGTGTTCTTCACATGATATTCATGAGCTGCGAAAACTCTTCCTGAAAATCTGAAAATG
>CM068967.1:61370812-61389305 GCA_035128595.1 Eptatretus atami
CTTTTTTTCTGTGCCTCTATGCCGGCTATGCATTTTTTTGCATGGGAGTAAGGGGGTAAATGGTGTAAATGACAGAGGAAGGGTTGAGCATCATTGGCCTAGAGGTATGCACGGTCACCTCTGTGCTGTCAATCCTGGGTTTGAATCTGACCCAGGAATAAACTGTCATCCCGGTGTTTCGCAGACTGGGTGATTCATCAAGATGTGCGACATTAAATTGGGTGTCCCGTCATTTGCCGGCATTGGTTGGTTAATGTTGAACATCCCACGGTGTCTTTCGTGAATTGTTGGCGAGTTATTGCCGGCACCCAAAAATAATTACAATTCCCTGTTCTAACCTATGGGGGAAATTGCGTTACACCATGATGACTCTGCAAGGGATGATCATGTAAACCCATAACCATGTGCTTCATTATGAAGGAATGAGTGACTCAAAGCACCTCCCTGAATGAGGTGCACGATCAGTTTAAAACACACACACACACACACACACACACACACACACACCAAAGTTTGGTGTCAAAGGCTTGGTCTGCGGGTGAGTGGTGGGGGGGGGCACAATAACTCATTTGGGGGGGGCATGGTCCGTGAATAGCCCCCCCCCCATGACGCCGAACCCGTCTGCTGGCATTAGTTGGTGGATGTTAAAGATTCACACTGTGTCCTTTTTGAAGAGTAGTTGAGCTATTGCTGGCACCATGGCCAAATTACAAATTCCTGCACAAACGACTTGGTCTGACGTCGGGCCTGGCCAGCCGGTTCGTGAGAGAATTGGGCCAAATACTTCAACCACGGCCAACCCCACAAGATGTATGAATAATTGTGGTCGTAAATAAAGAAGAAAAAGAAGAAGAAATAATATGGAGTAATCACATCCCAGAAGTCACCATCGATAACTACTATCAATAGCAAGGGAAATTGACGATTGGTTCAGCCTTCGTGAATCTCTTTAAAATGTGTCAGATAAAGAGATTCATGAAGACAATGCCCTCTAGAAACAAGAGTGTGATTAACTGAGTCTGGTCAATAAGTCAAGGCCAAACAGGATGCGAGCAGTTTATGCAAAAGACGATTTTGTGATGAACCATTATGCCTGGTGCACCTGCCTCACACCTTTCACGACTTGATACCATGGAGTCCAAGGGCTTTCCTACTTTCATTAACCCTCCCCAAGCACACCACTTCCTTTCTAGATGAATGTGTTTTCTCCACTCTCCCACCTTTCGATGCATTTGGTCTATTTGCTGTTTCGTCCCTGGTTTTCCCTTCCTGTTCTTTCAGCCCCCTTCCTGGTGTGTTTGATAATGTATCCAGCTCGTTCACCCCATTTGTCCTCCTCCTCCTCTCTCAATCTTCCCCTTGCCCATTTTTCCTCCAGGGGTCTCTACGTTGTGCCCCCACCCCTACCCTGCTTCTGTTGTATTTTCCTGCTTTCAACTCTGTTGTAGCTCTTCCACGAGCCTCTCATTTATATACACAGCAAAGAATCAGGATCCAATTGTTTATGTGCTGGTGGTTTCCAGCCTTATGTTGGGTAATCAATGGGTCTTTTATTAGTGCCATTTTGTGGCACAAAAAAAATCCAATAAGACTTCTACACCCCCTTCCTTTGCGTGGATGAAATGAAGGTGACATACCCTATCGTGATTTGTTGATTACTCCACTCATATAGCCATTGCAGAACACTTGCGATGGAATGCCTTGCATAAATATTGCAGAAACTGACGTCACAAAATATAACGCTTTTGATAGATCTAACCAATTATTTTGAAAATTGAAGTGAGAACACGTTGCCAGTACTTCACATAAGCCATCAGGGTGCGAGATGATGTCCACCTTCAGGCCGTCTCTAATTGCATCACGGTGCAAGGACGGTGCCACGGTCATGCAACCCACCCTGCTTACAGGCTGAGGCATTCAATTTCCGCCGGAGTTTTTTTTTTTTCATCTAGAATATGCTGTTGGACGTGCGATGTGCATTCGGTAAGGTGATCCATGGAATGTCTAATGCATATGTGCTATTCTACATCACACAGCATACGCTATTCGGCAACGCCGTGCGCTCAGCACTTTTACAGAGAAGCGACTATGAATGTCCCTGTTGTATTTACTGGTGGGCTGGGGGAAGAAGATTAAGGTGTTGCTTACTTTATCCCTCCCAACAATAAAAAGTGAAATCCACAAAAGAATAAAGACCCTGAGCTGGGAACATCCTGTGTTGGAAAGTGCATGGTTTACGATTGGATGAGTACCCACAATGTCAGTAAAAAAAACCTCGGCAATGCTCTAAAAACAAACAAACAGATGCACAATCATCGAAACTGCTTTCAATTCCTATCCCTTTGTGGTTCAATACAGTGGACTTGGCAACGACACTCAGTTTTAGCATGAAAATTAGAGCCAAGCGACTCATGGAAGTGTAGGTAGTGGGGAACATTGATACATTTACAACAAAAGTTGTGAGAAAGTTGGCAATCACGATCTTGCAAAGTACAGTGGCCTGCAAAAGTATTCTCCCCCCACCAAGAATGTCACATTTAGATGAATTTTTTCCAAATGAACATTTTTATTCATAAGTGAAGAGATCAAACTAAACACTGTTATAGTTCATGGAAATTCCATGTCATGAATAGCTGTAAAGAAACATGTACAAATCATACTTCAGAGGTTGTAAAAATATTCAGCCCCTTAGATCAGTACTTGGTGGAAGAACATTTTGCAGCAATGACTGCTATGAGTGTTTATGCGGAGATCTTTACGAGCTTTGTTCAGTGAGATGGTGAAATATTTACCCATTCTTCACGTGAAAATTGCTCTAGTTCCACCAAGTTTGTTTGGGATCGTCGATGGACTAGAATCTTCAATTCTCACCATAAATGTTAACTTGGGCTCAAGTCAGGCCTTTGACTGGGCCACTCAAGAACATTTATTTTATTCTTATTCAGCCACTCGTGTGTGGCTTTAGCTTTGTGCTTTGGATCATTGTCCTGATGAAATGTGAATCTCCTACCCAGTTTCAGATCCAGAGCTGACTCAAGCAGGTTTTCATCAAGGATTCTGCTCTACTTTGCACCGCCCATTGTCCCTTCTATCCTAACAAGCTTGCCAGACCCTGCTGATGAAAAGCAACCCATAGCATGATGCTGCCACAACCATGCAGTGGAGATGGTGTTGACTGGGTGATGTGCAGTGTTAGGCTTACACTGGATATAATGCTTTGAATGTAGACAAAAAAGTTCGAATTTTGTCTCCTCTGAACATAAAACCTTTCCCCACATGCCTGCAGTGTCATTAAGATGCTTTTTCACAAACTCCATACAAACTTTAAGATGTGTCCTTTTCAGTAATGGCTTCGTTCTTGCCACCTCTCCATGGAGGCCAGCTTTGTTAAAGGAAAGGGATATTGTTGATTGATGAATTGTGGCCCCCATCTCTAACATAGAGCCTTGCAAATCTTTCAAAGTGATTGTTGGATTTGCAGTAACATCCCAAACCAATTTCCTGCTTGCCCGACTGCTGAGTTTGGATGCGTGTCCTGATCTGGGTAGAGGCTGGGTGGCATCTTCCACTTCTTAATATTGGATTTCACCATACTCAAAGAGATAATGAGTGATTTTGAAATTTTCTTATAACCCTCTCCTGAACGGTGATTCTCCACCACTTTATGTCTGACTTCCTTGGAAAGCTCCTTGGTCTTCATGTTTTCCTTGTTGGTTGACCAAGTGAGTTGCACCTTAAAACTCCCAAGATAAGTGGAGGAGCTTAATTTTTTTTAATTTAAACCACCAATTACATACAGGTGAAACATACTACAGTTATTTGGTAACTTTCAATCAAATAATTTGCTCCTGAAGTGATTTAGGGGTAATTAGGCATAGGGTTTGAATACTTATACAACTAAGAATCATCTGATTTTCTCTGTTCCCATCGTGTGATGCCTCTTTGGCTGCTGGTTGCATCATTGGTTAGGGGCGCGGCTATGCTGCTGATGCAGTGCCTCTATTACCAGTCTACTGGTGCTCATTTCACCAACCTCGGAAGGATAACAGGCTGAGTCAACCCCCTGGTGTTAATTCAGTGGCGAGCGGGGCTCAAACTCAGGACCCTATGATCCCAAGCCACCACCCTAACCGCTAATCCAACAGCAGGCATATTTTCTCTGTTAATCTAATGAAACGGAAGACCAAGAATGAACCCAAAGAAGTAAAGAGCCAAGATGGAGTCATCAGGAGGAAACTGGATAACCTATTCACATTTTTACCTCTGCCACGGAAGGTGGAAGGAGGTTATGTTTCACCCCTGTCTGTCTGTTTGTTTGTTTGTTTGTTTGTTTGTTTGTCTGTTTGATTTTGTGCAGGATATCTCAAAAAGTTGCGGATGGATCCAGAAGATATTTTACAGACAGCTTGGGTGTGTGTGTGACAAGGACGAACTGTTTAGATTTTGGTGAGGATCCGTATCCGGGTCTGGCTACTAGAATTTGTTTAAGTGATTCTTCACCATTGAGAGGTATGGCCAAAAACAATATATAGCACGTCATCTCAAAAAGTTGTGGACGGATTGGAATGAACGTTGGTAGACATGTTGGCCATGTGACAAGGAATAATTGATTCAATTTTGGTGAAGATCCAAATCCAGATCCGAATTTTTTTTTCAGTGATGCTACACCATTGAGAAATAGGGCTAAACTGATATATATCATGATATCTCAAAAAAGTTGTGGACGGATTTAGATGAACCTTGGTGGACAGGGTGAGTGTGTGACAAGGACGAATCAATTTGATTGTGGTGAACATCTGAATCCGGATCTGGATACGATAATTATTTAATTTTCAAAGTGATTCTTCACCATTGAGAGATAGGGCCAAAAACGATATCTAGCATGATATTTCAAAAATATATTGGGCCGATATGTTCTCCTGGAGCAGCCATTCCATGGCGGAGGTATGCACTCCACCGAGCGTCCTTATAGTTTCTGCATTTTTAAATCTTTATCACTTTGAAATAGTTTGTGAAGACAATATTTATTAAGTTTGATTTGAAAGCATCATGAAATATGCTCAGGTGGCATGAAAATGTGAAATCTTTGGAGGGGGTAAACACCTTCGCAGGCCAAAGCATACAATATTGGATTGGAGCAAAAAATAACATGGTATGGGGTGCAACACAACCGACTGAGGCCGAGCATACCTGGCCATCCGAAAGCTGATTGTAGTTAGAGTTGCTTGCTCAAAGCCAACCACCAAACTTTGGTCCATTATTCCTTTGGGGTGAGGAGGGGGAAAGAGTCCATAATGATCTGCTAAGTTGCATATTCAAAGGTGTCATCCATTCTGTCCTTATTCAATTAGATCAAAATTCCACCGTTTGCATATAACGAGCTGAGCACGTCATAACAGAACAACTGGGAAGCAGTAAAAAGATGAAGGGAGAGTTTCCATATTGCAGAGGTTGTTTTTAAAAGCTATAAACTTATTTTATGAATCTCTAAGCACTTATAACGACTGCCGCGTTTATATGTTATGGGCAATGAGATTCCCGAAGCACAAAGCAAAGTCTTTTCTCATGTACGAGTGTGTGATCCAAGCAAGTCTTGCCTGTCGATCAATCAATGTCTCCAGTTCCTCATGAAACACTCTTTTTTTTGTCTAATCAATACTCAGGGCATTTTAACTTGTACCTTATTCTGCTACATACAACTCTTTGTCATCATTAATGTCATGCAATGTAGTAATATGCATTTCTTTTCTTGCCACACATGAAACATACATCACTTTTGACTTCTCCACAACCATTTCCATCTGACTCCTTTTTCATCCTTCGTACATGGCTGGCAGGATGGCCTAAGCCCTAAAGGTATGCACACTAGCCTCTGAGACGTCTAGCCTGGCTTCCCTCTCACACATTCCCATGCAATGTGTGCCATCCCTCGGATGGACGTTAAACTGGGCGTCCCATTGACTGGCATTGGTTGGTGGATGTCAAAGATTCCATCGTGTCCTTCGTGAAGAGTAGGCGAGCCATCGCCGACATCCTGAACAAATTCCAAAACCCTGCCCTAACCTACAGGGGGCGCTCCATCAGCAGACACGCCGCACCATTAGCCAATGATGTTACTCGCGGTCATGTGCTGCATACGAAAGAGGATGATCCTTCATAGAGTTGCTCCATAAGTTAATAACGAATCATGAATCTATCATTAAATATTGCTGCAAAGAGCCACATTTTACCAAAGGTGAATGAAACTTTTTTTTTAATGTCAATAAAACCCGAATGTTTTGACTTCTAATTTAAAGTGCGTCAGGTGCTTACCTGGATTGGAAACAAAGTGAGTTGGACGTGAAAGGGGAAATGGAACGACGGTGGAATAAATGTTTTATACATGATGGCATGATCCGCACGAGCGCTTGTCGGAATATTACAAATGATAGATATTTGGTCAGACTGCTGAAGATATATTTTGATGAGGATTTTCAAGCTGCGTGCACGGAAGGGCAATATTGAGATTGTGTGGTTTGACCAAAGGGTGAACAATTCAGATTTCTGTTTAATTTCAAATATTAAAGGAATGGTTGAAGAAAAAGTAGATGCTTCATTGCCCCCGTCCGCCTGCTCCTCTTCAATTCTTCCCTCCCTTTCACCTATTCCCATACAAGCACTACACCCTGTTAAAGAGGCCCACAAAAGGGCCGTTTGGGCCATATTGCCTTGCTAAACCCCCTCCCAGCACTTGATACAAAGCTGTGCTCCATAATCTGTTTGGCAAGTGGTGGTGGTGGTAATGGAGGTTGGGGGTAGAAGGGTGGGGCTATGATGCATGCATTAGTAAATAGTTGGAGAAGTTGGGGGAGAGGGTGGGAATGAGAATTGGAAGGGGAATAGTGAGAGCAGGTGAAAGTCAGAGATACATAATAGAAAAGGTATCACACCTCATAACATAACTAAGGGGCACAAGGGTGTTATAAAAATTATTTGAGGGGCGTGGGAGGTGGTGGTGACTGGTGAGGGTCGTTTGATGGGGGTTGAATTAAAACAGATGACACATTCACACTAAAGACAATCTGAACCAATACGCATCAGAAGTTCTCAACATATATCGGCACAGCACAACAAGCGTACCCACCTGGCCACCCACCGAATCACAGTGTACCTCCCATTTTGGCTGACATCCCGGTACCACTCTATCTCCATTGCTTCTCAGTGCCGATCCAATTGCATTTTAAACCTATCGACCGACCCTCCAGTGACGGCACTCCTGAGAAACCTTTCCGTGCATTAACCACTCTTTGTGTGAAATACCCCTGCCTTACTTTTGTCCCAGCTCTCCTTCTTTTTAATTCTCAAGCTGCCTACTGCTGTTGGTGGTCCAAACTGGTAAAATTATATATACATATATATATATATATATTATATATATATATATATATATGAGTAGGGTATGCTTACACATTGTAAGCAATAACAAACTATTTCCCATTGTCTCGGTCGCTCACTTGCATTTGTTTTTTTTCATTTTTTTCTTTATTTATTTTTTTCATTTACAGATGTTTTCCAATGGGTCTGTGATTTTTCCCAGTGTATCAGCTTTCTGTCCATCGGCATGCAAAATTTCAGCTTTCTACGTCACCGGAGGGTAGTGATCTTTTATATCAGTGAGTAACTGAGTGAGTGGTTTGTGATTATAATATATATTATATATAATTATATATAATATATATATATATATATATATATATATATATATATATATATATTGTTACGGATTTCAGAATCAGATCCGACGAATGCATACACACATCTCGGTCCTCAGACAGTTATTTCCCTATATGCATGCCCAGGATAGACCCATCCCCATGTCTGGTGGGATTCTAACTTGATCTGTTGAGAAGGATAAAGAATAGATTCCTTCTCTTATGGAAAGCTCCTTTTTCTCTTCAAGACAGACACATTCATGCACGTGAGATAGCCGTTAGCCTAACGGAGGCTCACCCACCTCTGTCCATCGACGTTGACAACCGCCTTTTTCCATCGACGTTGACACCCGTTCAGCAGCTCCAACATTGGACACCCGAAGATTGAGGTGATAATTGTCGTTGACGTTTTATGAGCGCTTCACGTTTTCGCTCGGTAATTCTGGCAAATAGCTGCTTCATGCCGTTTGTCCAGCACCACAAACATGGCATCGGAGGCCAGGAATGATCGCGACACTGGCAGTTTGTCACGTGGAACGATGCGCAATTGGGTGGGGTGGATTTTCCTAGTCTGCTTAAGGCTTCACCCAGATGGGCCGCCTACAACGAGGACGAGAGGTCGGTTTTTTTCTAGTGAGTTGGAGTCAGTCAGTTGGCGTCAGTCAGTTGGCGATAGCTCGTTGCGGTTCTGACAACTTTGAGAGTCAGTTGGCGACAGCTGGGCAACGGCTATCGTCATTTCCAGTCAGACGGTCGTTTCATCATTTCCAGTCAGATGGCTGTTTCATCAGTTCCAGTCAGACGGTCGTTTCGTCAGTTCCAGACAGACGGTCGCTTCGTCAGTTCCAATCAGATGGCTGTTTCGTCGGTTTCAGTCAGACGGTTGTTTCAGTCAGTTCTAGTCAGATGGTTGCTTCTTTGGTTCCAGTCAGACAATTGGTGAGCTGGCGACAGTTGGTGACGGCCTTGCAGCCTTACAGCTTCTCACAGCTCCTAACAGCTGCCCATGGGTTGTGGCTCCTGGTGGCTCCTGACGGTGGGTGACGCTCGGACCGATAATGCTGGTTCTGCTCGAGACCTGCTCTTGGCGTACCTGATTCTTGTTTGTGACGTCGACTGGCGTTCAAGCCTGTTTGCGAGTGGGTGCACAGCAAGGCTGGGCGCTGGCAACGGACAAGGCACGCTCACACATTTCAGGACGTTTTATTTGATGTACGACGACTTCTATTTGGTGAGCGAGACTGGATTTCTCTCCCCCCCCCCACCCCCTGAATGACCTGCTGGGTACCCTTGTCTCATGTTTCATTGTGAAGTAAGACATAGTGATAAGCATCTGCTCCTTGTCTCTTTTTCTATTAGTGCCTGATTAATTCTTTACTTGGTTGCGAATATTTTGATTGCTTCGAATTAACTTATTTTTACCACAAGGAAATAAAAAGTTTGTTTATTGTTTTCCTCATTAATAAATTCCTTTGTTGATGTTCCAACCTGTCCGAGCTTGTCCTTTTCTTCCATTGATCCAGCATTGTCCAAACCTAGATAGGCTGGGAGGCAATTACCAAACTAAGTGACCTGTAATCGTCGGCATGCACCAGCGGTTAAACGCTCGGCCGCCCTAATTAAGATCTAATCAAGATAAGATTGGTGCTTTGCCAGGGCACCCTCCCTTTTCAGGTAACCACGTGACCCAAGTTAAACGGAAAAGTAGACGGTGGACACCTGAAACTCGTGGTTAACTGATTGGCATTCGTGGTTCTAAAGCAACCCACCGTACCACGAAGTTAATTATGAGTGGTGGCCCCAGGTCCGTTCTTCCCAGGACAAATGGGATGAATCCACCTCATAATAACCTCGGTACCGTGGCCTAACAACATATATATATATATATATATTATATATATATATATATATTATATTATATATAATATTATATATTATATGCCTGGTGGTGGGCTTGGGATCGTATGATCCTGAGTTCAAACCCCATTCGGCTGTTGAATTAATACCAGGTGAGGTTGACTCTGCCTGTCATCCTCCGAGGTCGGCAAAATGAGTGTCAGCATGCTGGTATACTGTGTCGGAGTGGCGACCTGTCCAGGATTGTTTCCAATTGCCAAGGAGTCTGCTTCGGCAGCACGAATGCTCTGCACAGAGTATGGTCCCAGTGGATGGATATACGAGGTATAACATATATATATATATATATATATATACAGTATCTACAGTGTGTGTATATACAGTATATACAATGTGTATATATGACACACAATATATATATATATATATATTATATATTATATATATATATATATATATATATATATATATATATATATAAACCGGGCGTAGTGGCGTGCACCTGTAATCCGGCAACTCGGAGGCTTGGGTTGGAGGATCGCTTGAGGACGGGAGCTCTGCGCCGGGCCACGCTATGAGAGGGTGTAGGGCAGCCCGGAATCATGGCGAACCCAATCCTTATCCCTGTGTCGTAAGAGGCGATCAGGGTTGCGTCAGGAAGGGCATCCGGCGTAAAACCTATGCCAAATAAGTATGGGATCATAACGGATGATCCGCTGTGGTGACCCCTAACGGGAGCAGAAGAAAGACGAACAACAACATATATATATATATATATATTTGATACCTTCAATCTTCATTATGTTTAACATTTCAGTCAGATCTCTTGTCATTGATTCCTCTTCTAAATAAAAAACAGGACAACTCTTATCTCCCTCTGCTGCCTCTCATAGTTTAGTCTATCTAGCTCTGGTATAAACCTAGTCATTCTCAGCTGAACACCATCTGTGGCAGCTCCATCCTTCCTCTGATAGGGTGACAAAAAATGTACAGATTGATCAGGTTGAGCCTCACAACGTTAATACCACCTGCTTCGATCAATAACCAATCACCTTGTTCTCTGCAAATGCCACGTAAAATACATGCATTGTGTGGCATTCCAAAGTCGCTTCTCCACAGTCTCGAGATATTCTGCTATATTACATACTTCAAAAGTGACCCTTGCATTATCTTTCCATTATTTATAAATACTGTATCTCTCTTTCACTAATATTGAACTGTCTGCCACTTCTCCGCCCATGCTATGAGAACATATAGGTTTCTTAACATCGATCAAACTTTCTTTTTTATCGACCTCTCTTCATGCTTGCCATTATGTGCAAATTCTCAATGTCCACTGTTTACCCTGCTATCCAGATCATCGATATATATTGCAAACAACAATTACCTCTGCCATCAAAGGTGGGCAGAGGTTATGTTTTCAACCCTTTTTGTCTGTCTATTTGTTTATTTGCCTGTGAGCATGATATCTCAAAAAGTTGTGGATGGATTATGACAAAACTTGGTGGGTGAGTTGAGTAGGTGACAAGAACAGGCCGATTAGATGGTGGTTCAGCTTCGGATCCAGATCAAACCTATCATTGGTATACAAAACGTAAACTGTTTCGCCTGGCAGAGGTATACGCTCTACCGAGTGTTATTCTAGTTTGTTTTCACCCATGTTTGTCTGTCTGTCTTTTTGTGAGCATGATATCTCAAAAGGTGACAGACGGTTTCGGACGAAACTTAGGAGATGAGTTGGGTAATTTACAAGAACAAACCAATTCAATTTTGGTTGAAGGCCGGATCCGTATCCCGACCATCAGTGGGAAATAAAACGTCAACTGTTCAGCTTAGTGGAGGTATGCACTCCACCGAGTGCCGTTCTAGTTTTCCTAATACTGATCCCTGTTGGAACATAGTCCTTAAAATTTCTCAGTCTGACATCCTCCCACTGAAAACTGCCCTTTGCTTCCTCTCCATAAATGAATTCTACAGCCTTTCGTGTGGTACCTTCGTGAACGCCTTCTCAAATTAGAGGAATATTCTTTCAACTCCACTCCCAATATCTACGAGTACCCAATCAGTCACTCCCTTGTGGAAGACGAACAGGTTTGTGAAACAAGATGAACATTGAATAAACGTTGCTGACTATTTCTCACTAATTGAGATTTATCCAAATGGTGCCTTACCTGCTTCCAAATCAATGCTTCCAATACCTTCCAAGGACTGAAGTTAAGCTAACAAGTCCATGATGTACAGCTAACAATGTATCGATTTGTAACAATTTAAGGACAGCTAATAATGCCTCCCTCAACCCCTCATTGAATATTGGTGCTACAATTGCAACCCCCTAATATTGGTGTGATATAATGTGACTAAATACACATTTGCAACTACCTTTTCACTTTTCAAACTATGGAAATGTGTATGTAAGTAATTTTTTTAAAACAAGCAGACACTGGTGTGTCCAAAAAAGTTGAATTGGCATTGATGATACAGCTCCAGGGTATTGGAGGTTCAGTCAATCTCTTCCAACATAATCTGCTCATTACAGGGCTGCACAAGTGTTCATCGTATACATCATTACCCTTGCCGGAGGAGAGGGTATTGAATTTTTGTCTTTGTTTGTCTGTCTGTTCAGGGGCATACCAAGAGTATTTGGCACCCAGGGCGGAATCAATATATCTGTGGCAGCTACATCCTTCCTCAGGTATGGATTACTGTGTGCTCATTCCGAAGCATTGATTACTGTGTGTGCTGCAGCTCATTCCGATAGATCAATGTAAACATCTGCGCAAAACAAGACCAAACTATGACCAATGAGTGATGCACCCTAAAACCTTTAGCACACCCCCCTCCCCACCCCGAGATGAATAACTTTAAAAACTAGATGGTATCCATAGAATACTTACCCTGTGCAGTCAACGGCTTTGGAGAAATAGAAGTGCAACGTTTTTCAGTTTTTCAAAGATGGAGACTGTACCACGTGACCTACTACATCATGATTATCATTAAAATATTCCACAGGATTGTAGAATATTTGAATGATTACCATGACCAATGAGTGATGCACCCGAAACCCTTTGGCACCCCCAAGATTAATAACTTTGAAAACGAGATGGTATCCATGGAATACTTACCTTGCACAGTCAACAGTTTTGGAGATTATAGAGGTGCAACGTTTTTCAGTTTTTCCAAGATGGCGACTGTACCACATGACCGATAACATCATGATTATAATTAAAATATTCCACTGCTTTGTCAGGTTGCAAATGACAAACCAGACATAATCTGCTTAACAGAAACTTTCCTTATTCAGGACATCTCTGACTCCCTTGTATATCTCCCTGGTCACTTCCTCCTACAGTATGATAGACCTGAGCCTCAGTTGCTCTCTCCTGGTAGAGTTGCTCTCTCTCTCCTCATCACCTCCTGGTAGCGGAGTTGCTCTCTTCATCAAAGACTCTATTCCTCACTCACTTTGCACTGCCCTCTCTCTCCCACACCCCCAGAAATACCTCTGGCTATGGCTCCCCCTTCACTCCCACCTCATGTTATATATGTGTGTTGTACCGTCCATCAAAAAGTGATGACTCCATTTACATCTCGCCATCTGAAAACATGGACCAACTTCAATCCTTTCATCCCAACTCTCGCTTCCTCATATGTAGTCGCTTCCTCATATCATGCCAGTTGGCTGAGTGTGGGTACCTCTCTCACCTGCCATGGCACTTCAGCAAAAGACTTCTGTGACTCATTGGGACTGACAATCTGTCAACTTCCCAACTCGGATCTCAACCAATGGTACTCCAGCTCTTCTGGATCTGATTTTGGCCAATTTTCCTGAAAATATCTGCTGTTCTTCCTCCACACCATCAGTTCATCTGAACACATGCTTGTCAAAGTAGACATCTATCAGGCTGTTATTAGAGAACCACCACAGCACCATCGAGTCTGGCATTTCACTCAGTCCGACAGGCAGGGTCTCCAAGCAGCATCAAACTTATAGACTGGTCTCCCATTTCTACTTTCTCCAACATCAACTCATCCTGGGAATTCTTTCAAAGAAATTTGCTCTCATGCACAGATTTATCCCATCTCATCTTCAGTTGTCCTACCCTTCCTCCCTCCCATGGTACATTGAAGTTTGTGGTGAGGCAGTTGTCCTGAAATGAGTTGCCTTCACCTCATGTAAGGCAAATACAACTGAAGGCAATCTCAGTTCCTTCCAGAAAGCTCGTAACAAGTGTGGGTCTACCCTCAGGAGGGCCAGAAAACAACATCATTCTGATTTCAAGTCTGAACTGTGAAACCTATCTCCCTCCTCCAAATCTTGGTGGCTGTCTGGATAAGTATTTTTCTGGTGTACCTTCCCCCTCCATCCCCTCCCTTCCCACAGCCGCACAGCTGCAATGGCACGTGAAAAGGCTGAATGTCTAAACTCCGGATTTGCTTCTAAATCTTGGGTCCCAAACCCATCACTTTCTGTACCCACCTTACCCAGTCGCACCCAGCTGTTCCTGGACTCTGTGTCCTTCTCCTGACAAGGTGGAGAGCCTGCTGTCAAACCTTGACTCAGATTCTGCCAAACCAGTCCAGATGGCATCAGCCCAAGTGTCCTAAAAACTGCTACTCTTGCTCACCCTCCCTCTCTTCTATTCACCCTCTCATTTGCTCAAGGTCATCTGCTTTCTGCTTAGAAAACAGAAAACTTTACCACTCTGCATAAAGAAGGCACAAAGCTCTAGACCAATCAGCCTGCTCCCAATCATCAGCAAGTTTCTGGAATCCATCACCGCTTCAGACATTAAATCCTTCCTCTTCTCCAATGGCTTGATTTGCGATCATCAATTTGAATTCAGACCAGGTCACTCTACCCTGGATATGCTGATTCTGCTCTCCCAATAATGGATAGAGCTCCTCAATGCCAGAAATGAAATCAGAGCCATCTCTCGAGGCATATTGCATGCCTTCGATATGGTCTGGTACCCTGCCTGTTCAACAAACTCTCTTCCTCTGGTACCCAAAGACATCCTCTCTTATTACAGCCAACGGGTGGCCCTTAAAGGAGTTCGCTCATCCCCTCTTCCTGTCCAGGCTGGAGTTCATCAAGGCAGTGTTCTGGGCCCTTTTCATTTTCTGGTTTTCATCAATGATCTCTCTGACTCTCTGGAACATCCTCTTTATCTCTTTGCTGATGACTCCACCCTCTGCCGTACCATCTGTCATCCCTCAGACCGGCAAGCAGCAGCCTCTTCACTCTCTGCAGATCTGGATAATATCACAAGTTGGTCCAACACGTGGAACATGTCTTTCAACTCTGACAAATGTCACACTTTCACTATGTCTTTCTGAAAGGACCATATGGAAAATGCCCCCACCTACTTTCTCAACAATCCTCTTGAAGCACTCCTTTCATTCAAGCATCTGGGTCTCATTAGCTGCCATGATCTTTCCTGGGAAAGCCACATTTCCAAGCTGGCCTCCAAAGAAGTTGCCGACTGGGCATTCTCCATTGTGCAAAGTCCTTCCTTGGCACACTTGAACTCCTGACCATATACAAAGCTTTTGTCTGCAGCCTGATGGAGTACTGGTCTGCCCTCTGGGCTGGTGCTCCCGCCTTTCACCATTCTCTGCTTCACACTGTGGAAACCAAGGCATTTAGGATCATTGGTATCCCCCGTGAAGAGGCTGAGTCTTTGGGTCTCTCACTCTCTCACCGCAGGCAGGTCAGTGGTCTTTCTGACTTTTACTGTCTCCTCTCCATCCTCGCCTCTCCCCCCACCTATTTGGTACCTATTTGGTCTTCCATTTGATTTGAATTGAATTTATTTTAATCCCATTCTAAATTAAATTGAATAATGAATAAAAATATAATAACGTCATGGGTCAGGTGTCCAATCAAAGCGGGGTTGCGTCAAAGCGGGACATTCTTGGTACCTGGTCATCACTGCCAGCAGTCATAAAGTGGCAGTTCTAATTATGTCTCTTATTAACTACGTAACACATCAGTACACAAATGCCACACAAAACTACACAAACACCAAACAAAACAAGTCCTGGCGAGGGCCTGCAATCTCTGATTGCTCTTTTTCATATTTAGAGCTTTGTTTTGAGCTGATTTTACAAGCGCCTCTGCCAAGATGTGTATTTAATCCTCAACAGCAATGGGATGTGGAAAATGTCATGGCTTAGAGCAGATAATGTCCTCCTCCTGCAGGCCTTGGCTGTTAACTCCAAAGTATTGGTTTCAAAAAGCAAAAGCAAATGCACTGTTCATATTCCCAACATTGAAAAGTTGGAACAAAAATCATGTGAACTGATTTGATTGTCTCTTTTCTGTGATTTGACTGTGAAATCTGATTTGACTGATTGGACTGTGAACCACTATTGTGCTGTCAAAGCATAATCTCTTCTTTTTTGCTTAATCTCCCTTCTCTGAGAAGCTTTGGATATTCATTGGAGGAGAGCAAGCCTTTGCTGAAACACAATCCAATTGTACAGTCATACTTTTTCATTGTCTTACAAAAGATAAATGATTTTCGTTACTTGAATCGTGTGCTGAAGGACTATCCTCAATCAATCCGTCTAATAATCATAGCGAGTTGGCACCTGCTCAGTACGACCAGCTTTGTGTCACAGTGATGCATGAGGGTTTGCAAGGTCGATATGGCTCATGGCCGGACAGTGGCTTTGCAACAAAAGTCTACACTACTTTTGCTTAAGGCCATTCATGACAGATTCCAAAGGAAGGCAGGACTGTTACCAGTTTACTGCTTGTTCAGCAGCTCAATCTGATAGATCAATGTAAAGATCTGCACAAAACAAGACCAAACCATGACCAATGAGTGATGCAGCTTTGATTATTCCCAATAGATGTTTTGATTACACGATGGCTTAGAACACACTCGTTAACAAGAAGGTGATAATTGTGCATCTGGAGCAAAGTCCTATGTTGCAAACACCACATGCACACATCTCAATGTGTATACCACTGTGTACAAAGTGCTGTGAGACATCAACACTGATCATTATATCAATTCCAACTCAGCTGGGAGACCCTGACAAAATAATGAGGCTGGAAATATACATAATCTTGTAAGAATGATCTTTCGGCATGTAGTTTGAAGCACAAGTGTGCACTCAAACCCATTAAGCATCACATGGATAGCATTAGCGATCCACTCAACTTGGGTCCCCATTTGGTGTCCAGCGCATGTTCATGTCTGGAAAGCACCAACAGAAACCTTCGCCCCACGTTAACCTCAGATGTCCTTTACTTGGTGAGGTGCAGAAACGAATGCAACCATTTCTGGTACCGAGTCCACGCATGGGTGGGGCCAAAACCAGGGGAAGCGTCCTTGCACCAATGAAGACACTTGGGACTGCCAACCGCCCATCCTGATCTGCCTTTATGCTCCTCCCTCGCTAAACAATGATAAAATACCTTTCGAGGGGGAGGAATGCCAGCTTGCTAAAAAAAAAACACACTCCGTGGAAATACCTCCTGTGCAGCTGCCCTTCGCACGGCAGCTCACCGGATGATGGGATTGGGGCAAAGCCTTTGGGACTGCCACTCTTTGATGATAGGAGTAAAAATATGGGGCAACCTTCCTGAGTTGGATTGCGGTAGTGTGTGTCAGGGTGGTGCTGAGGTGTCATCCACCAGACGGTGGTCTCCTTGGGTAAAACTGAGGTGGTCCCTTTAGGTGGGTGCCTGGAAAGTCCTTTACCGAAGAGAGGATGATCATCTGTATCAGTTATCATCTGTCATCAAGCGTTTGAACATCGATATTGCAACACTCTCTGATGTTTGGATACCAGATAGTGGCGAGATCATGGTGGGTGGTTACGTCTACTATTGATCTGGTCACTTCGATGGTTACCATGCCCAAAGAGTTGCTGTAGCTGTGTCCAATAAGCTGACTCCAATGATAATTGAGGTAACACCGGTCAATGAGCGTATTATGAGACTAAGGATTCGTCACTCCTTCGGTGTCATTTCCCTGATCTCTGTAATAGGCTCCGACTGAGGTGAGTGATCTCACCGTGAAGGACGCATTCTATGCCACACTCGAGTCTGTGATTGATCAGTGTCCCAGAAGATATACTCTTCTAGTCTTGGGGGATTTTATTGCATCGACTGGAGCTGATAAGGATGGTGATGAGACATGCATTGGTCCCCATGGGTCTGTAACTGTAAACCAGAAAAGCACCAAGTTCCTTGACTTTGCAAGAAGTCGTGGACTGAGAGTGGCTGGTTCATGGTTTGAGTGCCCGCAGGCTCATTGCTGGACTTGGAATTCCAACGCTGGTGGTGTGGCAAAGGAGACTGTCAATGTGCTCGTTGATAGTCGCTGGAGGATGTTCCTGAACTGCAGGGTCTACCGGAGTGCTCAGTTCCTCAATACCAAGCACAGGCTTGTGGTAGCAACTCTGAAGTTGCAGCTTAAATCCAGGAGAATGGTACCATATCATCCTTGGCTGCATGTTGGCAAGCTCAAGAATGAGAGGGAAGCTGAGCTGGTTGCAAACAGGCTGAGTGGGCATTTAAGGAGTGTGGGTGCTTTGGGAAATCCTGAAGAGTTGTGGAGTGCCTTCAAGACCACCATCCTTGATGTTGCTGGTGGATGCCTTGGAACACACCGTAGGGCAAAGAAGAATTTTGTCTCTGAAGGGGCACTGGAAACCATTGACCAGAGTCGCAGGGCCAGGCTTGATCGCAGAGCTGAGCTTTTCAGGGAGTTGATGCATAAAACTGTACATACGCTGAGGGTGGACAAGGAGGCCAATGTGCGATAAATATTTTAGGGGGTACAGCATCACTGGGGTCAAGTGATTCTCATCCTGCTTATAGTATGGCTGCCAAATCACGTGACTGATGATGTCATGAGTTTTTTTTCTGTGGACCATTTTATACCGAGATGACCCTCAAAATTTTTCATACTGATTGGATGTGGCGT
>CM068967.1:61414064-61438458 GCA_035128595.1 Eptatretus atami
GAAAATCGATTGCCTTCTGAATTTCTGAACATGGAGGTGGAGGACATAGTGTTACGTTGACTTCAACTTGAGGTAACCGACTTATTGCTTCATCATTGGTTGAGGAAGGGCGATTTACACCGATTTTAAATGTTCGATAAATCTCTCCTGGATCTTTTCTTTTTCTGTAACTCATGTTGTTCCATCTGCATTTCAAAGAGATTAAACTCCAGAGGATTTTGTCCCGTATATTGTTTTGAGGCACCATAGAACCGTGCCATGTCTTTTTGATCTGCAAAGGATTGGATTTCATAAGCTTTCTTGTTAAGCTGCCTTTTTTTAATGATGGGGAGTTCCTTTTATACAAATGTATAATCACCTGTTTTTAATATTCCTAATTTCTAATTGGACAGCTCTGGATTTCAATGAAGGCATGTTTCTTAGAAGTTGACTGCTTCTAAATGAAGTGTTCTTGAAATCGTATGTGTTTTTTAATCATGTAGTAACTGAATTGCCTCATCATTTTGATCAAACCAGTGTTGACGCTTTAGATTGGTATGACCCAGAATTTCAGATTCTACAGAATAAAATTGTATTTTTAATTTCTTTCCAATTCTCTTCAAAACATGGAGAATTCAACTGAAATGAATCAAGTCAAGAGTCCATATTTCTGAAGTTATTGACCCCCATTCTTTGATGATGAGCAGGAAACCATGGGCCAACCCTGTTTGGTCAGGTTGAGATGGTGTGCGTCACAATGGTGCTGACGTGTCGTCCACCAGACCACGGTCTCCTCGGGTTAACCTCAGGCATAATTTAGAAACATCAAGCCTTCTTGGTACTCTTTTTTACCGTAAGGACATCTGGATGGAATGATATGAATTTCCAGTTCTGAAATGATGTCTATGGTCTGTTGAGCAATCTGCACACCACACATAGCCTTAGTTACTCTGACATATTGACGTCAATCAAGTGCCAGTTATTTTAGCGTGGATGCATCCGAGATGACTTGATACGATTTCGGAGGTAAAAAACTGTTTTGTTGACAAGTAGTTCATATTAGCTGCAGGTTTTGAGAAACCACTACTTTTGATATTGCCAATTCCATGTCTCCCAATCATACCATTTCAAGTTGGATGATCCTTTCCAACTCTTGCCTTAAAGTTGCCAAGTATAACGACTTTACGGATTTGGAAACGGTAGCAATGAGAGAGTCCAGTTATTCATAAAAAAATTTATCTTTAACTTCATCAGTATTCGTCATTGTGGGAGTGTATGTGCTGAGGAAGGTAATAAGTGCTTTGTTTTTCAAAGGAAATGGCATTATCATGAAGCGATCATTTATCCCTTTTGGAAAACTTGAAAGTTTGTTGACGAGATGCAAGATGGCAAAACCAACTCCAGATTATCTTGTTTCTTCATCACGTTGACAGCAACAGAAAAAGTGTGTCTGGCTCCAGATTCTTTAATCTGACCTTCACCAGCAAAATGAGTCTCACTTCGGGCTTCTATGTCAATATTATATCATGGTAGTTCTCAAACAACAAGAGCTTTTCTTCTTTCTGGCTGCTGCACTGATACATTATCCACAAGTGACTGTACTTGCCATGTCGCTTTGATCAATGGTATTTTTTTGTTGTATTTGTATATTTCGACCACATAACAGGGATAGTCACCAACGATGGTTGCTGGCCAGGTTAGGTGAATCAGGGAATTTTAGGGTACCCTTTCTAACTCTGCGTAGTGGGAGTACCTCCTGTGCAGCTGCCCCTCACAGGGCAGCTCACCAAATTACAGGTCTTGGAAAAACCTTTGTGACCCCCATTCTTTGATGATTGGGGAGGGGGGGGGGACTATGGCGCAACCCTGCTGGGTCAGGTGAGGTGGTGTGCGTCGCGATGCTGCTGAGGTGTCGTCCACCAGATCGCGATCTCCTCGGGTTAACCTGTGGGGGTCCCATGAAAAGGGGGGGGGGGAGGGTTGAGGTGCCATGAATGTCCTTACTCAAAGACAGGATGATCACCGGTCTCTGCACATCAGTATTGCAGTAGTTTTTAAGTTTCAGAGATGTGAATAGTGGTGAGATTATGGTGGGTGGCTACTCCGACTACTGGTCTGATCGCTCTGATGGTTACCATTTCCAGAGAGTTGCTGTAGCTGTGTCCAGCAAGCTGACATGTATGGTAATCAAGATAATACTGGTAAATGAGCATAGGAGATGAGGATCGGTCACTCTTTGGGTTGTCACTTCCTCGATCTGTCTATTTGGTCCGACTGAAGTGAGTGATCTCACTGAGAAGGAGACATTCCTTGCTGTGCTTGAGTCGGTGTTTGATCAATGCCCCAGGTGAGATACTGTTCTTGTATTTGGGGATTTCAATGCATTGACTGGCACTGATAGGGATGGTTATGAGACACATGTTGGTTCCCATGGGGAACCAGGATAGCACAAAGTTCCTTGAGTTCACATGAGGTCGTGGACTTCGGGTGGCTGGTTCATGGTTTCAGCACCCACAGCCACATCGCTGGACTTGGTATTCCAATGTTGATGGTGTGGTAAAGGAGATTGATCATGTTCATATTGACGGTCGCTGGAAGTTGCTCCAGAACTGCAAGGTCTACAGGAGTGCTCAGTTCCTCAGTACTGATCACAGACTTGCTGTAGCAACTCCTAATCTGCAGCTCAAATCCAAATGAATGGTGCCATCCCAGCCTCAGCTGGATTGTGGCATGCTCAAGGATGAAAGGGTATCTGAGGAGTTTACAAATGGGTTGAGTGGGGGTCTGAGGATTCTGGGTGTTTTGGGGGACCTGGAAGAGTTGTGGAATGCCTTAAGGACTACCATCCTTGATGTTGCCAGTCGGTGTCTTGGACACACCATTAGGTGAAGAGAAACATTGGCTCCCAAGAGGCACTGCATGGATAGCATTGATCAGTCTCGTGGGGCCAGGCTTGATTGCAAAACGGGGATGTTCAGGGAGCTGAGGCATAAAACTGTACATTCGCTGAGGGTGGACAAGGAGGCCGATGTGCGAGTAATCGGTGAAAGATAGAGCATCACCTGTGGTCAAGTGATTCTTGTCCTCCTTACAAAGGAATCAGTGTGTTGCCTTTCTCCAAGCCTGTTTCTCAGTGTACTGCAGTTACAGCAGAAGGTGGTGAGGTCTTGGCAGAGGAGTCTGAAATAAAGGTCCACTGGGCCAGTAACTTTTAGTAGCTTTTCCATGCTGACCCAACAACTCGAGTTGGATGTCAGGGGTGTTACCATCGCTATTGCTCACCCTCCAATCAACTTTGAACAGCCTTCGTTTGTGGAAACATACACAGTGGTGAACCAGTTGAAATGGGGTGAAGCCCCTGGGGTCCGGGGCATCCACGCTGAACTTCTCAAGGCAAGTAGAAACACTGTACTCATGTCATTGCATGCAGCTCTGTGCTGTCTAGAGCACAGGCATCATCCCAACTGACTGGAAGAGGGGCATTGTTGTCCTTCTCTGGAAAGGGAAGGGTGATCGCCAAGACTGCAACAACTACCGAGGGGTCATGCTGCTCTCAGTGAAGGTCAAGGTCTTTGCGCGGATAATTATTTATAAGGTTTGCCACCATCTTCTTGAGTAACATTGCCCTGAGCAGTCTGGCTTTACACCAAAGAGGTCAACAATTGACCATGCCCTTGCTCTTCGGATCATCACCAAACGCAGGCGAGAGTTTAAGCAGGGGTTGCTTACAGCCTATGTTGATCTCTGCAAAGTGTTTGAATCAGTCGAACGGGATGCCCTCTGGATGATCCTCTATCTTCGTGGGGTACCATCAAAGCTGGCCAATATGATGTCTGAACTACACTCCAGTACTCAGTGCTGTGAGGTGTGGCGGTTCCATCTCTGACTTATTTCCGCTTTTTGCTGGAGTTTGTCAGGGGTGTGTACTTGCCCCACCCAATTCAGCACTTATATGGACTGGATTATAAGGAGGATGTCAGAGAGATCTCGCTGCGGTGCATCATTTGGGAGTATCTTGATCACCAACAGTGATTTTGCAGATGATGCAGTCATCTCTGTGGAGACTCTGGACAACCTCACGAGCGCCTCAAGGTGCTGAAAGAGTCATCAGAGACACTCGGATTATGGGTCTCCTGAGTCAAGACTAAGGTCCAGTCTTTTAATGATACCTTGGATGCTGCTATCTTGTGTGTATCTGTCTGTGGCGAGGTTGTTGAGGTCACAGAGGGTCACTTACCTTGACAGTGATATTCATGTCTCCACATGTTATGAGCTAAAAGTCGAGAGACGTCTAGGTTGGGCCTGGTGAGTCATTAATTCACTGGACCATGGGGTGTCGCATTGTTGGTACCGATGTAGGAGGACAAAAGTTTACGTTTTTGGTCATTCCAGTCTTGCTCTACAGATGTGAGACTTGGACTCTGACCAAAGATTTGAGACAAAGACTTAACTCCTTCAGTACCAGGTCTCTTTGGAGAATCCTTGGTCATTGCTGATCAGACTTTGTGTCTAATGAGCATTTGCTGAGAGAGATTCAGATGAGATCTGTTACCTGTATATCCTTGAGCATCAGCTGCGGCTGTATGGATTTGTGGCTCATTTTCCTGATGTTGATCCTGCTCACAAGATTCTCTCAGCAACGGAGCCTTGTGATTGGAGGAGTCCAACAGGCTAACCATGTGCCTCATGGTTGAAGATAGTTGAGTGGCATCTCAAAATGGGGAAGGTCCAGGCATCTACGTGGAGGATTCCCTACCTGGGGGGTCAGCATGGCCCTGGAGTACCAGCATGAAGTGGCCGTGGCTATGCGCTGCTGCTGCGCATGCTCCCATACCTAACCTGATCTTTTCTAACCCCTTCCACAAATCATTGAGTTGAGCAGTGTTATCCTAAAAAGGGCTGCTTAGTCATTCTAGAGACTGCTGGATTTCAGTGCTGCTTCGGTTCAGTGAAGAGACAACCATATAACTTGCGTCACTTGAGTGCAGGTTTGCAACTACAACTTTCATCTTATCCATGTGTGTTGCTTCGTCGCTATCCCATCACCATGGTCTTGTTGAAGATGAGCAAGAAAATAAAAGTGGACAACTGTTTACGATGATCCAAATTGCAAATGAAGAATTAATAATACAGAGAGAGGGAGTGTGGTAGACGGAAATGTAGAGGAACAAAAATACAGAAATAGAATACATATCTTAAATTATGCATGAATTGGATTACAGTGAGGAAGAGTTGCACAGCGTGGGCCTCATGCTATCATCTGGCAAGATCCATATTGAGTATGCCTGGTGTTGGCTTAATGGTTAGGGTGGTGGGCTTTGGATCCCACTCAGCTGTTGAATTACTACCAGGTGGGGTTAACTCGGCCTGTCATCCTTCCGAGGTCGGCAAAATGAGTGCCAGCATGCTGGTATACTGTGGCGGAGAGGCGACCTGTCCAGGATTGTGCTCAATAGCCAAGGAGATTGCTTAAGCAGCACCAACGCTCTGCACAGAGTATGGTCCCAATCTCCTCCTCATATTTAGTGGCAATATAAAATCAAGGCAACCAGAGATCCACCCAGATACATTGGATCTTTTGACCTTATTCATGCTTTATGCACTCTCCAGCACGTTACTTAACTCCCACCATGACAAATGAATCATTGAATTGAATTTCTTCCACTCATTGCACCGGAAAAGGCTTTCTGTGTTAGAATAGATGTGACCTTTGCCTTTGTCCACAAGGCAGCAAGGATTTTAAATAAGAATCAACTCCAGAAAGTTGTCACTTTCTGCTTGGAATTTGTGGATGTTGGTGACTTAATATATGATTACATTATTCCTCCTTCTGCTGGCATTTCCTCCAACCAAAGGGTCTAATCCCCCTGCCCAGTTGTTCGTCTTCCCAATGGCATCGGCACTTCCTGAGGGAGCCAAGTTATCTTGCTTGGTGAGAAGTGTTTTAAAACTTTTTATCGGAGTAGGTTGCTAGCCTCCTGTCAAACTCCCAACTGAGAGGAATGAGATTTTGTCTGATTTCTCTCCTTCAACTTATTCGACACGGTGACCGTGCAAGGAGAATATGTATATCTCCTGCTGGCATAGCTTTGGGGTTCATTGAAACACTCAACCCTCTCCACCACGACAAGGTGCTAGTTCACAGAGAGGAATTTACATATAGTCTATTGCAATTCTGTGTCCCCTGCCACTTTTGAAGAGGCTATAACAAGATGAAGCAGAATGTTCTACATCGATACCAATGAGCACTTCACTGTGCTTGAAATATTGCTTCTTGTGGCATCATCCACCATGTCTCATATTTTAAGGGGTCCCTGTTCAGGGATGTCTCATCCATAAAATTCCTCATCCTATGAGGGGACCTTTGAGCAATCTCATCATTACTTGAAGTGGCTATAAGCTTAAATCTGAATGATGAGCAATCCCTGTTGCTGTCACATGCAGGAAACTACAACCTTTAATCCCAAATTTCAACAAAAGGAATGGCACATATACAGTATAGCTTCGGTGAGCAGGCCAGTCGTTCTGGTCTGGTGTTGGTGTGTGGCATGGTGCTCAGTGTGTATAACCTGCATTTTCCCACTTCTCTCCTCTTCCTTTAACCCACATGTTCCATTCCCCGGCAGTGTGGATGTGTTGTTCATTATAAATAGAGGAGTTATCACCTGCATCCTGGATGAATTCCAAATTCCTGCCTTAACTCTGATGAAAAAGTCCAACCCTCAACATAAACTCTGGCACCACTCACCAACTGGACCAATGGTCGATTGCAGAGGCTGAATATGACTAAGGGAAGTACTGTAACAACATGTGAGTTGCCTCTTCCGAGGTGGACATACAGTTTCAATGATCTGTGTTTGATCATGTCAAAACAAAGGGTTGGTTTGAGTCATAACTGCACTGTCAAAAACCTTTTCTCTATTCAAGGTTGAGGCTCATGAAAGAGCGAGAACACAGAACAGTACAGAACACAGCGGAAAGTGGGGGAAAAACACCAACAGCAGAGTAGAGAAACACAGCTGAGGTACGCTTGAAGGGAACAATAACAGCAAGAGTGGGGGGAGTGAGGGGTGGAGGATGCAGGAGGTGAACAACCTAGATGCAAGTTCAAACACAGCAAAAAGGTGGGTGAGAGAAGAATAAGGGAAAACCAGGGATGAAACAGCAATGGAGAAAGAAACAAACAGAAAGGTGGATATGACGTGAGTGGAGGAAACACAATAACCTGAAACGGAAGGGGTGGGCTTGGAGAGGGTTAATGAGGGTAGAGAAGGTGATTGGTATGGATAGTGGGTGACCTTAAATGGAGGTGAGCAGCAGTAACTTGAAGCCCAGGAGGGTGGAATGGGATTGAACACACTGAGGATGTCTCGTGAAGACAGTGGCAAAAATTGTAAATGGAACCAATATTTGGCTTCTGTATTCATATTGTCCAAGCTGTGTGTCCTCCCCTCACCCTCATTCTTCCCCACATCCCTCATTTATCCAAGTCTTCCTCTATTTTGTCTCTCAACCCTGATGTTGCTGTGTTTTGGCTTTTCTTCTGTTCCTTCCTGATCTGTTCTATGTTCTAGCTAAACTAGCAGTGAACCAACACTATCATGTTGGATTAATTATACATTTCAAAATATTCCGATTCATAAAAAAATCTGACAATTTTGTACAGGGTGTTCCAAAAAGACCTGGACAACTTTGGTTTTTGGTTGTTAATATATTTAGAACCACAAATGAAACAACGATACCCTTTAGTTTATATAATTCAGAAACTCAAAGTTTTGTGCACACCATTAATGCATTTTAATGTGAGCTCCTCCGTTTGTCCCAGACAGGACATCAAGACTGTACACGAGTTCTTGCCTCGTTTGACTCAGCATGTTTGCGTCCACCAGTGTGCATGCAGCTGTGATCTGAGGATAAAGATCCTGCAGATTTGCTACCTTGGTGTTGTTGACAACATCTTTGACAAACCCCCACAGAAAGTAATCAAGGGGGGTTATGTCTGGTGATCATGGGGGCTAGGTGGTTAGTCCATCTCGGCCAATCCACTGACCTGGAATTTTTTTTCCATCCAGGATGGCTCAAACGACTAAGACCCAATGCGAAGGAGCGCCGTCCTGGTGAAAAATGATATTGGGTTGCAGGTCTTCAATCTGTGGGAAGGCGAATGCTTCTAACATGTTCATGTAAATGGTTGAGGTCACTGTATCCTTCGCAAAGAAAAACGCAAACATGCTGAGCCAAACATGGCAAGAACTAGTGTACCGCCTTGATGTCCTGTGCATGACAAACGGAGCTCACATTGAAGTGTATCGATGGCGTCGACAAAACTTTCAGTTTCTGGATCATACAAACCAAATTGTATCAGTGTTTCATTTGTGGTTCTAAATATATTAACAACCAAAGTTGTCTGGGTCTTTTTGGAACACCTTGTATGTTTTCAGACCAAAACAAACTTTGGTTTAGTTACTAACACTGGGTGGCCCTGCGGAGTGCACCAGTTATATGTCCTTACACACCGTAAAATATTTCATAATATCCCTTTTACAATGAATCTAATTGGATTACATTTTGTAACTGCAGCTACATGCGGCCTGTATGATCCTTCCTTCTGATACCATAAAGCCATGAGTATGTCAATTATGGAGTCCAATAAATTGTTTTGTTCATGTAGTCAGCCCATGGAACAGTGCTGAGTTGAGATTAAAAAAAAAACCCAAAGCTGATGAGTATACAAGTTTTTGGCACATTATAATCACCCGATACAGTTCATCTGCAATAGAGTGGTAGAACTGCACAAATCTGCGAGCATTCAGTGTATGCGAGGAATGCCATTGTGCAATCATCCTGAAAAAAAAAAAACGAAAAGAAGTTGTGATTACAGGGTGAATCTGCAAAACAGTAATTAGACAAATGCTGTTATTACTCGAGCAGTATCATTATTACCATCAATGTTTCTCATCACTGCTCAATAAGTTCCTTCAACAAGATATTTGATGAAACTTATTAGATTATCCGTTTGTTCAAGTTTTGGAGAATTAAACATGAAAATGCCCAAGGGTCTATGGTACAAGTCATGGAACAATTTTTTTTTCATATCAATTTATAACCATTCATTCCAGCCCCAGGTGATGAAGACGAGGATGTCGGGCGATGTCGAGTGCGCAGGCAGAATGATTCACCTTTGAAGGAAGAAAATTAAATTCCACGTTATGTGATCTGATTGCATTGTCGTCCTTATAAAAGCAGCAAATATGACCAATTAATTATCTCCAATGAACAGATCTCTCTCTCTCTCTCTCTCTCTCTCTCTCTCTCTCTCTCTCTCTTCATCTTCTCCTCTCTTCTCTCTCCTCCCTCTCTCCACCTTGTACTCCATCCAACACTCACAAAAACCCTCCCTCCCCTTTTTTTCACTCTCCCTCACTCCTTATTTCCAGCTGCCAAGCAATCCATAAATTTGCAACACGCTGTCTATTATTGATGCTGGGTGGCAATCAGAAGAGAGTTTTGCTGCTCGAATGGATGAATGGTTTCTCTGCAAATGCCAGGCCTATTTGCGGGGTGGAACGTTGGAAATTTTCCCAGTGGCAATTGCAGCAGAGCACGGGTCCTAAAAGACGGTAGCCCATTACCATCTTCCCACAATCACCCAAATACCCCATCTGCAACCACCTTTATCTCTCCACATTTGCACCCCAACCTCCCCCACTACCCTGGCTCACCCACTTTGAACCCTTCAAACCTTCTCGATGAAAGTTACACCCACATATTTCTAAAAATTCCATTTTTGATACTCTGCCATCAAATGTTATCTTCATGAATACCAAGTGTTCACGGACACCATCATAGCAATCTTTAAAAAAAACATAGTAATACACGGATGTCGTTGCAACGTCGAAGAATACTGATCAAAGATAATTATCATCAGTGTCATCAAATGACCTGTTAGCTTATTTGCTTCTCCCATCCATGCATGACGCTGGGATTTACATTACGTTCAATTCTGCATCGTCTCCTAATGACCTTGCGATTCATTTAAAAGCACGGTGACATCTCCTAAAGTCCTTGCCCTACATGTGTTATCCGTACGGACCTCCTCCATGAGCCTTAGATCGCTGGTAAAAATGCAATCTCCCTGAAGTGCATCAAATGTCAGGTGAAAGCATTACTTATTTACGTATCTTTGAAATGCAACACTTGGAAATATCGTCACAATTGCTTGCGGGGCTTTTTGTTCATTCCAAATAGATGTCATGCTAAATTAAATCACAAGACAAATAACCATGAAGACACCGAATAAAGGATTGTAGAGAGGCGGATGGACAGGTACATGTAAATACAACATGGTTTTGGGGAAAAACGGAGCCATTGAGACCTTAACCCCTTTAAAGAGCAAAGCAATGAGGGTGAGAAGAGGTGAGAATGAAGAAAAAAAAGACAATTGGAAGAATTAAGTGCAATCATTGGTGCAAAAACCTCCGCAGTGTTGTTACCGCGCACAAGCAAAGCGAAAAATGGGGTTAAGCAATTGGTTCATGTCCATATGTCGGTCCGCCTGTAAACGTCAGTTCATGATTGAGGAACAACTTATTGAAATCGAATGTTATATTTTGAACATTAATTGGAAGACAAACCTGCCGTTTTGCAGTACTTTGTCTCTCAATTCATTCCGCACGCGCATGCGTAAAAAGGAGTGAGAATTTTTTTATTTTTTTTTTTTACTCTGTCTGCCTGTCTGGCAGTCAAACAAAAATGAAAATCATTCCAAACAGGAAACTTACTGTTTTTAATGACGTCATAAAGGACACAAACAGTAGGCACGAATAACTAATGTAACATGTTGGATAGGTTGGCGTAATAGACACTGCATCAACTGTGGTAAAATGGCGGTAAAACAGCAGTAAATTTCAGAATTAATTTATTTATAGGACTTTTACAATCTTTACTTCATTTTCATCGAATTATATCCTTGAACACTGCAGAACACAATTCACATTCTTTGCACTTTCAAAATCCACCCGTTTTGCTGTGCAGGTAACTTGGATGTGTTAAATAAGGTGGTGTATAAGGGTGATGTACAAGACAGCTTCAATAATGCTTGACGATCTTAAAAAATCATTATTATATTTAAATTGAAGTATATACCTGAACACTACATGGGGTAACGTGTTCTATGAACTCTCTGAGTCAGTCATTTGTTTGGAGAAGGGAAAACAAACCAAAAAAACATCAGTAGATGAAGAAAGCATTCAAGGGAAACAGAACATTCAAAATAAATTGCACTCCAAGGGTATATACAGTACGTGGGTGAAGCAAAGCTCACATGCCCTGCATGTAGTTTGAATACAGGAAGTGCAGGTGCACCACAAGACCTCGTAGCACCAGGTTCATTAATACTGTAATTGACAGTCACTGAACCACCTGGAGAGAGAAAAGTGTGTGTTCGTGAATGTGTTTTGAGAGAGTGGTTAATATCAAGAAACTTTTATTCTTAACTACTGGGGTTTTCTCCTTATTGCTCAATGCTCAATGCTGTTTTGTTTTTGTTTTTTGGAGGGGTGGATTTGAAAGGATATCTTTCAGATACACAATTGTGAGTGGAATCCATAGGTGCTTCTTGCACAAGTAGCAATTTCTCAAAAATTTACAAGATTGCACAGGCCTCAGTAATTGCAGGTGTGGAGGCACATCATGCTGCATTGGCGAGGCCTGTCAGTTGCACACAGGTCTCAGTAATGAAGGCATTGGAGGGCAAATATATTGGCTTGGCATGTAGGCCCCACATGAGCCACAGTTAATGCACAAATTGCATGGAATCACGTCGCATCGACTTGGCATGCAGACCACATGCAAGACCCCAGTTAATGCAGGCCTGGCAGGGCACCTACGTTGAATAGGTATGTTAACCGCATACATGCTCCAGTATATGCAGGCATGGTGGGGCATCCCACCATATTGGCTAGCCATGGAGGTCACATAAAGATCTCTGTATTCTACGACCTCCTTTTTCGCCTTGCACCCTCTGCCCTCTCTTGGCTATGTTCTTCCCAGGTTTTTGCAGGGCACCCATGGACTGCCAGTAACCCTCTTGCTAAACTCTCAAAATCCAGGCTCACTGTTCACCTCCACTTGTTTGTTGCTCTCAACTTCCCCAATCTGTTCAGTTCCATTCTTCCCTCCAGGGCTTCAAGACTGCTGTTCACCACTATACCTCAAGTCATCCTCAATCCAAACTCATGATCTCTTCTACCCAAATGACCCCATTTCCAAGCACTCCCTTTTTCCAGGTTATTGCAATTTTTCCCCCGACTCCCTCACCTCTTTTTGTTTGTTAGTTTTCGGTTGGTTTGTTCCTTTTCTGTTTCATCCCCACTTTCTGCTTTCTCTTCTTCCTGTGTTTCATTCAACTCATATGCAGCTTGTTCACCCTCATGTGTCCTTCTCCCCCCCCCCTTTCTCCCGTTGATCTCCCTCTCACTTCTACTCTGCTGTTGGTGTTTTCCCTTTTCCATTTTGTTCCCCTACATTGTGCTTTCGCTCTTCCATGAGCCTCGACCATCTGTACAAAAAAGAAAGAATGTAGGCATTGGTCGGGCAAATGTATTGGCTCGGCACATCGGACACACAGTTCTCAGTTTGTGCAGAGGCGTAACGGGAACACCTACGTGCGGACCACTGCTCATTTGAGTGTGGACTGTGGGACAGGCCTGTCAACTCTCAACTAATATGCGTTCGCACAATGTGCAAAGGAAACACCACTGCTGCCTGCAGCACCCCCTGATTTAGTGTGTAACACAAACTTAAAGCTCCATCTTAACTGCATGGCAACTCCCTCCCTCCCCCACCCCCATATATCTACCCATAGCACAAGTGAAGCCAGCTGCAGCAGATTCATAGCAATGCAGTGAAATAGCTGTAGGCATTTTGAAGGTACTCAGCTAACAGCTAGGTTCTCTGTAGTGATGGTCATTTGTTTAATGTGCATATATCTTTCATAAGATCGTCACTTAACCGACCCAAACCCAAAATATGTTATGAATGGGTACTGTACAGCATGGCAAATAACTCTCACCCCCAGAGCCATAAACAAGATGTATGAAAAGCTACAAGAGGGTTCAGACAAAAGCAAGACAAGATGAATTGCATCACAACCTCCTTTTCCATCTTCAAATACATTGGAACAATGGCAAAATGGCTATTATCCAATGGGGTCGCCTTTCTGATTTTCTGTTCATATGTACTCTCAGCCAAACGATTTGCAATGATATCATATATAACTGTTCTTCACTCCACCCTCCCACATCCGTGAATGCCTAATAGGTCCTCATCAACGGTCATCGTTAGCATTTACCACCCACCGCATTAGCAAGAGCGTTTGGTACCGGGTCATGAGCATGTTTGCCATTGCCAGTGTGATAAGTAGCATGGTGTTGGCTTAATGGTGAAGGTGGCTGGCTTAAGGTCCCATGGTCTTGAGTTCAAGCCCCTTTTTCTTGTTGAATTAACACCAGGCTGGTCGATTCATGAGATGCCATACAAAATGAGTACCAGCAAGCTGATAACGGGGGCATTGCATAAGCGGCACAGAAAACGATACAGCCAGCCGGTCACAGGTTGCATTCAAATAAATAAATAAATAAATAAATAAATAGTGTGCTCAGTAAACAATCATCTGAAAATGCGGTTCATGGTAACTTGCTCACACCAGAGTTCTCGGCTTCATCTTACCATGGTTGAAAACAAACAGATTCTGACCGGAACAAATTACAAATTCCCTCTGCTACCATCAGGCATCAGGGAGTACACCATTTGAAATGAAGCTTACGCTGGCTGTCCTATTATACAAAGGAATGCCAGTTTCTGTATACAATAGGGAGTATATGAATCGTTGGGCAAGAGGTATGTTGAGCATTTACCATGTGTTGTAGGAAAGGACAAAAAGGGACTTTTTTCTTCTTCTTTTTGGGCTCCGATGAAGGGCTATCACTCAAAATGCTAGCCACACCTCATTTTCTACAGCTATGAGCATCGTCTTATCACTCTTCGTTGATATACCATGCGATATTTATATTTTGTTTTGTACAATATTTGGACCATCATTACAATCATCCAGAAAATTAATTGCTTGTGGATATTAAATAAGTGTAACTTTTAATGAGAGATGGATTGGATCCATCCATCCATTGGGACCAGACTCTTTCAGAGCATTGATGCTTTCAGAGCACCTGGGCTATTGGACACAATCCTGGATGGGTCACCACTCTGACACAGGACACCAGCAGGCTGGTACTCATTTTGCCAACCTCAGAAGGATGACAGGCAAAGTCAACCCCACCTGGTATTATTTCAACAACCAAGTAGGATTGAACTCAGGATCTTAGGATCCCAAGCTCACAGCCCTAACCATTAAGCCAACAGCAGGAATGGATTGGATCGGGGTGTTGAATAAGAAGGGAGAATCAGTCTGTTCATATACTGTGGATTTTTTTTTACCTACACCCCTCTCCTTCCACACCCCTCTTCATTATGCTCCTTACAGGCATTCCCCTCACATCCTACATCTCCTCCCAAAACTTTATTTCCTCCCACATTCCACAATCTGTTGAGAAGTTCATCACATCTCGAAAGGATTTCTGTCAGGGCACATGTATCTCTCTCTCTCTTCTCTCTCTCTCTCTCTCTCTCCCTCTCTCTTCTCTCTCTCTCTCTCTCTCTCTCTCTCTCCTCTCTGTCTGTCTCCTCTGTCTCTCTCCATGCTTCTTTCTTTTTCTTCTATCAATTGCTAACCCTCTGCATGTATATGTAATACAGGTATGATCCCGAATGCGAGCTCATTAGCAGAGCCTTATAATGAAGGGCCAAATGGTCTCTGTCTTCTTCACATCGGTGCTCACGTGATATGAAACATACATCATTGCACAAAAGAATCAGGGGGACAAACAACAATCATTATGATTTCCCATATGATAATGAAAATTCTGTGTATTATTACAAAATGTTACAAAATTCTGTGTATTACCATTATTACAAATTGGATCGTGTGACAGGTTGAAATGGAACAAACAAAGGCAAAATACAGCATCCACAAAAAGGAAAGAAAATAATAAGTCAAAATAATAGTAACAATTAGAACGGTACTCGGGAGAGCACATACCTCCACCAAGCTGAACAGTTGACGTTTTGTATCCCACTGATAGACCGGATCTGGATCCGGACGTAAACCAAAATCGAGTCGGCTTGTCTTTATCACCTAACCAACTCATCCACCTAGTTTTGTTCGAATCTGTCCATAACTTTTTGATATATAATGCATATCCGTCCTTTATGTGCTCTTGCATGTCATTTTTGGTCCTTTCCCTCAATAGTGAAGAATCACTTGAAAAATTAAAAAATTATCGTATCCGGATTTGGATCTTCACCAAAATTGAATCAATTCATCGTCACACACCCAACCTGTCCACAAAGTTTTGTTTGAAGCCGTCCATAACTTTTTGAGATATCCTGCTCACAGACAGACAGACAGACAGACAGACAGACAGACAGACAAACAGGGGTGTAAACAACCTCCATCCACCTTTGGTGGTGGAGATAATAATTTAAAATTATTTTCCCATTTGCGATATATGTGCTGGCAAATATGTTGCTCATGAATCATTAGAAGATGAAATGGTATTTCACAAAAACACAAAAGGCCCATAAGGCATTTCGTCACAGAGCCGAGGACAGCCCAATCATGTTTCCATTATGTAAGGGACAATCGTTTGGGCGTTTGAAACGCCACCACCTAGGGCAGGGTAGGGTGAAAGGAGCAGCCAAACCCCACAAGTCTCACTATCTCTGCTGCCTCGTTATGCTGAACCCATTTGGCCTGGTCATAGCCACAGGGTCAAAAGGGTTTATTCCACTTGCTCCGCTTTTCTTTTTATTCCCTTCAAATTATGGTTTGGTGATATTTCTTATTCTTGTTTCCACAATTTATAAACTAATTTAGCATCATAAATTCTGTTGTAAAACAGGTGATAACAAAATGGTACTTAGCAGCAACAACATTTTCTTTTAAACCTCATTTCGTCCTTAAGTTCCTTCATTCATAAGTCCATATAAAGTCGAATAATGAGTTTTGTCAAAAATAAAAAGTTTCAATAATTGTGAGATTCAAATTTTGTATGTGGCCTGCAAAAGTATTCACCACCCTCTGAAGATTTCCCCTTTTGATGTCACCTGAGCTTATTTCATGATGCATTCAAATCAAACTTAACATATAGAGTCTTCACGAACGACTCCAAAGTGATAAAGCTAAAAAAAATGCATCAATGGTAGACATAAAATGTCCGAAATCACTTCAGGAGTAAATTATGTTTGAAAGGTTATAAAATAACTGTAGTAGGTTTCACCTGTATGTAATCAGTGGTTTAACTTAAAAATTAAACTCCCCAACTTATCACAGGAGTTTTAAGGTGCAACTCACTTGGTCAACCAACAAGGCTAACATGAAGACCAAGGAGCTTTCCAAAGAAGTCAGACATAAAGTGGTGGAGAAGCACCGTTTAGGAGAGGGTTATAAGAAGATTTCAAAGTCACTCATTATCCCTTTGAGTACGGTTAAATCCATTATTAATGAGTGGAAAACGTATCATACCACGCATACTCTACCCAGGTCATGTCACTCATCGAAAGTCAGCAGCCACACAAGCAGGAAACTGCTTCGGGATGTCACTGTAAATCCAACAATGACTTTGAAAGATCTGCAAGGCTCTATGTCCGAGATGGGGGGTCAGTGTTCATTAATCAACAATATCCTGTTCCCTTCACAAAGCTGCCTCTATCGACAGGTGGCAAGAAAGAAGCCATTACTAAAAAGACGCATCTAAAAGCTCGTATGAAGTTTGTGAAAAATCTTCATGACACTGCAGACATGTGGGGAAAGGTTTTGTGGTCAGCGAGCCAAAAATTTAACTTTTTGGTCTAAATTCATTAAGTGTTACATCTGGCGCAAGCCTAATACTGCACATCACCCAGTCAACACCATCCATACTGTCAAGCATGGTGGTGGCAGCTTCATGTTATGGGGTTGATTTTCATCAGAATGGACTGGCAAGCTTGTAAGGACAGAGGGGACAATGGACGGTGCAAATTAGAGGAGATTCCTTGATGAAAACCTGCTTGAGTCAGCCATGATTCTGAAACTGGGTAGGAGATTCATATTCAAGCAAGGCAATGATCCAAAGCTAAAAAAAACTAAAGCCACATTGGAGTGGCTGAGTAAGAAAATAATGTTCTTGAGTGGCTCAGTCAAAGTCCTGATGAACCCAATTTATTATTTTTGTTTGTAATGTTGAAGCTCATATAAGAGCGATCAAACAGATTGTACATCAAGGGGAGCAAGAGACAAGAGGGGTGTGAGAGGGAAGGACAAAACAGCAGGGAACAAGTTAAACAGACATTAAAACATTAAATATTAAAAGACATTAATAGATCTATGGAAGGGAGAGGGATGGGGTGGGGTACATGGGTAAACAAGATGGACACTACAGGGACTTTCAGGTCCTTACACAACAGGGACGTTGAGGAAGGAAAGCAGGGAATTTGAAGGAGGTGGTTTGGAATGGATTAATGGGGGTAGAAAAGATCATGGCTTGGATGGGGGAAGATAGGAGGTGGTTTGGAATGGATTAATGGGGGTAGAAAAGATCATGGCTTGGATGGGGGAAGATAAGAGGTGGTGGTGAACAGCTGTTTTGAAGACCTGAAGGGAAGAGTGGGATTGAAGAGAGTGGAGTTTGGTTTACAAAGGCAGGAAAAAAGGGAATGAAGGAGTGAAGGTGAGCAGCGATTCTTGATTTTGGTAGTTTTACCAGGAGGGGGTGGCTGGCAGACCTTGAGTGCCAGCAGAAAATGGGGGGGGGGGCATATTGCAGACAGAGCAGGGGAGGCAAGGCCAGAGAGGAGATGGTAGAAGACGAAGACCACCGACCTACCTGCGGTGAAAGAGTGAGTGACCCAAAGACTCAGCCACATCGCGGGAGATACCAATGATCCTAAATGCCTTGGTTTTCACAGCAAGTAAGGTGAGAGGCAGGGGCACCAGCCCAGAGGGGAGAGCAGTTCTCCATCGGGATGCGGATGAAAGCCAAGGAAGGACTTTGCACGAAAGAGGATTCTCAGTCGGCGACTGGCTTTAGAGGCCAGCTTGGAAATGTGGCTTTCCCAGGAAAGATCATGGCAGATCGTGAAACCCATTGGCTTGAATGAAAGGACTTCTTCAAGATGATTGTTGAGAAAGTAGATGGGGGGGAGGGGGTTCCAGATGGTCCTTTCAGAGAGACATAGTGAGAGTGTGAGATTTGTCAGGATTGAAAGACATGTTCCAAGTGTTGTACCAGCTTATGACTTTATCTAGATTTGTAGAGAGTGAAGAGGCCGCTGCTTGCCCATCTGAGGGATGTCAGATTGTACGGCAGCGGGTGGAGTCATCAGCAAAGAGATAAAGAGGGTTTTCCAGACTTGAAGATTGTAGTCCATCGATGAACCTCATCAAACTTGGCAGAACTAGAGCAATTTTCACGTGAAGAATGTGTAAAGATTTCCTCATCTCACTGTGCAAAACTGGTAGAGATCGACCCAAAAATACTCAGAGCAGTCATTGCTGCAAAGGTGCTTCCACCAAGTACTGTCCGAAGGGGCCGAATACTTTTACAACCAGTGAATTTTGATTTGTGCATGGGTTTTTTTTTTTACAAGTATTCCTGACATGTAACCTCCTTCAACTGGAACAGTGTTTCGTTTGATCTTTTCAGTTATGAATAAAAATATTCATTTGGAAAAATTGTTTCTACATAATTCATAATTCATCTAAATGTGGCATTATTGGTAGGGGTTAATACTTTTGAGGGCCACTGTGCCTGGGCGATCTGTGAATAAAATCGAACGAAGGCCATAATGGGAAAAATGCAATACACAAGAGTGCCTGGAGGTTACACGCATTCCTGCCAGCAACAGAAAAATGGATTGCATCCAGTGATGTTCGAACGAGTGATGATGAAAGAGAAACAGAAACAGAGGAATAGCTAATTGGATTTGAAGCAGCCCCGATTATGAGGAATATTCAGGTTCAAGGTATTTGCATTAGAACGAAGATGAAATTTGTTTTAATGAAGAAAGAGAGAAAGAGAGACCTTTGACGATTCAAATCGAGCTGGTTTCACTATTTTTTGTCTCTTTCATAAGCTCAAGAGTCGGGATTAAATGCATCATCCAAGTTTAATTATTACAAGTCACTAATTGAAGTATTTGCTGTGAAACGCTCCCCGCAGTGTGCACACTGAATCGACACAGGCAATGTGGTAATAATTGGCTGTGCTATGTCAAAAGCACAAGATGCAGAATCAGCAGATTTACGGAAAACAAGCTTTGGTGGGAAAAAACATTTAATAAAGAATTATCTTGTTCACATTGGAAAAAAATTGGAAGCAGAGCATTTGGTGGTTTGGAGCTTGTTTTCCATAAATCTGCTGATTCTGCATCATGTGCTTTTGATGTGTCACTCAAATTTTTGGGTCTCACTATCAGCATTGATCTTTCTTGGGTAAACCACACTTCTCTGTCGGCATCCATAGCCAGTCACCAACCGGGCATCCTCTGTCATACAAAGTCATTCAAGATCATTGGGATCCCTGTGACGAAGCTGAGTCTATAGGCCTATCACTTCAGCATCGCAGACAGGTTGGTGGTGTCTCTATCTTCTTCCACTTCCTTTTTGGACTTGCACCCTCTGTTCTTTCAAGGCTCTGTTCCCCCCAGGTTTCTGCAGAGTATAACTCGTCTGCCAGCAACCCCTTTTGTGATGAAACTTCCAAAATACAGGATCACTGCTCACATCCACTCATTTCTTCCTCTTTTTTTCCTGCCTGTGGAATCAACTTCCACAGTCTCTTCAATTTCATTCTTCCCACTGGGACCTCAAGACAGATGTTCACCACCATCTCAGATGCAAAACCATGATATTTTCTACCCCCATTCATCATCCCCAAGCCCACATCTTTCCAAGTTTAAAGTTTTTCCTTCTACTTTTGTGATTGAGAGTTTGCAACTGTAGCCACCTTGTGCACCCCATGTGTCCTCCCCTTTCCCTCATCCATCTATTATGTTCCTCAACCCTGCTGTTCGTGTGTTTCTCTCTCTCTCTCTCTCTCTCTCTCTCTCTCTCTCTCTCTCTCTCTCTCTCTCTCTCTCTCTCTCTCTCTCTCTCTCTCTCATTCTCTTCCTGTTTGTTCCTTTTGTTCTGTTACATGCTGATCCATTCCATGTTTTAGCACCTCCACAAGCCTCAACATTGCTAAAAGTATTCTACCTTTTGTGCCCTCTGCCTCTACTGAGATAATTCAGCTTACTTTTCTGACATTGCTACTATCCTATTCCTAGGGTCAGCCTCTACACTATCAGGGTCTATCACAAACTTGACCATGGTGATCTCCCACTCGCCCACTCCTGGTTGCATCACACCATCCCAGACAGCTATATTTCCTGACCCTTTCACTAATTCGCTGATCATGACCTTACTGTATCTCTTGATACTATCACGACTCTATCTGACCCTGCCACTGCTGATCCTACCTCTGTCTCTCCCACTGATGTCATCCCTTCCAACTCCACTGATTAAACTCCTCCTTTGCCGCATGGTTGGGTGTCAGTACCAACCCACTGGTCATGCCAGACTCTTCCTCTTGCTGCTCCACACACGCAGACCTACCTATCAAAGTGTCACAGACCACCCCAGAGATGTCCACGCTGCTGTTCCTGCAACACAATATGGCATGCATTCTTTCGGTTGTCCCAGCCAGCAGCCATTTTCTCGATATATTTGGCTTATCACTCTCCATGTTTGTACCAAGCTCAACATTGCGAGCTGCTAGCTCAGCCTGGCCTGCCACCATTGCAGCCTGGTTGGTTTCCACCTAGCCCAGGGTGCTTCTTACTGTGCCAAAGCCCATTGTTTATTTGGACTATCCAACTCCATTTTCATTTGACTTTCCATTTTACTCATGAACTGCTCCAACATCATATTATATCTAGTAAAGCTGCGACTTTCTCCTGAGACAATCCTAACAGCTTCCTCCCATTATTTGCTGAAGAGCCTAATACTGCACATGTCACCTATTTAATCTAATAATTTTCGAAAATTTGCAAATACAATCCTAGATGGAACTGTTTAACTTGACCACATCTCATTTTCAAATTTTTTGGAAATTCTTTGTATCAATTCTGTTTCAGGAAACTCACAAATTTTAGCAAATTCAATTGTATTCAAGACTTTTAAAAAATTTTATTTGCACTTCCCACTGGAGGAATGGAAAGGGAGTGGGGGAGAGGGGGTTTGAATCCCATACACTGGACACTGATTTTTAAGTCACCCCCTCTTTGTGAATAGTGTTTAAGCTATCTCTGGCACTCTGGCCAAATTCCAAATTCCTGATGTGGGTTGAGTACAAGGATTATGCCCTCGCCTGTGAGCGACGCCAGAAACAGTGGAAAACATTTTTCCAATTTTTTATTTATTGAAATGGCATTCACATCACATTCAGTGTCTTTGGAATGGGCGTTTTACAAGCAACCTTGTATTAAATTTGAACTTCCCAACACACCTTTTGAAAATACTCACTTTGACCTCCTATCAAATTGTGAGTTTGTGCCGTACCTACTTCTGGTGCCTTGGGTGTATCCACTCACATGTCTCACAGGAACCAGGCTGGGATGATGAAAAGTCGAACTGACAAGGCTGTTGGTTAAAAATGGTCACATTTGTGGTCCGTGACGAGAGCCATGACATCAATTCTGACATTGGCATTTCAAACTTAATCACATATTTGGCCGAATACATTTATTAATAACCACGACAGGGTATAATTTACAGAAGGTGATGGTAGAAGCATTTTAGCCATGATTTACAAGAACTCATGACAATCTTCAAACAAGGATGTTATGCAAGTATGATTCATCATTATTTTATGCCAGAACTTTCCAATATAAGGCGATCGACTGTCGTTCCAAGTCATTCCGTGAAAAATCATAACCACTCACAGACTATACAAGGTCTTTATCTGCTGCACATTGGAGTCCTGCTTTCCCATATAGCCTGGATATTCCAGGAACATATATATAATACTTTAGATAAGATTGGGGTGGTTGGGATTACACATTTTTAAAGTAGAAGAAGGCACTTCCAACCAAAGTAAAAAAACAAGATCGAATCCAGTAATTTGAGCAAAAAAGCGAGAGCAGACCCGGTTTCAGGAAACGTTTCACCAGCTTCACAGCCGACTTCATCAGGTGCAATAGACCCCAAGCTTTGGCACATGTCCGGTTGTTATATCGATACAACCGCTCATTTCCGGTCACGTGCTGGTGCTCAAAGCAAAAAAAAAAGAGTAAAAAAACAACTTCTAATCACATCATTGAAGTGGTGCTCTGCTCTTTTTTGTTTTTACTTACACGTGATCTGGTGTTGTATGTGTGTTGTTGTTTTTGTGTTTCTGGGGCATGAACATGGCTGGTTTCATGTCCAGGTTAGGCATGATGAGGTGTTGGTTGTGCGAGTGTTGGGGTTCTCGTTGGGTGTTGTGGATGTGGTGTTTGGGATTGAGTGTTGTTTGTTACTCGCCTTATCCAGCCGTTTGCACCATCCAGTTTTCGTCATTTGCATCATAGGTGTGTATTGTGTGGGGATGTCCCCCATCTCCCCAGTTCGACCACCCTCCCGGCTCTTCACGTGCCACACTTCCAAAATCAACCTGTGTCGTTTGTTAGATGTTGTGTCTCGGACACGGGTCCCATAAAAGTCATATTTATGGTCAGATCGCAGGCAATGACGTGCTACAGCTGATTGGATCACCTTTCCAAGCCTAATTGCTCTATCATGTTCATCTAGTCGTTTTAAATTTATTCCAGTTTCACCAATGTAGAATTAGTCACAGTCTTTGCATGACAAATGGTAAACCACTCCAGAATTATCACCAGTTGGTATTGGGTCCTTTAGTTTTGAAATGACATTATGGATGGTGCGTAGAGGCTTGTAGGCTACGCCAATCCGTGAGCCACGTACTATCCTGCCAATCCTTTCAGAAAAGCCCGGGTAGTATCGCAGTACACAGTGCCCAAGTGTTCTGGCTCCTTCCGTTCTGTCCGTTTTGGTTCTTCCAAGGTGGGGAGTATCCCCTTGTTGTACCATTTTTGAGCAGGACTCCTCTATCTAATCTGATTTCTTAAATTGCCTCAGCTTTGGATGATGACACCGTCCATGCCTGAGCTGCTGAGGTCTGTGCTGCACTGCGTTTGTGGGAGATTGTGTTGCAGGAGTTAAAATCCAGTAATCTGCTGGTGTGGGTTGGTTTCCTGTAAAACAAAGTCTTTAGGGAGCCGTCTGGCTTACGGTGAACCTCCACATCCAAAAATGCCAATTTGCTTTTTTTCAGTTTCGATTGTTCGAAGTTTATAATTCTGGGGAATACCCAGCCAAGTTGGCCAGTAGCTGGTCTACCATGTTGTTATGCACATTGGAAGGTGTCATCTACATATCTGTTCCAGTTCCATGGGAGCCAATTCTCATGAGACTCAAATATCCTTTGTTCGAGTTCCTACATCACCAATTTAGCTCCAACAGTAGAGACTGGTGAACCCATAGCTGTGCCAAATATTTATGGTACTGTGCACCGTCATAGATGATGGCCGTGGTATGTCAGACACATCTCCAGCAAGCTCACAACATTTTCAGGTGTTAGTTTGCTGTTTTGCCAAGCCATTTTCCAATCGTTTGAATGTTTCGACCGGTCGAGTGTGACGCTCACTGCTAGATCGACTGGGATGTTGGTGAAAAGGGAAACCACTTCGAAAGATACCATCGTCTCATATCTTGATTCTAACCTCTCTTATTCTTTGGACAAATTCACTACTATTCTTACCCGTTTTATCAGTCTTTCCTACAAGTCTGCCAATGATACGTGCAGAAAACGCAACAATCGGTGAGATTGTGCATTGACGAAGGACACGATGGGTCTCAGAGGGACATTGTCTTTGTGGATCTTGGGAAGACCATACAGTCTGGGTGCTGAACCATTGCTGCAGTAAACTAATTGTGTTCCTGGTTGCCCAGCCTGCTGCTCATTAGCCATGGACAATCGTGTGTTCAAGGACCGTTTGCTTTGGAGTTGGGTCATCAGGTAATTTTTGATAAGTTTTACCATCCTCCAGTAGTTATACGACTTTACCACGGTAAGATTCCTTCTCCATTACTGTCACTGCCCTGCCCTTGTCTGCTGGTGCAAAGATCAAATCGGTCCTGTTTCTCAGACTTTTCATCTTCGACATCACAGTTTGGACAGGACTTTGGAGAGGGGTTTTGGGCTTTGGGATGGGGGAGGTT
>CM068967.1:61438483-61491397 GCA_035128595.1 Eptatretus atami
AGCACAGTGCGGCTGCATATGAATTGTGGCTTCATTCCTGATGTTGATCTGCTCACAAGATTCTCTCAGCAACGGACCTTTGTGATTGGAGTGAGTCCAACAGGTAACATGATGCCTAATGGTTGAGAGATAGTTGAGTGGCATCTCAAAATGGGAAGTCCAGGTTCATCTACTGGATGATTCCCTACCTGGCGGTCAGCATGGCCCTGGAGTCACCAGCATTGAAGTGGCCGGGCTATGCGCTGCTGCTGCGCATGAACTACCCATACCTAAACCTAATCTTTTCACCCCTTCACAAATCATTGAGTTGAGCAGTGTCTATCCTAAAAATTAGGTGGCTTAGTCATTCTAGAGACTGCTGGACTTTCAGTGCTGCTTCGGTTCAGTGAAGAAACAACCATATTAACTTGCGTCACTGAGTGCAGGTTTCTACTACAACTTTGTATCTTATCCATGTGTGTTGCGTTCGTCGTATCCCATCACCATGGTCTCTTGTTGTAAGATGAGAGGAAAATAAAAGTGGACAACTGTTTACGTGATCCAAATTGCCAAATGAAGAATTAAAATACAGAGAGAGAGTGTGGTAAGACGAAATGTAAGGAAACAAAAATGACAGAAATAGAAATACATATCTTAAATATATGCATGATTGGATTACAGGTTGAGGAAAGAGTTGCAGCAGCGAAGTGCGGCCTATGTATCATCTGGCAAGATCCATATTGAGTTATGCCTGGTTGGTGCTTAAATGGTTAGGGGTGGCTTTGGATCCCACTCAGCTGTTGATTACTACCAGGTGGGGTTAACTCAGGCCTGTCATGCGTTCCGAGCGTCGCAAATTGAGTTGCCAGCATGCTGGTATACTGTGGCGAGAGAGCGACCTTCAGATGTGGCTCAATAGCCAAAGAGATGCTTAAGCAGCACAACGCTCTGCACAGAGTATGGTCCCAATCTCCTCTCATATTTAGTGGCCAATATAAAATCAAGGCAACCGAGATACCACCAGATACATTGGATCTTTTTACCTTATCATGCTTATGCACTCTCCAGCACGGTTACTTAAACTCCCACCAGTGACCAACATGAGATCATGAATTGAATTTTTTCCACCGTCATTTTTAGCACGGAAAAGGCTTTCTTTGTTAGAATAGATGACCTTTGCTTTGTCCACAAGCAGCAAGGATTTTAAATAAGAATCAACTCAGAAATTTCACTTTTCTGCTTCGAATTGTGGATGTTGGTGACTTGAATATATGATTACATTTTCTCCTTCGCTGGCATTCCTCCAACCCAAAGGTCTAATCCCCCTGCCAGTTGTCGTCTTCAATGGCATCGGCCACTTCCTTTGAGGACCAAGTATCTGCTTGGTGAAAGTGTTTTTAAATTTTTATCGGAGTTAGTTGCTAGCCTCCTGTTCAAACTCCAACTGAGAGGAATGAAATTTGTCTGATTTCTCTCCTTCAATTATCCACATGTGACCGTGCAAGGAAGAATATGTATATCTCTGCTGGCATAGCTTTGGGTTCATTGAAACACTTCAGACCTCTTCCACCACGACAAGGTGCTAGTTGCAAGAGAGGAATTTACATTAGTAGTCTATTGCAATTCTGTGTCCCCTGCCACTTTTGAAGAGGCTATAACAAGATGAAGCAGAAGTTCTACATCGATACCAATGAGCACTTCACTGTGCTGAATATTGCTTGCTTGTGGCTTCATCCCCATGTCTCATATTTAAGGGGGTCCCGCTTCAGGATGTCTCATCCATAAAATCCTCATCCTATGAGGGACCTTGAGGCAATCTTCCATCATTCTTGAAGTGCTATAAGCTTAAAAATCTTGAATGATGAGCAATCCCTGTGTGTGTCACATGCAGGAAAACTACAACCTTTAATTCCCAAATTTCAACAAAAGAATGGCATCATATACAGTATAGCTCGGTGGAGCAGGCCAGTCGTTCTGGTCTGGATTTGGTGTGTGGACATGGTCTCAGGTTGTATACCTGCATTTTGCCCACTTCTCCCTCCGCTTCCTTTAAACACTTGTCCATTCCCGGCAGTGCTGGATGTGTTGTTCATTATAAATAGGAAGAGTATCACCTGCATCCTGAGATTAATTTTCCAATTCCTGCCTAACTCTGATGAAAAGTCCAACCCTCAACATAAACTCTGCACTCTCACTCACCACTGGACAGCGGTCGATTGCAGAGCTGGATAAAATGACTAAGGGAAGAGTACTGTAACAACATGTGAGTTGCCTCTTCCGAGGTGGACATACAGTTTCAATGATCTTGTGTTTATTCATGTCAAAAACAAAGGTGTTAGTTTGAGTTCATACTGCACTGTCAAAAACCTTTTCTCTATCAGGTTGAGAGCTCATGAAGAGCGGAACACAGAAACAGTACAGACACAGCGAAGTGGCGAAAAAACACCAACAGCCAGAGTAGAGAAACACAGCTGAGGTACGCTTGAAGGGAACCAATAACAGCAAGAGTGGGGAGTGAGGGTGTGAGATGCAGGAGGTTGAACAACCTAGATGCAAGTTCAAACCACAGCAAAAGGTGGGGAGAGAAGAATAAGGGAAACCAGATGAAAGCAAGCAGAAAAGAAAACCAAAACAGAAAGGGGATATGACGTGAGTGAGGAAACACAATAACTTGAAACGAAGGTGGGCTTGAGAGGTTAATGAGGTAGAGAAGATTGTATGGATAATTGGGTGACCTTAAATGAGATGGTAAGCAGCGCAGTAACTGAAGCCCAGGGGGGAATGGGATTAACACACTGAGGATGTCTCGTGAAGAACAGTGGCAAAATTGTAATGAACGCAATATTGCTTTGTATTCATAGTCTGTCCAAGCTGTGTTCCTCCCCTCACCCTCATTCTTCCCCACAAAAATCCCTCAGTTATCCAAGTCTATTCCTCTATTTTGTTCTCAACCTGATGTTGGCGTGTTTGGCTTTCTTCTGTTCCTTCCTTGATCGTTCTATGTTCTAGCTAAACTAGCAGTGAACCACACTATCATGTGGATTAATTAACATTTCAAAATATTCCGATTCATAAAAAAATCTGACAATTTGTACAGGGTGTTCCAAAAAAGGACCCGACAACTTTAGGTTTTTGGTGTTAATGATATTTAGACCACAAATGAAAACAACGATACCCTTTAGTTTTCTATATAATTCAGAAACTCCAAAGTTTGTGCACACCATTAATGCATTTTAAATTGAGCTCCTCCGTTTGTCCCAGACAGGACATCAAACTTACACGAGTTTCTGCCTCGTTTGACTCAGCATGTTTGCGTCCACAGTGTGCATGCAGCTGTGATCTGAGGAAAAGAATCCTGCAGATTTGTCTACCTTGTGTGTTTGACAAACCATCTTGACAAACCCCCACAGAAAGTAATCAAGGGGGGTTATGTCGGGTGATCACTGGGGGCTAGGTTGGTTAGTCATCTCGGCCATCGCACTGACCTGAATTTTTTTTCCAGTCCAGGAGGCTCAAACGACTAAGACCCAATGCGAAGGAGCGCCGTCCTGGTGAAAAAAGATATTGGGTTGCAGGTCGTTCAATCTGGAAGGCGAGCTCTACATGTTCATGTAAATGGTTGAGGTCACTGATCCTTCGCCAAATAAAAACGCAAACATGCTGAGCCAAAACATGGCAAGAACTAGTTACCGCCTTAATGTCCTTGGCATGACAAACGGAGCTCAATTGAAGTGTATCGATGGCGTCGACAAAACTTCAGTTTTCTTGGATCATACAAACCAATTGTATCAGTTTTGTTTTGTTCCATTTTTTGTGGTGTCTAAATATATAACAACCAAAGTGTCTGGTCTTGTTGAAAACACCTTGATGTTTTCAGACCAAAACAAACTTTGTTTTAGTTACTAACACTGGTGGCCCTGCGGAGATGCACCAGTTTAATATGTCCTTACACACCGGTAAAATTTCATAATAATCCCTTTTACAATAATCTAATGGAATTACATTTTGTAACTGCAGCTACATGCGGCCTGTATTGATCTTCCTTCTGATACCATAAACATGAGTATGTCAATTATGGAGTCCAATAAATTTGTTTTTCATGTAGTCAGCCCATGAACAGTGCTGGAGTTGAGATTAAAAAAAAAACCCAAAGCTGATGATATACAAGTTTTTGGCACATATAATCACCCGATACAGTCATCTGCTAATAGAGTGTTAGAACTTGCACCAAATCTGCGAGCATTCAGGTATGCAGGAATGCCATTGTGCAATCATCCTGAAAAAAAAAAAAACGAAAAAGTGCTGATACAGGGTTGAAGTCTGCAAAACATAATTAGACAAAATGCTGTTATTACTCGAGAGTATCATTACCATCAATGTTCTCATCACTGCTCAATAATGTTCCTTCAACAAGATTATTTGATGAAACTTATTAGATTATCCTTTTGTGTCAATTTTTGAGAAATTAAACATGAAAATGCCCAGGGTCTATGGTACAAGTCAATGGAACACATTTTTTTTTGCATATCAATTTATAAACCATTCATTCCAGCCCCAGGTGATGAAGACGAGAGTCGGCGATGTCGAGTGCGCAGCAGAATGATTCACCTTTGAAGGAGAAAATAAAATCCACTTATTGATCTTGATTGCATTCGTCCTGTTATTAAAAGCAGCAAAATATGACCAATTAATTACTCCAATGACAGATCTCTTCTTCTCTCTCTCTCTCTCTCTCTTCTCTCTTCTCTCTCTCTCCACCTTGTACTCCATCCAACACTCACAAAACCCTCCCTCCCCTTTTTTCACTCTCCCTCATCCTATTTCCGCTGCCAAGCAATCCATAAATTTGCAACACGCTGGTCTATTATTGTATGCTGGGTTGGCAAGTCAGAGAGAGTTTTGCTGCTCGAATGATGAATGGTTTCTCTGCAAAATGAGCCAGGTCCTAATTTGCCGGTGGAACGTTGAATTTTCCAGTGGCAATTGCAGCGAGCACGGGTCCTAAAGACGGTAGCCCCATTACCATCTTCCCACAATCACCCAAATACCCCATCTGCAACCACCTTCTATCTCTCCACATTGCACCCCAACCTCCCCCACTACCTGCTCACCCCTTTGAACCCTTCAAACCTTCTCATGAAGTTACACCCACATATTCTAAAAATTCCATTTTGATACTCTGACCATCCAAATGTATCTCATGAATACCAAGTGTTCACGGACACCATCATTAGCAATCTTTAAAAAAACATATAATACACGGATGTCGTTGCAACGGTCGAAGAATACTGATCAAGATAATTATCATCAGTGTCATCAAATGACGGTGTAGCTTATTTGCTTCTCCCTCCATGATGACGCTGATTACATTACGTTCAATTGTGCATCGTCTCCGAATGACCTTGCGAGTTCATTGTAAAAGCACGGTGACATCTTCCTAATCCTTGCCCTACATGTGTTATCCGTAGGACCTCCTCCATGAGCCTTGATCGCTGGTAAAAATTGCCAATCTCCCTGAAGTGCATCAAATGTCAGGTGAAAGCATTACTTAGTTACGTAATCTTTGGAAATGGCAACATGGAAATAATCGTCACAAGGTTGCCGGGGCTTTTTGTTCATTCCCAAATAGGATTCATGCTAAATTAAATCACAAGACAAATAACCATGAAGACACCGAATAAAGATTGTAGAGAGGCGATGGACAGGGCTACATGTAAATACAACATTTTTCGCGAAAAACGAGCCCATTGAGACCTTAACCCCTTTAAAGAGCAAAGCAATGAGGGTTGAGGAAGAGGTGAGAATGAAGAAAAAAAAAGGACAATGGAAGAATAAGGCAATCATTGGTGCAAAAAAAACCCCGGCAGTGTTGTTACGCGCGCACAAAGCAAAGCGAAAAATGGGGTTAAGCAAGTTGGTTCTGTCCATAGTCGGTCCGCCTGTAAACGTCAGTTCATGATTGAGGAACAAACTATTGAATCGAATGTTATATTTTGAACATTAATGAAGACAAACCTTGCCGTTTTGCAGTACTTTGTTCTCTCAATTTCATTCCCTACGCGCATGCGTAAAAAGGATGTAGAATTGTTTTTTTTTTTTTTTTTACTCTGTCTGCCTGTCTGGCAGTCAAACAAAAATGAAATCATTCCACAAACAGGAAACTTACTGTTTGTTAATGAACGTCATAAAGGACACAAACAGTAGGCACGAAATAACTAATGTAAAACATGTTGGATAGGTTGGCGTAATAGACACTGCATCAACTTGGTAAAATGCGGTTTAATAACAGCAAGTAAATTCAGATTAATATTTATAGGACTTGTTACAATCTTTACTTCATTTTTATCGAATATATCCTTGACACGCAGAACACAATTCATCTTTTGCACTTTCAAAATATCACCCGTTTTGCTGTGCAGGTAACTTGGAAATGTGTTAAATAAGGTGGTGTATAAGGCTGATGTACAAGACAGCTCAATTAATGCTGACGATCTTAAAAAATCATTATTATATTTAAAATTGACATAATATACCTGAAACACTACATGGGGTAACGTGTCTATGAACTCTCTGGGTCGCTCATTTGTTTGGAGAGGAAAAACAAACCAAAAAACATCAGTAGATGAAGAAGTCAAGGGCAAACAGAACAATTCAAAATTAAATTGCACTCCAAGGCGTATATACAGTACGTGGTAAGCCAAAGCTCACATGCCCTGCATGTGTTTGAATACAGGAAGTGCAGGTGCACCACAAGACCTCGTAGCACCAGTTCATAATACTGTAATTGACAGTCACTGAACCACCTGGAGAGAGAAAAAGTGTGTGTTCGTGAATGTGTTTGAAGAGTGTTACATATCAAGTAAACCTTTTATCTCTAACTACTGGGGTTTTTCTCCTTATTGCTCAATGCTCAATGCTGTTTTTGTTTTGTTTTTTTGGAGGGTGATTTGGACAGGTATCTTTCAAGTACACAATTTGAGTGGAATCCATAGTTCTTCTGTCACAAGTAGCAATTTTCTCAAAAATTACCAAGATTGCCACAGGCCTCAGTAATGCAGGTGGGAGGCACATCATGCTGGCATTGGCGAGGCTGTCAGTTGCACACAGGTCTCAGTAATGAAGGCATTGGAGGCAAATATATTGCTTCGATATCCCCAATATCCACAGTAATGCACAAATTGCATGGAATCACGTCGCATCGACTTGGATGCACCACATGCAAGACCCCCAGGTTAATGCAGCCTGGCAGGGCACCTACGTTGAATAGTAGTTAAAACGCATACATGCTCAGTATATGCAGGCATGGGCATCCCACCATATTGGCTAGCCATGGAGGTCGATAAAGATCTCGTATTCTACGACCTCCCTTTTCGCCTTGCACCCTCTGCCCTCTCTTGGCTAATGTTCTTCCAGGTTTTGCAGGGCACCCATGGACTGCCAGTTACCCTCTTGCTAAACTCTCAAAATCCAGCTCACTGTTCACCTCCACTTGTTGTTGCTCTCAACTTCCCCAATTGTTCAGTTCCATTCTTCCCTCCAAGGCTTCAAGACTGCTGTTCACCACTATACCTCAAGTCACCTCAATCCAAACTCATGATCTCTTCTACCAAATGACCCCATTTCAAGCACTCCCTTTTTCCAGGTTATGCAATTTTCCCCCGACTCCCTCCTTTTTTGTTTTTAGTTTTCGGTTGGTTTTTTCTTTTCTGTTTCATCCCCACTTTCTGCTTTCTCTTCTTTCTGTTTCATTCAACTCATATGCAGCTTGTCACCCTCATGTGTCCTTCTTCCCCCCCCCTTTCTCCCGTTATCCCCTCTCACTTCTACTCTGCTGTTGTGTTTTCCCTTTTCCATTTTGTTCCCCTACATTGTTGCTTTCGCTCTTCCATGAGCCTGACCATCTGTACAAAAAGAAAGAATGTAGCATTGGTCGGGCAAATGTATTGGCTCGCACATCGGACACACAGTTCTCAGTTTGTGCAGAGGCGTAACGGAACACTACGTGCGGACCACTGCTGTCATTTGAGTGTGGACTGTGGGACAGGCCTCAACTCTCAACTAATATGCGTTCGCACAATGTGCAAAGGAAACACCACTGCTGCCTGCAGCACCCCCTGATTTATGGTGTAACACAAACTTAAAGCTCCATCTTAACTGCATGGCAACTCCCTCCCTCCCCACCCCCATATATTTACCATAGCACAAGTGAAGCCAGCTGCAGCAGATTCATAGCAATGCAGTGAAATAGCTGTAGGCATTTTGAAGTACTCAGCTTAACAGCTAGGTTCTCTGTAGTGATGGTCATTTGTTTAATGTGCATATACTTTCATAGATCTCACTTAACCGAACCAAACCCAAAATATGTTATGAATGGTACTGTACAGCATGCAAATAACTCTCACCCCCAGACATAAACAAGATGTATGAAAAGCTACAAAGGGTTCAACAAAAGCAAGACAAGATGAATTGCATCACAACCTCCTTTTCCATCTGTCAAATACATTGAACAATGGCAAAATGGCTATTATCCAATGGGGTCGCCTTTCTGATTTCTGTCATATGTACTTCAGCCAAACGATTTGCAATGATATCTTATATAACTGTTCTTCACTCCACCTCCCACATCCGTGAATGCCTAATAGGTCCTCATCAACGGTCATCGTTAGCATTACCACCCACCCGGATGTCAGCAAGGCGTTTGGTACCGTCATTGTCTGCATGGTTGCATGCCATGTGATAAGTAGCATGGGTTGGCTTAATGTGAAGTTGCTGGGCTTAAGTCCCATGGTCTTGGAGTTCAAGCCCCTTTTCTTGTTGAATTAACACCAGGCTGGTCGATTCATGAATGCCATACAAAATGAGTACCAGCAAGCTGATAACGGGGCATTGCATAAGCGGCCACAGAAAACGATACAGCCAGCCGGTCACAGGTTGCATTCAAATAAATAAATAAATAAATAAATAAATAGTGTCTCAGTAAACAATCATCTGAAAATCGCGTTCATGGTAACTTGCTCACACCAGAGTTCTCGCTTCATCTTACCATGGTTGAAAACAAACAGATTCTGACCGGACAAATTACAAATTCCCTCTGCTACCATCAGGCATCAGGGAGTAACCATTTGAAATGAAGCTTACGCTGGCTGTCCTATATACAAGGAATGCCAGTTTCTGTATACAATAGGGTATAGAATCGTTGGGCAAGAGTATGTTGAGCATTACATGTGTTGTAGAAAAGACAAAAAGGACTTTTTTCTTCTTCTTTTTGGGCTCCGATGAAGGCTATCACTCAAATGCTAGCCACACCTCATTTCTACAGCTATGAGCACCGTCTTATCACTCTCGTTGATAACCATGCGATATTATATTTTTTTTGTACAATATTTGACCATCATTACAATCATCCAGAAAATTAATCTTGTGATATTAAATAAGTGTAACTTTAATGAGAGATGGATTGGATCCATCCATCCATTGGGACCAGACTCTTTCAGAGCATTGATGCTTTCAGAGCACCTGGCTATTGGACACAATCCTGGATGGGTCACCACTCCGACACAGGACACCAGCAGGCTGGTACTCATTTTGCCAACCTCAGAAGGATGACAGGCAAAGTCAACCCCACCTGGTATTATTTCAACAACCAAGTAGGATTGAACTCAGGATCTTAGGATCCCAAGCTCACACCCTAACCATAAGCCAACAGCAGGAATGGATTGGATCGGGTGTTGAATAAGAAGGAGAATCAGTCTGTTTCATATACTGTGGATTTTTTTTTACCTACACCCCTCTCCTTCCAACACCCCTCTTTATTATGCTCCTTACAGGCATTCCCCTCACTCCTATCTCCTCCCAAAACTTATTTCCTCCCACATTCCACAATCTGTGAGAAGTTCATCACATCTCGAAAGGATTTCTGTCAGGGCACATGTATCTCTCTCTCTCTCTCTCTCTCTCTCTCTCTCTCTCCTCTCTCTCTCTCTCTCTCTCTCTCTCTCTCTCTCTGTCTGTCTCTCTCTCTCTCCACTGCTTCTTTCTTTTTCTTCTATCAATTGCTAACCCTCTGCATGTATATGTAATACAGGTATGATCCCGAATGCGAGCTCATTAGCAGAGCCTTATAATGAAGGGCCAAAATGGTCTCTGTCTTCTTCACATCGGTGCTCACGTGATATGAAACATACATCATTGCCACAAAAGAATCAGGGGGCACAAACAAACAATGCATTATGATTTCCCATATGATAATGAAAATTCTGTGTATATTACAAAATGTTACAAAATTCTGTTATTACCATTATTACAAATTGATCATGTGACAGGTTGAAATGGAACAAACAAAGGCAAAATACAGCATCCACAAAGGAAAGAAAAAAAATAAGTCAAAATAATAGTAACAATTAGAACGTACTCGGGAGAGCACATACCTCCACCAAGCTGAACAGTTGACGTTTTGTATCCCACTGATAGACCGGATCTGGATCCACGTAAACCAAAATCGAGCGTCGCTTGCTTTATCACCTAACCAACTCATCCACCTAGTTTTGTTCGAATCTGTCCATAACTTTTTGATATATAATGCATATCCGTCCTTTATGTGCTCTTGCATGTCATTTTTGGTCCTTTCCCTCAATAGTGAAGAATCACTTGAAAATTAAAAAATTATCGTATCCGATTTGGATCTTCACCAAAATTGAATCAATTCATCTTCACACACCCAACCTGTCCACAAAGTTTTTTTGAAGCCGTCCATAACTTTTTGAGATATCCTGCTCACAGACAGACAGACAGACAGACAGACCAGACAGCCAAACAGAGGTGTAAACAACCTCATCCACCTTTGGGTGGAGATAATAATTTAAAATTATATTTCCCATTTGCGATATATGTGCTGGCAAATATGTTGCTCATGAATCATTAGAAGATGAAATGGTATTTCACAAAACACAAAAGGCCCATAAGGCATTTCGTCACAGAGCGAGGACAGCCCAATCATGTTCCATTATGTAAGGGACATTCGTTTGGGCGTTTGAAACGCCACCACCTAGGCAGGGTAGGGTGAAAGGAGCAGCCAAACCCCACAAGTCTCACTATCTCTGCTGCCTCGTTATGCTGAACCCATTTTGCCTGGTCATAGCCACAGGGTCAAAAGGTTTATTCCACTTGCTCCACTTTTCTGTTTATTCCCTTCAAATTATGGTTTGGTGATATCTTATTCTTGTTTCCACAATTTATAAACTAATTTAGCATAAATAATTCTGTTGTAAAACAGGTGATAACAAAATGGTACTTAGCAGCAACAACATTTTCTTTTAAACCTCATTTCGTCCTTAAGTTCCTTCATTCATAAGTCCATAAAGTCGAATAATGAGTTTTGTAAAAATAAAAAGGTTCAATAATTGTGAGATTCAAATTTTGTATGTGGCCTGCAAAAATATTCACCACCCTCTGAAGATTTCCCTTTTGATGTCACCTGAGCTTATTTCATGATGCATTCAAATCAAACTTAATATATAGAGTCTTCACGAACGACTCCAAAGTATAAAGCTAAAAAAAATGCATCAATGGTAGACATAAAATGTCCGAAATCACTTCAGAGTAAATTATGTTTGAAAGGTTATAAAATAACTTTAGTAGTTTCACCTGTATGTAATCAGTGTTTAACTTAAAAATTAAACTCCCCAACTTATCACAGGAGTTTTAAGGTGCAACTCACTTGGTCAACCAACAAGGCTAACATGAAGACCAAGGAGCTTCCAAAGAAGTCAGACATAAAGTGGTGGAGAAGCACCGTTTAGGAGAGGTTATAAGAAGATTTCAAAGTCACTCATTATCCCTTTGAGTACGGTTAAATCCATTATTAATGAGTGAAAACGTATCAACCCGCATACTCTACCCAGTCATGTCACTCATCGAAAGTCAGCAGCCACACAAGCAGGAAACTGCTTCGGGATGTCACTGTAAATCCAACAATGACTTTGAAAGATCTGCAAGCTCTATGTCCGAGATGGGGTCAGTGTTCATTAATCAACAATATCCTTTCCTTCACAAAGCTGCCTCTATCGACAGGTGGCAAGAAAGAAGCCATTACTAAAAAGACGCATCTAAAAGCTCGTATGAAGTTTGTGAAAAATCTTCATGACACTGCAGACATGTGGGGAAAAGTTTTGTGGTCAGCGAGCCAAAATTTAACTTTTGTCTAAATTCATTAAGTGTACATCTGGCGCAAGCCTAATACTGCACATCACCAGTCAACACCATCCATACTGTCAAGCATGGTGTGGCAGCTTCATGTTATGGGTTGATTTTCATCAGAATGGACTGGCAAGCTTGTAAGGACAGAGGGGACAATGGACGGTGCAAATTAGAGGAGATTCCTTGATGAAAACCTGCTTGAGTCAGCCATGATCTGAAACTGGTAGAGATTCATATTCAAGCAAGCAATGATCCAAAGCTAAAAAAACTAAAGCCACATTGAGTGGCTGAGTAAAAAATAATGTTCTTGAGTGGCTGCAGTCAAAGTCCTGATGAACCCAATTTATTATTGTTTGTAATGTTGAAGCTCATATAAGAGCGAACAAACAGATTGTACATCAAGGGGAGCAAGAGACAAGAGGGGTGTGAGAGAAGGACAAAACAAGCAGGAACAAGTTAAACAGACATTAAAACATTAAATATTAAAAGACATTAATAGATCTATGGAAGGGAGAGGATGGGGTGGGTACACGGTAAACAAGATGGACACTACAGGGACTTTCAGGTCCTTACACAACATGGACGTTGAGGAAGGAAAGCAGGGAATTTGAAGGAGTGGTTTGAATGGATTAATGTGGGTAGAAAAGATCATGGCTTGATGGGGAGATAGGAGGTGGTTTGGAATGGAATTAAGGGGGTAGAAAAGATCATGGCTTGGATGGGGAAGATAAGAGGTGGTGAACAGCTGTTTTGAAGACCTGAAGGAAGATGGATTGAAGAGAGTGGTAGTTTGTTACAAAGGCAGGAAAAAAGAAAGAGAATGAAGGAGTGAAGGTGAGCAGCGATCTTGATTTGGTAGTTTTATCAGGAGGGGGTGGCTGGCAGACTTTGAGTGCCCAGCAGAAATATGGGGGGGGGGCATATTGCAGACAGAGCAGGGGAGCAAGGCCAGAGAGGAGATGGTAGAAGACAAAGACCACCGACTACCTGCGGTGAAAGAGTGAGTGACCCAAAGACTCAGCCACATCGCGGAGATACCAATGATCCAAATGCCTTGGTTTCACAGCAAGTAAGGTGAGAGGCAGGGGCACCAGCCCAGAGGGGAGAGCAGTTCTCCATCAGGATGCGGATGAAAGCCAAGGAAGGACTTTTGTACGAAAGAGGATTCTCAGTCGGCGACTGGCTTTAGAGCCAGCTTGGAAATGTGGCTTTCCCAGGAAAGATCATGGCAGATCGTGAAACCCATCGGCTTGAATAAAGGACTTCTGTCAAGTATGTTGTTGAGAAAGTAGATTGGGGGGGGGGGTTCCAGATGGTCCTTTCAGAAGACATAGTGAGAGTGTGAGATTTGTCAGGATTGAAAGACATGTTCCAAGTGTTGTACCAGCTTATGACTTTATCTAGATTTGTAGAGGTGAAGAGGCCGCTGCTTGCCCATCTGAGGGATGTCAGATTGTACGGCAGCGGGTGGAGTCATCAGCAAAGAGATAAAGAGGGTTTTCCAGACTTGAAGATTGTAGTCCATCGATGAACCTCATCAAACTTGGCAGAACTAGAGCAATTTTCACGTGAAGAATGTGTAAAGATTTCCTCATCTCACTGTGCAAAACTGGTAGAGATCGACCCAAAAATACTCAGAGCAGTCATTGCTGCAAAAGTGCTTCACCAATACTGTCCGAAGGGCCGAATACTTTTACAACCAGTGAATTTTGATTTGTGCATGGGTTTTTTTTTTACAAGTATTCCTGACATGTAACCTCCTTCAACTGAACAGTGTTTCGTTTGATCTTTTCATTATGAATAAAAATATTCATTTGGAAAAATTGTTTCTACATAATTCATAATCATCTAAATGTGGCATTTGGTAGGGGTTAATACTTTTGAGGGCCATTGCCTGGGCGATCTGTGAATAAAATCGAACGAAGGCCATAATGGAAAAATGCAATACACAAGAGTGCCTGGAGGTTACACGCATTCCTGCCAGCAACAGAAAAATGGATTGCATCCAGTGATGTTTCGAACGAGTGATGATGAAGAGAGAAACAGAAACAAGGAATAGCTAATTGGTTTGAAGCAGCCCCGATTATGAGGAATATTCAGGTTCAAGGTATTTGCATTAGAACGAAGATGAAAATTGTTTTAATGAAGAAAGAGAGAAAGAGAGACCTTTGACGATCAAATCGAGCTGTTTCACTATTTTTTGTCTCTTTCATAAGCTCAAGAGTCGGGATTAAATGCATCATCCAAGTTTAATTATTACAAGTCACTAATTGAAGTATTTGCTGTGAAAGCTCCCCGCAGTGTGCACACTGAATCGACACAGGCAATGTGGTAATAATTGGCTGTGCTATGTCAAAAGCACAAGATGCAGAATCAGCAGATTTATGGAAAACAAGCTTTGGTGGGGAAAAAATTTAATAAAGAATTATCTTGTTCACATTGGAAAAAAATTGGAAGCAGAGCATTTGGTGTTTGGAGCTTGTTTTCCATAAATCTGCTGATTCAGCATCATGTGCTTTTGATGTGTCACTCAAATTTTTGGGTCTCACTATCAGCATTGATCTTTCTTGGGTTAACCACACTTCTCTGTCGGCATCCATAGCCAGTCACCAACCGGGCATCCCTGTCATACAAAGTCATTCAAGATCATTGGATCCCTGTGACGAAGCTGAGTCTATAGGCCTATCACTTCAGCATCGCAGACAGGTTGTGTGTTCTCTATCTTCTTCCACTTCCTTTTTGGACTTGGACCCTCTGTTCTTTCAAGGCTCTGTTCCCCCAGGTTTCTGCAGAGTATAACTCGTCTGCCAGCAACCCTTTTGTGATGAAACTTCCAAAATACAGGATCACTGCTCACATCCACTCATTTCTTCCTCTTTTTTCCTGCCTTTGGAATCAACTTCACAGTCTCTTCAATTTCATTCTTCCCACTGGACCTCAAGACAGATGTTCACCACCATCTCAGATGCAAAACCATGATATTTCTACCCCCATTCATCATCCCAAGCCCACATCTTTCCAAGTTTAAAGTTTTCCTTCTACTTTGTGATTGAGAGTTTGCAACTGTAGCCACCTTGTGCACCCCATGTGTCCTCCCCTTTCCCTCATCCATCTATTATGTTCCTCAACCCTGCTGTCGTGTGTTTCTCTCTCTCTCTCTCTCTCTCTCTCTCTCTCTCTCTCTCTCTCTCTCTCTCTCTCTCTCTCTCTCTCTTCTCTCTTCTCATTCTCTTCCTGTTTGTTCCTTTTGTTCTGTACATGCTGATCCATCCATGTTTTAGCACCTCCACAAGCCTCAACATTGCTAAAAGTATTCTACCTTTTTCCCTCTGCCTCTACTGAGATAATTCAGCTTACTTTTCTGACATTGCTACTATCCTATTCCTAGGGTCAGCCTCTACGCTATCAGGGTCTATCACAACTTGACCATGGTGATCTCCCACTCGCCCACTCCTGTTGCATCACACCATCCCAGACAGCTATATTTCCTGACCCTTTCACTAATTCGCTGATCATGACCTTACTGTATCTCTTGACACTATCACGACTCTATCTGACCCTGCGCACTGCTGATCCTACCTCTGTCTCTCCCACTGATTCATCCCTTCCAACTCCACTGATTAAACTCCTCCTTTGCCGCATGTTGGGTGTCAGTACCAACCCACTGGTCATGCCAGACTCTTCCTCTTGCTGCTCCACACACGCCAGACCTACCTATCAAAGTGTCACAGACCCCAGAGATTCCACGCTGCTGTTCCTGCAACACAATATGGCATGCATTCTTTCGGTTGTCCCAGCCAGCAGCCATTTTCTCGATATATTTGGCTTATCACTCTCCATGTTTGTACCAAGCTCAACATTGCGAGCTGCTAGCTCAGCCTGGCCTGCCACCATTGCAGCCTGGTTGGTTCCACCTAGCCCAGGGTGCTTCTTACTGTGCAAAGCCCATTGTTTATTTGGACTATCCAACTCCATTTTCATTTGACTTTCCATTTTACTCATGAACTGCTCCAACATCCTATTATCTAGTAAAGCTGCGACTTTCTCCTGAGACAATCCTAACAGCTTCCTCCCATTATTTGCTGAAGAGCCTAATACTGCACATGTCACCTATTTAATCTAATAATTTTCGAAAATTTGCAAATACAATCCTAGATGGAACTGTTTAACTTGACCACATCTCATTTTCAAATTTTTTGGAAATTCTTTGTATCAATTCTGTTTCAGGAAACTCACAAATTTTAGCAAATTCAATTGTATTCAAGACTTTTAAAAAAATTTTATTTGCACTTCCCACTGGAGGAATGGAAAGGGAGTGGGGAGAGGGGTTTAATCCCATACACTGGACACTGATTTTTAAGTCACCCCCTCTTTGTGAATAGTGTTTAAGCTATCTCTGGCACTCTGGCCAAATTCCAAATTCCTGATGTGGTTGAGTACAAGGATTATGCCCTCGCCTGTGAGCGACGCCCAAAACAGTGGAAAACATTTTTCCAATTTTTTATTTATTGAAATGGCATTCACATCACATTCAGTGTCTTTGGAATGGGCGTTTACAAGCAACCTTGTATTAAATTTGAACTTCCCAACACACCTTTTGAAAATACTCACTTTGACCTCCTATCAAATTGTGAGTTTGTGCCGTACCTACTTCTGTGCCTTGGGTGTATCCACTCACATGTCTCACAGGAACCAGGCTGGGATGATGAAAAGTCGAACTGACAAGGCTGTTGGTTAAAAATGGTCACATTTGTGGTCCGTGACGAGAGCCATGACAATCAATCTGCATTGGCATTTCAAACTTAATCACATATTTGGCCGAATACATTTATAATAACCACGACAGGGATAATTTACAGAAGTGATGGTAGAAGCATTTTAGCCATGATTTACAAGAACTCATGACAATCTTCAAACAAGGATGTTATGCAAGTATGATTCATCATTATTTTATGCCAGAACTTTCCAATATAAGGCGATCGACTGTCGTTCCAAGTCATTCCGTGAAAAATCATAACCACTCACAGACTATACAAGGTCTTTATCTGCTGCACATTGGAGTCCTCTTTCCCATATAGCCTGGATATTCCAGAACATATATATAATACTTTAGATAAGATTGGGTGGTTGGATTACACATTTTTAAAGTAGAAGAAGCACTTCCAACCAAAGTAAAAAAACAAGATCGAATCCAGTAATTTGAGCAAAAAAGCGAGAGCAGACCGGTTTCAGGAAACGTTTTCACCAGCTTCACAGCCGACTTCATCAGGTGCAATAGACCCCAAGCTTTGGCACATCCGGTTGTTATATCGATACACGCTCATTTCCGTCACGTGCTGGTGCTCAAAGCAAAAAAAAAAGAGTAAAAAAACAACTTCTATCACATCATTGAAGTGGCTTGCTCTCTTTTTTGTTTTTACTTACACGTGATCTGGTGTTGTATGTGTGTTGTTGTTTTTGTGTTTCTGGGCATGAACATGGCTGGTTCATGTCCAGGTGAGCATGATGAGTGTTGGTTGTGCGAGTGTTGGGTTCTCGTTGGGGTGTTGTGGATGTGGTGTTTGGGATTGAGTGTGTTTGTTACTCGCCTTATCAGCCGTTTGCACCATCCAGTTTTCGTCATTTGCATCATAGGTGTGTATTGTGTGGGGATGTCCCCATCTCCCCAGTTCGACCACCCTCCCGGCTCTTCACGTGCCACACTTCCAAAATCAACCTGTGTCGTTTGTTAGATGTTGTGTCTCGGACACGGGTCCCTAAAAAGTCATATTTATGGTCAGATCCAGGCAATGACGTGCTACAGCTGATTGGATCACCTTTCCAAGCCTAATTGCTCTATCATGTTCATCTAGTCGTTTTAAATTTATTCCAGTTTCACCAATGTAGAATTAGTCACAGTCTTTGCATGACAAATGGTAAACCACTCCAGAATTATCACCAGTTGGTATTGGGTCCTTTGATTTTGAAATGACATTATGGATGTGCGTAGAGCTTGTAGGCTACGCCAATCCGTGAGCCACGTACTATCCTGCCAATCCTTTCAGAAAGCCCGGGTAGTTGGCAGTACACATGCCCAATGTGTCTGGCTCCTTCCGTTCTGTCCGTTTTGGTTCTTCCAAGGTGGGGAGTATCCCCTTGTTGTACCCATTTTTGAGCAGGACTCCTCTATCTAATCTGATTTCTTAAATTGCCTCAGCTTGGATGATGACACCGTCCATGCCTGAGCTGCTAGGTCTGTGCTGCACTGCTTTGTGGGAGATTGTGTTGCAGGAGTTAAAATCCAGTAATCTGCTGGTGTGGGTTGTTTCCTGTAAAACAAAGTCTTTAGGGAGCCGTCTGGTCGGTGAACCTCCACATCCAAAAATGCCAATTTGCTTTCTTTTTCAGTTTCGATTGTTTCGAAGTTTTAATCTGGGGAATACCCAGCCAAGTTGGCCAGTAGCTGGTCTACCATGTTGTATGCACATTGGTGAAGTGTCATCTACATATCTGTTCCAGTTCCATGGGAGCCAATTCTCATGAGACTCAAATATCCTTTGTTCGAGTTCCTACATCACCAATTTAGCTCCAACAGAGAGATGGTGAACCCATAGCTGTGCCAAATATTATTGGTACTGTGCACCGTCATAGATGATGCCGTGGTATTCAGACACATCTCCAGCAAGCTCACAACATTTTCAGGTGTTAGTTTGCTGTTTGCCAAGCCATTTTCCAATCGTTTGAATGTTTCGACCGGTCGAGTGTGACGCTCACTGCTAGATCGACTGGGATGTTGGTGAAAAGGGAAACCACTTCGAAAGATACCATCGTCTCATATCTTGGATTCTAACCTCTCTTATCCTTTGGACAAATTCACACTATTCTTACCTTTTATCAGTCTTTCCTACAAGTTGCCAATGATACGTGCTAGAAAACGCAACAATCGGTGAGATTGTGCATTGACGAAGGACACGATGGGTCTCAGAGGACATTGTCTTTGTGGATCTTGGGAAGACCATACAGTCTGGGTGCTGAACCATTGCTGCAGTAAACTAATTGTGTCCTGTGTTGCCCAGCCTGCCTGCTCATTTAGCATGGACAATCGTGTGTTCAAGGACCGTTTGCTTTGGAGTTGGGTCATCAGGTAATTTTGATAAGTTTTACCATCCTCCAGTAGTTATACGACTTTACACCGTAAGATTCCTTCTCCATTACTGTCACTGCCCTGCCCTTGTCTGCTGGTGCAAAGATCAAATCGTCCTGTTTCTCAGACTTTTCATCTTCGACATCACAGTTTGGACAGGACTTTGGAGGGTTTTGGGCTTTGGGATGGGGAGGTTTGAAGACTTGTGGTTTTGAGGGGGGGGATGTTGAGGACTGGGAGGAAAGTTGAGAAGTTGAATAAGAAAGGGGGAAGGGAGTGCAGAGTTGTGCTGGGGCGGGAGCAGAGTGGGGACAGAGTTTGGAGAGTGTGGCTGAGGCTTTGGGGAGGGGTTGAGGACTTGAAGTCACATTTTACATTACTTGGCATTTATGTGTCTGCTTTTTGCAAGCATCGCTGCAACGGATAGACTTTTTTTTTGAGCAAGGTCGAGGCTCATTCAAGAACAAGGTAAAATCGACTACAAAGGCTAACAATTGACAGTAGGTAAACAGTCGGACACAATAAGCAAAAAAATGACTAACTTACTAGTATAAGTGTTGTGTTAGGTGAGGTGCGGATTAATAGGGGTAGAAAATATTATGGGTATGGATGGGGAAGGAAATGAGATGGTGTTGTATGACCTCCTTAGGTCAGAGTCAGATCTGACCTGCTACAGTACCATGTAAACCTGTACTAACCTGTTCCATGGTCGGGTTGTCGGCGACTAAACCGTCTCCCTACCAGGTTTTCTGGTGAGGAGGGTGTTTGGATATGAACACCAGCAGGATTAAAAACAAAACCTGTTCAAAGGGGAGAGCTCCTTGTGAGCCAACGCCTCATATTAGTTCCAACTGTGTCTGCGGACGTCCTCGCTGAGTTGGGTTACTTTTTTATGTAGAGGTTGGTGCAGATTTGCACTCCGCCACCGTAAAATCCTTCATCCGCAAAACACAAAAACGAAAAAAATCTGAAAACCCACTCCGTGGAGTACCTCCTGTGCAGCTTCCTTCGCAGGGCAGACATCACCGGATGACGGATTGGGGCAAAGCTCGGACCCAATCTTTGGATGATAGGAGGGAAACCATCGGGTACACCCGGGTCAGATGGGAGAGTGTGTCGGCATGGTCGCTGAGTGTCGTCCCCAGACGCGGGTCCTTGTTAACCTGATGCGTCCCTCTCGGAGCGTGCCTGAAGTCCACCCATAAGAGAGATTGATCACCTGACTCGTTGTCATCTGAGCTCAAACGTTTGGACATCGGGATTCGCACTCTCTCTGAGTATCGAACCGGTATACGCGAGATAATGTGGGTGGTACAACCTACTATTGCTGTCGCTCTGATGGTTGCTCATACCCAAGGAGTGCTTGTGCTTGGGTCCAATAAGTAGACCCCAATATAATTGACCGTAACACGTCAACGACGTATTATGAGATTAAGGATTCTCACTCCTAGGTTCATTCTCCTGTCTAACTGTTATGCTCGACGAGGCGTAAGTGATCTCACCGTGAAGACGCATTCTACGCGAGCCTCAGAGTCTATTGGTTGACTCAGTTGCCCCAACGAATACACTATCTATCTTGGGATTCAAGCATCGACGGAACTGATTAGGGATGTTACTGAGATGGTGTTGGTCCCCAGTGGTCAGAGACTATAACCAGAATACACAAGTTTCCTTGACTTTGCAAGAGTCATAGAGACTTAGGGTGCTGGTTCATGTTTTCCAGCGCCCACAAGGCCATCGCTGACTGGTATTCCCAACGCTGGCGTGTCGGCAAAGGAGATTGACCATGTCCTCATATCGACGTCCGCTGAGGATGACCAGAACTGCAGCGGTCTACCGGAGTGCTCAATTCCTCAACACTGACCACAGGCTTGTTTACAACTCTAATAGCTGCACTTAAATCCTGAGATATGGTAACCATCCCAGCCTAGGCTGGATGTTGCAAGACTCAGGGTGAGAGAGTAGCTGAGGAGTTTGCGAACAGCGATGAACACTTGGGGAGTCTGAGGCTGCTTGAAGGTCCTGAGATTGAGGCAGGCCTCAACCAACCACCTTGATGTGCACGAGGATACTTGAACTCACGCAGGCAAAGAAGAATTTGTGTCTCTCACAAGCACCACGATACCAATTGACCAGAGTCGCAGGGCCAGCTGAAATGGCAAAGCTGACTGTTCAGGGAGCTGAGGCGTAAACTGACGTCACTAGTGGAGACAAGGAGGCTATGTGCGAGGAATCTGTGGGGTAGAGCATCACCTTGACAGGTGATTCCGTCCCGCTACAGGGGAAATTCCGCATTTGCTTCATCCAAAGCCCATCCCTCGGAGCACTGCCAGTTAGACAGAGCGTTAGGCTCTTGACAGAGAAGTCTGACAATGAAGACACCCGATCAGGAAACGGTTATACTTTGACGATTAAGTACCAACATACACCCAGCACATGTCGAGTATAGAGACGTACAAGGGCATGACATCCCGTGATACTGACCCTCAAAATAACTCTGGTACACACCTCAAAAGCTTGTGAAACAACGGGCTCGGTGAACCGGTTGAAACGGGCAAAGCTCCGGATCATGTGGCATCCATGCGAACTTCTCAAGCGGCGAAATGCTGCACTCTCTCTGTCGTTGCCATGCATGTTTGGCTCTGCTGAACACAGGCAATTCACCCAACTGACTGAAAGAGGCCTTGTTGTTCCTCTCTGAAGTGGAAGGTGCATCCCAACGCAAGCAAAACTACCGCATCTGGGACCTGCTCTCCAGTGCGGGCAAAGGTATATTGGCTCGAAATTTCTGATAGGATTCGCCCCTTGATGACACCAGGTCCAGACAGTCGAGGCTTTACACCAAAGATGTCAACGACTTGACCGTATCCTTGCTCTTGTGTCCTCACCGAACCAAGACGATTTCGCAGGGCTGCCGTTCTGCAGCCTATGTTGAATCTCTGTAAGGCTCACTTCAGTGAATCGATGCCCTTGGAGTATCTTCTTCGTGGGTGCCACAAAACTGATCGATACGAAATGTCTTGAACTCTAACTCTGTACATTCGAGATGCCTGTGAAGTGTGGTGGTACCATCTCGTGACTTATTCATCTTTTACTTGGAGTTCTGTACATGGGGGTTGTTGTATGGCCCCCACACTTTTCAGCACTTGTATGGACTGGATTTTAGGGAGGATGCGCGAGAGATCAAAGCTGCGGCTGCATCGTTTGGGAATTGTCAAAATTCGGACATTGATTTTGCCCCAGATGATTGCAGTATCCTTTGCGGAGACTTAGAGTATCTTTGGTGGCCCTCGAGGTGCATGAATGAAGGAGTCGGAGCCGCTGGGATTAGGAGTTTCTGGGTCAATAAAACTATAATCAGGCTTCGACTGACATCCGCGATGCATGCTGTCGCTGTCTGTGTCATGTTGTGGTGAGGAGTAAGGTCGTGGAGAGATTCCACTTACCATTTTGGCAGTGATATCCATGTCTGCTGGCTGTGAGTCAGAGGGTCATAAGAGAGTCTGGGATCGGGCCTGCGGAGTCAGGATTCACTGGATCATGGGGTGGGCGCGCCACCCGGGGTACCCTTGTGCGGTGGGCAGACGAAAGTCCAGTCTTCATGGTTACGAGACACACTACTTCCAGTTTTGCTCTACCCAATTGTGCGACGACTTGGACTCTGATCCAAGGATTCTGAGACGAGACTTAATTCCTTTGCGTACCAGGTCTCTTTTCCGAGAATCTTGGCTATCAGCTGGTCGGATTTTGTGTCCAACGAGCGTTGCTGAGAGAGACTCGGTGAGATTTGTTACCCTCGTGCATAGTCGTTGACGTCAGTCTGCAGGTGTAATGACATTGTGGCTCGGTTTTCCTGACGCTGATTCCGCTCACCTGGGCAGATCTCTAGCGGGGGAGTCTCGTCTAGTGGAGGAGGCCATTGGGGACGAACCACTGGCCCCGTCGTTGCACTGAAGGTTGACGTCATGTCACAACAATCACCCACACCTCAGGATTGGGGATAGGCCCACACCCCTGGCAGCCTCTGCCTGGGGGATGGCCAGACGGAAGGCCCTGGACACCGCCTAACAAAACACCTGGCGGAAAGTGAGCAGCGACGCGCTGTTCTGGCAATGCTCCCATACCTGACCATGAACTTATAGCCTAGTAGTAGACATGTTAGTGCCACAAAATAGGGTGTTGACTTAAATCATGATGCAATGTCACCTTTGGCATGGAAGTTCCTTAGCGTCATAGAAACAAATTTATCCAAAGACACACGTCATATCTCAAAATCCAAGATGGCCGCCGTCGACCTTTTTGGAAAACATGGCCCAGTCAAAACTCATGACCCGTTTGTCATAGAAACTATTATGACATGTTTTCTAGCTAAATTGAGGTCGCTGAATTCATTTCCGGCATCCGCTATGCATTTCAGATGCATTTAAAGGAAATCCAAAAAATAATACAAATATAACAAATTTTTATTGTTTTTCACATACAGAAAATTTGAGGAATTAGATTATCCATCGCACAATGTCGTAATTACACAAGTTCTTCCTCTTCTCCTCTCTGTGTCCTGGACATCCTGCCAGTGTGGGCGCACGAGACCTTGACATCTGCAGAGAAGCATACAGCGCTGTCTCTGCACGCAGCACTTACAAGGAGCTTTACATTCAGTCTTACACTTGCAAATGGACCGCACAGTCTTTCCCCATCTCATCTGGATTGAGGATCTCATCAAGATTCGCAACTTGTGTGTGTCTGACGAGAAGTGCTGGTGAATGCTGATGCATGTTTCCATGGAGGGCTGATGTTGCCGTCGTAGAGATGGATTATGGTCAATGTTTGTCAAACCGCCTGTGGTGAAAACGTGTTTAACTGCCTGAGGGGAGACCACACACCAACCTGCTCCAGTGACCAATGACTGAATTCGCAATATCTGTGCTAAGCACTCTCAAACGGTCATAACGAGATGCACAACCCTCGCTGATGCATCATCGATTAGAGATTCACGCCAGTTGAAGATGCACTTTCATAGCCATATACAGCGAATGGCTGTGTTCCCATCGTCTGTTGTGAGTGTGAACCACGTGTCAGTTCTTGGATGCATGCAACTGAGTTGAAGATGATCTGCTGCCCAATTGATGTTGCAACCTTGGACTTCTTAGATCCAGGAGATGGCTGATTGATAGATGGTCCATCAAGAAGCATGCAGGAATAACGCAGAGTAGTTGGGATTGATTCAGCTCAGATGAGGTTGAGAGAGGAACCGCGTAAAAGCTTGCCGCATTGAAGATATTATCGAGCGGAGGATCTTGGCTGCTTTGTGCAGGGTGGAGACTTCAGTTGATGTATTGTCTTTTATCAACTATAGCTTTGGATAGGTCATCGTCGAAACAAGAGACCAGCAACGGTTAATCTTTACTGCTTGATGTCAGGAATCATGCGCTCGATGTCCTCTCTAAGGCGTGTTGTATGCATTTGATGTAGGGAAAGCCGAGAGCAGCAATACGCTTATCATAAAGGGTTGTCAAGTGAGCCATTGCTAGCGACTCCCCTGAACAAGGTTATCTCAATAAAGTCAAGTAACTCATTGAGAAATGTTCTCGCATCACCTGCGTGTTATGACTATCAGTGATGTCACATCCGACCGTCTCCACTTTCCTATACAGCCGAGTCAGGCACGCACGATGATAGACGGCATTGATAGCGATCAAGTCACCAGCGGACAGTTTAGACAACAGGCGTTGTCGCGCCAACAGCTGAGCACAGTCATTGATTTTTTTTATCCAAGCCAAGTGTAGCAGCTTTTCTGAGCTCTTTCTTGTTGCCCACTTCATCACAAAGGACACGGAGTGTGAACTGGTTCGCTCAAAGATGTAGAGGGTGATGTCTGTGTCACTGACCTGGCTGCACGAGTTTTTACCGGGCTAAATGAGGCTTGTCCTTGATGCTATTCCTGGCTCTCTGCACTTTCTGATTGTCGACAGCATTCCTGCAAGCTTTGTGCACAACTCCATGATTAGACATCATCAGCTGCACTATATTCTGAGTATCACTGTCACCAGTATTCTCTACGAATACAAAATCAGGCAGCTCACCTAATTCATTGATTTCTGGATATTGTTCACAACCTGTCTGTAAGTGGCTGAAAGTCTTTCAGGGTTGTTTCTCATTTAACAGATGATGGGGGATCCGAAGTTGATTATCGTCTGTCTATACATATAAACCATAGACTCCAGTCATCGTGGCAGAACGTGCTTTCACAGTTATCGGAACTCATTTGGATTAGTCACTTTGAATCTGAAAGTAAAAATTAAAGGTACACTAACATAGATACATTATGTGACTAACTCATGTGTAGTTAATTCAGCATGAGAAAACCATTTCTGAGTTGGGTCTGACCTAACCATCATAGTAAACATGTTAAGTCATGTCTCGTTCTCACAATTTTTTTTTTCTCATACATTTTAGAAAAAATGTAACATTTATTAGTTTTTTTGTCTATGATTTGACCTTTAATCCATCAGAAAGCAAAATTGTCACCGGAAATGATTTCATTGACCTCAAGTTAGTTAGAAACATGTATCATAATAGTTTCTATGACAAACGGTTTTCATGAGCTATGACTGGGCCATGTTTTCCAAAATGGTCGACGGCGGCCATCTGGGATTTTGAGATACGACGTGTGTCTTTGGATAAATTTGTTTCTATGACCCTAAGGAACTTCCATGCCAAAGGGGTCCTTTGCATCACGATTTGAAGTCAAATGTCACTTAACATGTCTACTATAGAGGGAACAGTGATTTTGATCAGCCTCAGGAAGGTGGTTACACAGAAGGACGAAGTAAGGACAAAAATAGTTGAGATGTACATTCAGTCTAAATTTTGGAATTTTAGCCAAGAGAGGGTTAGTGGAATAACCCATACATCCTAGAGTTGCTGGGAGGGTTGAACAGCTGAGAGAACAAAGGTAGCGAGAACGGAGTAAAGGTGTTAAATACAGACACCCCTGAACTGCCTGTGATGTGTGTTGTGCTTCAGTCTCATCATGGGAGGTCCCAATAAGTTTGAAAGCTTTAGATTCCCCAGATTCCAGGACGTGGATGTAACCCTGGGCACCAGCCCATCAAAGAGTGTAGTACTCCATTGGACTTTGGACAAAGGCCTTGAAAGCCATTACTTCTGATTTTTCATTGAAAGACTTGGATCAATGGAGGAGGCCCAGTGTACAGCTTTATTGGAGTTGTAAGGGTTTAAGGTTTGGTGACAGGATTCAGTACCATTCCTGTAATATTTCCCAGCATATTGATTCTGGAGGACAAGAGGATCGATGTGATTGATGAGATATGTTCATTGTTTTGCAAACAGTTTGATGGTATCTAATATGGGTCTCTCTAACTATCTCCTCCTGCCGTGATATGCCCTATCCCATTAACTTGAGTATTGCTTGGGGCGCCGCATTGGTGCTTCGATGACAAATCAACCAGGCTGTGCCAATTTACTCTCCAGGCCAGGTTATGGTTGGATGTTGGGTGGGATACTAACACAGAATGGCCTATTCTTTTTACCCCGACTTTTGACTCTGTCAATAGGAGGGCTTTTCAAATTGTTTCCTCCTCAATCTCCTCACATTTACGTCATTGCTGTGATTGGTCTGCTCAGCCCATGTGACCCCGACGTTTGACTGTCTAGGAGGGGTTTTCAATTATTTTATTTTTTTAAGTTCAATTTAAATTCTGTTTTAACTTTTCGCAGTCGCGAAGGTTGATTCACACTCGTTGCATCAAGATTTGTGAAATTTGAATGTTTTGTATCCTCGGTCTATGTGGAATGCATTGCACCGAAGAGAGGCTTCCATCGGCTTCCATCGCCTTCCATGCCTCCTCACGAGGCTATCTTAAGTTCTATTCGATTTATGTTTTAACTTTTGTGACCTTCTGGTGTAGCTACAATTTAACGTAGATAATTTTCATAAATCCGAGCAGAAACACACTTTTCATGACGAAAATCAATTGAATTCAAAATAACGTTGGGTATTGAAAGGAACACCAGTGCTTTCGTTCCCTGCTTGACCTCGTCCGTTTTAAAACGACGTTTTAAAATGTTGTTAAAACATTTCATCGGACTGCGAGCTGGCAGGTCACGTGACGGCGTGCAGTCGTGCAGGCAACATGACCGTCTTATGTTAGCCTGATCTCAGAGAGATTGAACTTTTCGGTGGTCCTAGGGTCCTTTCCGTTGAAGAGTCAGGTCAGTATGGGAGCATGTGCCAGAACAGCGCGTCGCTGCGTCACTTTCTGCCGGTACTCCAGGGCCTCCATCTGGCCATCCCCAGGCAGATGCCTGCCCATCCCCATCTCCTTGAGATGCCGGTCACCCTGCTGCAACCACGAGGCACGTGGTCGGCCATTGGCCTCCCTCCACTCACGAGACTCCTCGCTGAGAGAATCTGGTGAGCAGGATCAGCGTCAGGAAAACGAGCCACATGTCAGTACAGCCGCAGCTGACGCTCACGGACTATGCAGGTAACAAATCTCATTTGAGTCCCTCTCAGCAACCGCTCGTTGGACACAAAGTCTGACCAGCAATAGCCAAGGATTCTCCGAAGAGACCTGGTACCAAAGGAATTAAGTCTCTTTCTCAGATCCTTGTCAGAGTCCAGTCTCACATCCATAGAGCAAGACTGGAAGCACCAAGGACCTGAAGACTCCGACTTTCGTCCTCCCGCACAGGTACCGGCAGCGCCATTCCCCATGATCCAGTGAATCCATGACTCCCCAGGCCCGACCAGACATCTATTGACCTCTGATTCACAGCCAGCAGAGACATGAATATCACTGCCAAGGTAAGTGAATCTCTTCACGACCTCAACATCCTCACCAACAGACGGAAGCAGCATCCAAGATGTCATTGAAAGCCTGGATCTTAGTTTTGACCCAAGAAACCCGTAATCCCAGCGGCTCCGACTCCTCATTCAGCACATCGAGGGCCCCAAAAGGATATCTAAAGTCTCCGCAAAGTGACTGCATCATCTGCGAAATCAAGGTCCGAGATCTTGACATTCCCAAACTATGCACCGCAGCTTGATCTTCCTGACATCCTCCTAAAATCCAGTCCAACAAGTGCTGAAAAGTGTGGGGGCCAGTCACACCCGCTGACGAACTCCAGTAACAACTGGAAATAAGTCAGAGTGGACCACCACACTTCACAGCACTCTCAGTACCAGAGTAGAGTGCAGACATCAGATCGATCAGTTTTGGTGGCACCCCACGAAGACCAAGAATCCTCCAGAGGGCATCCCGATTCACTGAATCAAACGCTTTACAGAGATCAACATAGGCTGCAAGCAGCCTCTGCCGAAACTCTCGTCTGCATTCGGTGAGGACCCGAAGAGCAAGGATACGTTCAATCGTTGACCTCTTTGGTGTAAAGCCTGACTGCTCTGGACGCCGATGCTCAAGCAGATGTGGCGAACCCTATCAAGAATTATCCGAGCAAAGACCTTGCCCGGCACTGAGAGCAGCGTCACCCCTCAGTAGTTGTTGCAGTCTTGGCGATCACCTTCCTTTCCAGAGAGGACAACAAGGCCTCTCCAATCAGTTGGGATGATGCCTGTGTTCCAGGCAGAGCACAAAACTGCATGCAACGACACGAGTGCAGCATTTCCACCAGCCTTGAGAAGTTCAGCATGGATGCCACAGATCCCTGGAGCTTTACCCCGTTTCAACCGGTTCACCGCAGCCGTTTTCCACAAGCGAAGATGGACCACAGTTGATTGAGGGTCAGAAACAGGGATTGTAACGCCCCTGACGTCCAACTCGACAGCTGGTGGATCAGCCTGGTACAACCGCTCGAATAACCGGCCAGCGGCCTTCACTTCAGACTCCTCTCTCAAGAGCCGACCACTCTCTGCTCTAACTGCAGTGCTCCGAGGGATGGGCTTGGATGAACGCAATGCGCGAATTCCCCTGTAAGCGGGACGAGAATCACCTGTCCACAGGTGATGCTCTACCCCTCACACAGATTCCTCGCAATAGGCCTTTGTCCACCTTGTTCACGTACAGTTTTACGCCTCAGCTCCCTGAACAGCTCAACTCTGCATTCAGCCTGGCCTGCGACTCTGGTCAATGGTATCCAGTGTCCCTTGAGAGTCCAAATCTTCTTTGCCCTGCAGTGAGTTCCAAGACATCCACTGGCAACATCAAGGACGGTGGTCTTGAAGGCACTCCACAACTCTTCAGGACCCCCAAAGCACCAGACACCCCAAATGTCCACTCAGCCTGTTCGCAAACTCCTCAGCTACTCTCTCATCCTTGAGATTGCCAACATCCAGCCTAGGCTGGGATGGTACCATTCTCCAGGATTTAAGGTGCAGCTTTAGAGTTGCTACAACAAGCCGGTGGTCAGTATTGAGGAACTGAGCACTCCGGTAGACCCTGCAGTTCTGGATCATCCTCCAGCGACCATCAACGAGGACATGGTCAATCTCCTTTGCACACCGCCAGCGTTGGAATACCAAGTCCAGCGATGAGCTTGTGGGCGCTGAAACCATGAACCAGCCACTCTAAGTCCATGACTTCTTGCAAAGTCAAAGAACTTAGTGCTATTCAGGTTCACAGTTCCTGACCCATGGGGACCAACACACGTATCATAACCATCCCTATCAGTTCCAGTCGATGCTTGAAATCCCCAAGACTAGAAGTGATATCTGGTCTGGGCACTGATCAACCACAGACTCGAGCGTGGCGTAGAATGTGTCCTTCACGGTGAGATCACTCGCCTCAGTCGGAGCATAGACAGAGACCAGGGAAATGACACCTAAGGAGTGACGAATCCTTAGTCTCATAATACGCTCGTTGACCGGTGTTACCTCAATTATCATTGAGGTCAGCTTATTGGACACAGCTACAGCAAATCCTTGAGTATGGTAACCATCAGAGCGACCAGACCAATAGTAGGTGTAACCACCCACCATGATCTCGCCGCAATCCGGTCTACGAACCTCAGAGAGTGCTGCAATACCAATGTCCAAACGCTTTAGCTCAGATGATAACAGAGACAGGTGATCATCCTCTCTTAGGGATAGGACATTCCAGGCACACACCCGAAGGGACCGCCTCAGGTTAACCCAAGGAGACCGCTGTCTGGTGGACGACACCTCAGCACCACTCCGACACACTCTCCCGCAATCTGACCCAGGGATGTTACCCCGTGGTTTCCCTCCTTTCAGCAAAGATTGGGGGTCCCGAAGGCTTTGCCCCAATCCCGTCATCCGGTGAGCTGCCCTGCGAAGGGAAGCTGCACAGGCGGTACTCCCACGGAGTGGGTTTTCAGATTTTTTTTGCGCTTTTGTGTTTTGCGGAATGAAGGGTTTTACGATGTTGAATAGATGACGTTAGGAATAAATTTCTCTGGAGAATGGAGGTCTTTGCTTCGAGTGGCCTCACACGTTTATATTGTCTGGTAATCGGCTGCCCAAGTATCAACATCATTTGCTAGTTAGCTTTCATTCAACGTCGGGGTCATTCATGGTATTCAGCTTGTTGAAATTTCCGTTTGTTCTTTCACAACCTCCAGCAGATGGGACATCCAGGTACACATCTCTCCGAAGGACAGCATACCCATTGATGCAGTATTCTTCCTGCAAAGCACCATCTTGAGAGTTTTATCATTGGGTCAGGAATCAAAATCAGAGAAGACATGAATCAAATCAAAATGGTCAGAAATGAAAAAGAAAAAAAAATTAAAATAAAGGTGAGTGTGTTACCTCACTCACCTATGAGATATCTTTCCAACTCTAAAGATCTCTTCAGATCCCTTGAAATAAGTGACATATTTCCACACTCCCCCTCATGAGTGAGTGGCATTGATCATGCTTATTATCCCCAGGCTTTAAAAAGAAACAAACGAAAGCAAAAAAACACGGGGAAGTATTGTAATTGGCTCTGTCCATCCATCCGTCACGCTATCTCCTCCTAAACGGTTGTGCAGAAATTCACCAAACTTGGTAGTTTGATCACCACATGGCACGAAAGTATGAGAACAGTATCATTTTTGGCCTCACCCCTTTGGGCCCTGAGACAGGGTGAAAAACCAAAAAATGCAATTTCGGGCACATTTTTAAACCTTTTTAATGAAACTTTGTATATGCAAACAACAATGGGGGATGTATGAAATACGGTACGATATTTGGATTTGACGCCCAATTAATGCCCCAGCGGTGGACACTTTGGGTTACAGGGGTCAAAACAAGATTTTTTTTAAAAACTCAAATTTCATGTTGGGTCGTTTCTGGTGCCTGGTGGAACTTTTTGCCATTTTTATCTCGTCTGGGGCACTGATCCTGATCCCCGGAGGGGGGATATTGTTGTCACCCGGGTCGTCCGTCCGGCCGTCCGTCCGTCCGGCTGGCTGGGCGTCAACATTTATAGCTGTGAGTGTGATAACTCATAAACTGTTCGCCATATCGATTTGAAATTTGGGTCACACATGTACCACCTGAAAAGGAAGAACCCTATTGATTTTGGACGTGGCCGGATCCAAGATGGCCGACTGGGGCGGCCATCTTGAAAAAAAATGTTTTTTCGCCATATCAATTTGAAATTTGAGTCACACATGTACCACCTGAAAAGGAAGAACCCTATTGATTTTGGGCGTGGCCGGATCTAAGATGGCCGACGGGGGCGGCCATCTTGAAAAAAATGTTTGTTGTCATAAATGGAAAACCGCTTATCTGATTTCAATTATTTTTGTTTACTAGGTTCCTCACCCCTGGGGAACTTTTTCGAGATGATGACCAAATGGTGTCTTGTTTCCAATTCACCTCGCTCATTATCTGGAATATGTATGACCTTTTTCATTTAATGGTGGGGGATTCCCCATCTCTGATGGTATATTTCTAATTTGCTTTAGGTGAGAAGCATGGTGATTTGCGATGGCGTGCCATCGACTTCACTCTAGTCGAGTTTACATTTTCGTCTTGTGGATTCATATACATTCACTGACAAAACTCACTTTCTTTCTTCAACCTCTGGAACCCACAATTCATGTCTTCCAGTTCGATTTTCTTCTCCGAGAGCACGCGGTGGCTGCAGCTGTAATGTAATGAAGAAAACCTAAATGTCAATGTGTCCAACCCTAGTCTGCTTGGCATGGCCATTTCTGCCTACTTTCACGTGTTACCAATCCTCCATTCGATTTTACCCATAATCCCACCGCTGTTGTCTATTTCTAACTCCTATGGTTCGATAAACGCAAACTTGATGAAAAAGCCCAAGCACTTTTGAGAATATTATGTACAGTCAAAGAATAACTGATGTGCATAATGCCATAGGTAAAATACTCTTCCAGGTAAGTAGGTGCAAGGTGCATCCTCACGTGTAGGTACGTGCCAGACAGCGTACTCGTACAGGAGCAACATTTGCTTTCACTCGGTTATGCAGCATATTCAATGCAGTCGATAATTCCCAAGCACATGGCCCTCAATTAACAGGATTAAGATCCGTACCTAATACGATTAAGATGCAAACAGATGCTCAAAACTGCTTGGAATTGATAACACGTGTCAGTAAGTTGTTGGCAGGCTGTCCAATAAGCTGCTTATTAGGGGTTTACTACAGCTGTTAATCCAATGAATTATTGATGCAATTGACAATTCAGTTCGAGGTAACGCAGTGACTTTTATTGCTCCCAATCCAAACCGGATAGTAATAGCGACACGTGAAACTAGCAGGGAACTCGGTAGAGCAGATACCTCAACCACGTAATGCCTGATCGACGAGAACATATCGGGCCCAATACATTTTTGAAATATCATGATATACAGTACGATATAGTTTTTGGCACTATATCTCAATGGTGAAGAATCACTTTAAAACTAAATAATTCTAATATCCAGATCCGGATTCGGATCTTCCCAAAAATCGAATCGGTTTTTCCTTTTTGCACCCCAAATCTGTCCACCAAGTTTCGTCCGAATCCATCCACAACTTTTTGAGTTATAGTGCTATATATCATTTTTGGCACTATCTCTCAATGGTGTAGAATCACTCAAAACATTCTCGTAGTCAGAATCAAGTTCTTCATCAAAATCCAATCAGTTCGTCCTTGTCACACACCCAACGTGCCCGTCAAATTTCATCCGGATCCGTCCAAAACTTTTTCAGATATCCTGCACACAGACAGACAAACAAGAAGAAGACGTCATGCAGAGCACGATACTTGCAAAATCCATAAAACAAATTTGACCTCAATAATAATTGGTGCGTGAATTCAATGACCAAATATGCAACTCCTCTACAAATTTCAAGCCAATTGGATGAAAATTGACAATTTTAGAAATTCTGCCTATGTTGACCTCAAATAATTGTTGGTTGAATTCACTGACGTGATATGCAAATCCTCTTAAAATCGGATGAAAATTGAGGTTTTTAGAAACACCACATTAGTTGTTGACCTTGGGCCTTTTGACTTCAAAAAACAATAGGCTTCTTCCATATGACAAACTCTACCATGTGGTGAAGTTTTGTGAAGACCGGTTTATAATTGTGACCTGTAGGTGATGAACAGTCAAACAACAGACAAACAGACAGGAGGACATCGATTGCACAGCAACTGAAAGAAAAATGTGGAGAAGCCTCCAAATAGGTAATACGAAAAAGAAAGAAATCAGAAAATATCAGAGAATCTGACATAGGATGTGGGGGTGGAACAAAACGTGTTCAGCGACAGGTGAAGTATGCATGGGATGCTGGGAGAACAGACGTAGAGTGAACTGACTGGTTCACGAGAGCATATAAGGTAACTGGGAAACATCAATTGCTCTGAGGTCGCGGAAGAAGCCTTGAGTTGAGGATAAAAGATCTGTCCACGGAAGTGCTGTGAGTCAGTCAGGTGAGGTCAGAGTCGGAGAGGATGAGTCACTGCTGGGCAGAGCGAGTCAGGATCAAACTTGAGAGATCATCATGGGGTGAATGGAGTCGGAGAGGATGAGTCACTGCTGGACAGAGCGGGTCGGGGTCAGACTTGAGAGATCATCGTGGGGTGAATCGTCTATAGCTCGGGCTGCGGTGATGGAAAGGTGAACCACAATCCAATAATGGAGTCATTTTCTGATTAGATAAGAAAGAAAATCGAGCAGCCAAACAATTTGAGAATATTGTGCAGAAACACCATAATTGTAAGCACAGCGACCTCTTTAAAACATTTAATGCTATTTTTTTTTGATCCTAGACAGTTTGACCAGATTGATAAAATCAGAGAAATTCATTCGCTCAACAAAAATGTTTAAATATCGAGAAATTACCTCGATTCAAAAAGCCCTCTACACCAAGAAATGAGACACGAACCGTCCTTGGTTCTCAATGCGAACCTTGATAGATCATTTATAGTGTTATTTACATTTGAATGGAATGATCAACGATGCCTTCATCATCATCATGCAAGCATCACGTGACTGTCATTATAGCGGGCATTTCAGTTACTGCAAAATAATGTACCGATAGATACGTTTATAATTACTCATTTAAAAAGTATATACTTATATTAAAAAGTCACTCCAAGGGGACATGTACATATTGTATTACAGGTACAGTATTATGTATGTAGAGGAAGGAAGGAGATTCAACACATTACAAAATGTGGACAAAACGCTTGGTTGATGTTCTAATTGAGGGATGCTTCTCAAGGGGATGTAAACGCAGCTGTCACATCTGGATTCGGGTTGTTACCTCCGCCACCGAAGGAGGACGGAGGTTATATTTTTACCACTGTCTGTCTTTCCGTATGTCTGTGAGCAGGATATCTCAAAAAGTCATGGGTGGATTCAAATGAAACTTGGTGGACATGTTGGGCGTGTGATACGGACAAAATGATTCAATCTTGGTGAAGATCCAGATCCGGTCTATCAGTGGGACACAAAACATAAACTGTTCAGCCTGGCGGAGGTATGTGCTCTATCGAGTGCCGTTCTAGTTACCTAGTGGGCCGACAGGGCATTGTGTCTTGCTAATACCTCTGAATAAATTCCTTGCTTTGAGGTTGAATTGGAAAAGTAAGTTAATAAAAGGGGATATGAAGGTTAGGTTAGATTAAGTTAACGCTATTAATAGCACAGGGCATGAAGTAAATGGATATATAAAGTTAAATGGGAGTAAATATGATTGATGCTGCAAAGGCAAGATGAGTCCTGCCGTGTCTGGTTCCGGGACAATGCCGCGCTGCATGGAAATCTGTGTCTATGATTTGACTAAGAAATTGCTGTGCAGTGAGTCGGACATCACACAATGCTGTCGAATAATGTGGCGGTCATTAATGGATTTCTCACAAATAGTGAGGTGGCTTAATGATGGGATTGTTACACGAGGTGACAAAAGCAACATTTTTTTTTTCGCGAAAGCACAGCATGGTTTGCAGATTAAATTTAAAAAAAGTCAATGCTCCAAAAAAAAAAATGGTGTCATTAATTTTTTGGCATCAAAGATTCGCTTATTGTATGACATTATTATGACATCTTCATCTGGAAGTTACCTGATAAAACAAATAAAAAGTTTCATTAGATGACAATGTGTATGTTATGATGAGATTTAAAGTTGCTATGTCTATGTTTCAAGGTTACATAATTCAATGTTGGTATCAAATTTTCAATTAAACTGATCCATTAGGTGTTACGGTGTCATTATGACGTCATTGTCTCTTAATTGTCTTTTTAAAAAAGAAGAAAGGATAGAATTTCAAACTTTAAATTGTCACAACTTAGTTGTAAGTATGCCTGGTGTTGGCTTAATCTTAATGGCTAGAGTGGTGGGCTTGGGGTCTTCGGGTCCTGAGTTTGAATCCTGCTTGGCTGATGAATTAATACCAGGTGGGGATTGTCTCAGCCTGTCAACCTTCCAAGGTCAACAAAATGAGTACTGGCTTGCAGGTATCTCTGTGTCAGAGTGCTGACCTGTCCAGGATTGTGCCAAATAGCTCAGGGAACACCAATGCTCTGCACAGAGTTTGGTCCCAATGGATGGGTTGTAAATGACTATCTTTATGATTTTTATGGCCAAGGATTTCAATGGTGATATCACATTTTTCCTTTGAAATGAAATATAAGTTGTAATGATGCCATTATAACGTCATACCTAACAATTATATACCCCTGAAACAAGCAAAAACTACAGTTCATAGCACACCTTCCAAAATCCATTGGGACCATACTCTGTACAGAGCATCTGTGCTGCTGAAGTAGTGTCCTGGGTTATGGGGGCACAATCCTAGACAGGTATCCACTCTGACACAGGATACTCAAATGGCTCAATCATCCCAGCAAGCTGGTACTCATTTTGCTGACCTCAGAAGGATGAACAGGCTGAGTCAACCCAACTGGTATTAATTCAATGGAAAAGCAGGATTTCAAGCAGGATTTGAACTCAGGACCCTCGGATCCCAAGCACATCACCCTAACCATTAAACCAGCACCAGGCATAAGGAACACCTTACCTCCACTCAATCTTGAGAACACAGACATGGGAAGGGTCTTTTCAACTCTTGCTTTGTGTTTCCGAGTACCGTCCATGGTTCCGAACACCGGCCGCCATATTGTCCAAAAACTCTTACTCCATTACTCCTCGGAGCGTGTAAAATTTTATTGGTCGAAACGGCATAAGGTTTTGCCCAAACACTGCTAAGCAGATATTTTTTGGAAGTGCAAACTGGGCGAATTGTGTTCCATAGTGTTCAAATATATAATTCAACTGAAGTAAGATAAAACCTTAAAGGCTGTAGAAAAAAATACAAAAAAAAAAGCATTGATTCGGAAAAGCATTGAGGTTACCACCGTTGATGCAGAGTCTTTCACATCACCTTATTTGACACGTTACATTACTTATCCATGCCTGTTGTTTGTGTCCTTTATAACGTCCATAAAAACAGTAAATTTCCTGTTTGGAATGATTTTCAATTTTGTTTGAGTGACAGACAGACAGACAGACTGAAGTAATTCCTTTGCTGCAAATGCGCACACTCATTTGGGACAAGACCCCGCACAATTTGCCAATTCACAGCCAAAGTACTATAAACTGCAGGTTCGTGTTCCGTTTCGGGTTCTCAGGTGTTCAAAATAAATAATTCAATTGAAATTAAGTCGTTTCTCGATCATAGACTGACGTCTGTCTCACAGAGAGTGAACTAATTGCTTAGCCTCGCTTTGCACTCCGGTCATGGGGTAATTATGGTATATTGATTTAATGGCACATTATAATCTGATATATATTATAACTCTGTAACTCTCCAACATTATAACTCTTACTTTTTTTTGTAAATATAGTCAAGGCTCATGGAAGAGATAGTACTAGTGCACTGAATGGATCATAATTCAACAGGACAAAAGGAAAAGCGGAGAGATGGGGGGAACACCAACAGCAGAGCCACAAGCCAAGACAGTGGGAGGAAAAACAATGGGTGTGGGTAAGAATGGGGAGCAGGAGAGGATGCATGGGGTGGACAAGATGGACACAGAAGGAAACTCTCAGAAGGATAAATTTGGAAATTTGGAAGGAGGAGGGATTGGGGTCAGTTAACGAGAGTAGAAAAGATCATGGTTCTGGATTGGGGATGATTTGAGATGGTGGTGAACAGCTGTCTTCATTATCTGGAGGGAAGAGTGAGATTGAAGTGGATGTACAATTTGATTCCACAGGCGAGAAAAAGAGAGGAACAAATGATTGGAGGTGAGCAGTGATCCTGGATTTTGGTAGTTTAACAAGAAGGGGGTTGATGGTGGACCATGTGTGCCCTGCATAAACCTGGGGGAGGAACAAAGCATGGAAAGAGTGGATGTTGCAAGACCAGAAAGGAGGTGGTAGAAGACAGAGCAACCACCTGTCAGTGATGGTGAAGTGATCGGCTCATAGACTCAGCTTCGTTGCAGGAGATTGCAATAATCTTTAAGGCCTTGGTTTCCACGGCATCAATCCGAGCAAGGTGTGAGGCAGGGGAGCCAGCCCAAAGGGGAGAGCAGTACTCCATCAAGCTGTGGATAGGAGTTCAGGTGTGCCAACGAAGGACTTTGGATGACGGAGGATGCTCAATCGGTGGCTGGCATTGGAAGCCAACGTTGAAATGTGGTTTGTCCACAAAAGATCATGGCTGATGGTGAGACCCAAGAGTATGAATGACTGAATCTCCTCAAGAGGATTGTTAAGAAAGTAGATAGGAGGGTTTGCCAGACAGTCCTTTCAGAGAGAGAGAGAGAGAGGGTGAGATTTGTCAGGATTGAAAGACTTATTCCGAGTGTTTGACCATCTTGTGATTTTTTTCAAGGTCTGAAGAGAGGGAAGCGGCTGCAGCCCACTTGTCTGAAGGATGAGGGATGTCAGGGCAGTGGGTGGAGTCATCAGCAAATAGATAATGATCAGCAAAACAGCAAATAGATATTTGTGTTTGTTGTCAAGAATTAATTGTCAAGAATTATTTGCTTCAATACAACTAATATTGGAGGTTTGATAATGTCATAATGCCTTTACTACCCTACCATCAATTTATTACATGCTAGCAAATGTCATAATTTCTTCAAAATGGCCACCAGTTTTTTTTCAATTCTGATTGATTCGGAATTCTGAAACCATCCACAATTCTGATTCTACAATGTGTAACTGAATTATTTTGGTAGGGAATCATATGTTTATGAGGTTATGTAATTGAATAGTTACATTATTGTTACATTCACACATACACTTTTTTTATCAGTTTACACATTTAAAATGGTTTTAGTTCATAAACAATGTCGGTGAGAGATGGAAATTTAATGCAAAAGACACAACAAATAATCAAATTGTGGTATTATTTGCTTCACTGCAACATACGTCGGAGGCTTAATGATGTCATAATGTCTATATTATCAATAAAAAACTATTTCTGGCATGCCCTGATCCATAAAGTCTTACATGAATAATTTGGTCAGGTCAGGAGTCGCATTTGATTACTTTTTAACTGATGAAGACTTTCAGGACTTTGCCAGGCTGAACAGTTTACGTTTTGTTTTCCACCGATAGGCCGGATTTGCATCCACACCATAACCAAAATCTAATCGGCTTGTTCTTATCACCGACACAACTCATCCACCAAGCTGTCATAACTCGTCCACAACTTTATGAAATATCATGCTGTATATATCGTTTTTGGCCACATTTCTAAATAGTGAAGTATCACTTCAGGAATTAAAAAAAGTATCGGATCCGGATTTGGATCTTCACCAAAATCGAATCAATTTATCCTTGTCACACACCCAACCTATCCACCAAATTTCGTCCGAATCCATCCACAACTTATTTAGATATCCTGCTCACAGACAAACAGGGGTGACAACCTAACCGCCGTCCACCTTCAGTGGTGGGGTTAACTAAAACGACACTCAGTAGAGGGCAGACCTTTGCTAGGCTGAGCAGTTTACATTTTGCTTCCCACTTGTCGGTCAGATCTGCACCCAGACCTGCACCAAAATCTCATTGGTTGGTTGTGTCACCTACCCAACTCATCCACCAAGTTTTGTTGTAATCCGACAATAACTTTTTTAATAATCATGCTCCATATCGTTTTTGGCCCAATCTCTCAATGGTGAATTTTTTTAAAAAAATATTGTTTCCAGATCCGCATCGTCACCAAAAGCAAATAAATTCCTCCTTTTCACACACACAACCTGTCCCCCAAGTTTTGTCGAAATTCGTTCACAACTTTTTGAGATATCGTGCTCACAGACAGAATGCAAGCCGGTAGGCGGCGATGGGTCACCGAGCATGGAAATTATAAGATATAGAGCAAAATGGATGTCATATAGCGGATAGGGAATCATCTTAAGATTATGCATATCAAATCTCATCCAGTTCCATCTACTGATAACTACTCGGTATCCATTTGAATGAAAAGTACCGAAAATGCGGTTTGAAATCGGAAATCCCCAAAGTTCGAGGGGGTGCTGTGGGTGAACACAGATCTAAATCGAAAATCCGGCTCGATCGTTTGTGCACAATGTATTCCAGACGATTAGTGTGAATTTTCTTGACCATCCGACCATAACCCTAGGAGGAGTAGCATTTGGCGGGAAGGCACCTCCAGCTCTCGCATATTATCGATTTTGGCACTTATTGACCTTTGACCCCTGACCTAAGCGAAATCGGTCAATATGTCCTGAGGCAAAGTTGTAGGACTCATTGAGTACCATGATCCTACAAAGTTTCATTCGTATCGATGCACTCACCTGGTCGCTAGGGGCCTTAAATTTTCGCCAATTTTCGCGCATACCCTAATTGTAGGGGGCGCTGCGGGTAAAGTATTCCATATTTCACAAAAAACCGGAATATATTTGATAGAGCATCACATGTAGATCATTCCTGCCAAATTTCATAACCCTACGTGGGATAATGGCTTTCGGAATTGATGTCACGTGAACGGTACCAATTTTGAAGGTTTTTCGGTTGTTGCTAGGGAACCAAAGCGTCCCTAGCAACCAGAGCGGCGCACGTAACTCGGATCGCGGCACGTCGGCCCACCGGACGGACAATTCAGTCGTGACCTCCGGGAACTTCGCCCGGAGCCAGTCAGGGGGTGGGCCTTTCGACCTCACACAATCGTGCCAATCGGCACCCGTGGATAGGGTTGTTCGCCAAACTCGACCTACCTAAGTACCCACGCGGATGGTAAACCGGGCATCGTACTCGCCAGGTCGACTCCGGACACGAGCCGCTTGGGCGGCCCGTTCCGTACTATCGGTATACGAGGGGTGTTATCGTCGACCTCGACGGTTCAGATTATTTACCGGCGTTTTGCACCCAACGAACCCTTTTACGTGAGCAGGATGGAGGGTCAATAAAGAAAAGAGAAGCGAAACGGGAAAACAGTTCACACAATGCACATTTATTCGCGGCACAGGGAAAGCACGTATATACAGCCATCAGTCAAATGCACATACAGCAACCAAAACAAAAGCAACAACGACGCAGAGTTATCGACTACGCGCACACACGGCAGAACACTATACAGTTCTACTTTACAGACGGCGCCAACCACATTTAACAAAAAGCAAAGGAAAGAAGCACCCTCAAAGACAAGGAGGACAGGCCTGTAGGCCAAATGTGCGCGTGCCCTGGAGGAGCGCAGGCCCGCGAGACCGGGGGGGTCCTACCGCGTCCTCGTGACGCGTTGGCGGACGCCGCAAATGTGGCTGCGCGGGTTCTGACTTCGTGTCCTTGGCGGGTTTCGTTGGACATGTGTGGGGTGGGGGGGCCCCCTTTTGCACTATCTCACGCGGGGGAAGGGAGATTGTTGATGCCCTGGGGGAGGAGAATGGCTGGCTGGCTTGGGTCCCGCGACGAGCGATCCCACACGGCGACTCGTCGCCAACGCGCTCTTCTCGCTCGGACCGAGCTCCTTTGCCTCTTCCGCAACTCTTCTCAGCCGACTCCAGACCCAACTCTTTGACACACGATGACTTCGCACCCGACTCACTTTCTTTATTCGCCTTGCGCTCGCCTTCTTATAGGCGGCAGGAGCAGCTAATAGCAATATTTGGATCAGGATGACCTCGGGCGAGACACGCTCGCCCATTGGTCGGAGGAAAGGGGGCGTGAATCTCCCCTGATCCTAGAATTTGCATAATAGATTTCACACAGAGCGCCTGGAGGCGGGGCCAAGCCGCCCCGCGCTTGCTAAGGGGACGGAGCAAAAGTGGGCGTGTAGCGTTCTTGATCCGATTTTCCCTCGGAAAGGCCGTATTTGCGCTCGCGGCTTGGTGCGTTGGCACCAATCGCCGAACGGCCCCGAGACACCCGCGCTCAGTGTTCACAGGTGGTGCGGGAATGGCCGTAGAAGGAGAGAGATGAAGTGGTGCGGAATGGCCGTAGAAGGAGAGAGATGAGGTGTGGAGGTTTTCGTGGTGGTTTGATGGTTATGGTGCCTTTGGGAATGGCGGTGATGCGATGATGTGGGAGCGAGTTGTGAAGGTAAAGGTCGTGGTGTTGGCTTGTTGTTGTTGTCCGAGGTTGGAGCGTGGTTGCAGTTGGTGACGATGGCTGGTGTGGTGGTTGTTGTGTGATGGCGGTTGAGACGTGGTTGGTTCAAAATAAAGATAGAACAGAAAAATGGCTAACTCAAAGTGTCGCAGCCGAATGGATCACATAAATTCCCTCTATACAATGGGTTTGGGCTAACTGCACATGTACTTAGAGATATCTCACCTACGGGCCCTTCATGGTGTAATGCGAATTTCCACAGCGCAGTAACAATATAATTCCATTAAACTATCAATTAGGTCGCCGAGTCAGACTCCGAATCCCGAATGATCCAATTGGACCATCCAGAAGCAGCAAAGCACACTGAGCTCATCAAATATGGCTGCAAGTCTGAGCATGCATTGTCAAACGATCTCGAAAGCTGGACCGACCTGCACTGATCTTTACCTCCGCACCATAAGGTGGATGGAGGTTATCTTTCACCTCTGTTTGTCTGTCTGTTGGGTCGCCGAAATAGGTGACCCTTATCTATATAATTCCAGCAATCTGTGTGTGTGTGTGTGTGTGTGTGTGTGTGTGTGTGTGTGTGTTGTGTCTGTCTGTCTGTCTGCTGCGACCGCCGTTTCTCGACGACCGCGGTCCGATCTCATTGAAACTGCCAGGAATATTGCCGGGGCTCCGCGGATGCGCCTTTTCGAGGTTTGATATGAATGGACAAGCGGTTCCCAAGTATCGGCCATTATCTGTCGACCAATGACAAGACACGGTGCTATGACATACGAATGACGTCACAATTAATGTTTTATTTATTTATTTTTATTATTTCTTTTGTGCTACGGATTGAAATTGCCAGGAATATTGCGGGACCCGCGGATGTGCCCTTTTCGAGGTTTGATATTAATCGAGCGAGCAGTTCCAAAGTTACGCATTTCGTAGGCCACTTGCGAGAGAGGGGACGGGGGGGGCGCGATGAGAGCGTCGTGTGCGATCGACGAGGAAGGGTAGCGAGTGAGGTTGGTCGGGGCGAGAAGAGGCGTGTGGTGGGGCGAGGGCGGGGTGAACTTGAAAGGTGGCGGTAAAGGTGTAGGTGTGGCAGTGGACATTAGAGAGGGTGGCTGATGAGTGGGGGGAGGAGTGAGAATCGAGACGAGAGGGGGCGAGAGAGGGCGGGATTTTAGAGTTGGCGCCGAGGAGGTTGTGAAGAGAGGATAGCAATCATTGGTGGATGAGAGGGTGTAAGGGGCGAGGGGGGCTGAGTGGTGGGGGGATTGATGGAGTATTCAGGTAGTGAGGAGTCTCGCAGGATGGTTTGGTGGTTCGGTTGGAGGGGCGGTGGATTTCTGGTGCTGGGTGTTCCGTTGTGCTGGTGGGTGGTGGGCTTCTCGTGGGTCGGTGGGGGTTATCGTTGTTGTGTTGGGATGGTGGGTGCGTGGTTTGCGGTTGCACCAGTGGTCGGTCTTGCGGCGATTGGGGCCGGTTTGCTGTGTGGTGAGTCGTGGTTGTCGCGGGTCTGGGTGTGGATTTTGCTCGCTTTGGGGTGGTGTGCGGTTTGCCGTGCGTGGGTCTCCTCGAGGGGGGGGAAAAGAACAGAGGGATGTGGTGGGGGTTCTTGGCTAGTGTGGGGGTCGGGAGAGAGGCGCTGGGGGCGAGTGGATGGGGGGTTTGAGCACGTCGGGGAGGGGGGGTTGGGGGTGGTGGGGTGTTCGGTCGGGAGCGTGGGGGCGAGAAGAGAGCGAGGTACGAGAGGTATGTGGGGGGGCTGCGGGAGTCGGTGTACGGTGTGGGGTTTGAGGAGAGAGGGGCATACGTGGCTCGCATCTATGTGTGTAGTGCACTCACCTAGCTGGGCTCAACAGCGGTAGGTATGTGTTCGGGCCGCCTAGCGGGCACGTACGTGTAAGTGTGTCAGCGTGATCTGTCTGGTTTTGTTTTGGATGTGTTGTTCGGTTTGTACATCAGCATAATTGGCTAGTAAATCGTGTGCGGATTTGTCATACTCGTGGTGGGTTAGGGTTCGAGATATGTGACCACGGTGCTTTTGGAAATTGATGGTTGTAGGGACGCTTGGTTCTCCTAGCACAACGGAAAAACTTTCAAAATTGGTACCTGGTTGACGGTGACATCAATTGTCCGGAAAGCCATTTCCGCACGTAGGTTAATGATATTGGCAGGAATGATCTACCAGGAGTGTGAGACTGATCAAGATATGGCTTCGCGGTGTTTGTGAACAATGGAGATACCTTATGACGCAGCGCCCCTAGCAATTAGGGTATTGCGAAACATGGCGAAAATTAAGGCCCCCTAGCGACCAGGTGGAGTGCACGATACGAATGAAACTTTGTAGGAATCTGGTACTGCGAAGAGTCCGGTACAACTTTGCCATCAGGGACATATTGAGATTCGCTTAGGTCAGGGGTCAACAGGTCATAAGTGCAAAAATCTGATATATGTCGAGAGCTGGAGGTGCTTACCGCAAATGGCTATGTGCTCCTAGGGTTAATTGGTCGGATGTCAATGAAATTCACAATAATTCGTCTGGAATACAATGTGGCACAACGATTCGTAGTAGCCGGAATTTTGTGATTTAGAATTCTGTGTTCGACTGCCACAGGCACCGCCGTCGATCTTTGGATTCGCCGGATTGCTCATATACGTTTCGGCATGTTCGGTAACTGTTTCATTTCAATGAGATACGGATAGTTATTCAGTAAGATGGACTGATGAGATTGGATTGCATAATCTTAAGATGATGGTCCTATCCCGCTATAATGAATCCATTTTGCTCTATATCTTATAATTTCTCATGCGGGCGGTGACCGAGTCGGCGCGTAGTCGACGTGTCATGTGCGGTGGGTCGTCTGTAGCACGTTGGAGGGTGTAGTCTCTCTAGATAGAGAGTTGGTGGATACGAAGTTGGTCGGAGCGAAAACTTGGGGAGGCGGTGTGGTGTGTGTGTTGGTGAAGGGGGAGAGTTAGTGTTTTGCTTTGTGGACTGAGGTGGCGTGTAGGTGAGTGTGTAGGCTACGCGATGAGTGAGGTTCTGCTGTTTCGATAAAAATAATTCACACTGGAGATGTGGGTTTTGGGGTGTGTACGCCAAAAACGGAGTTATGTGTGGTATGCAATTGCGATGGGATTGATAAAGTTGTATGTGGTCTGGAAGATTTCACTGTTCATAGCCAACAATCAAACGTTGGTTGTTTTGATGTGTTGTGTTAGGTGTACACGAAACCTTCGAACCAAATATAAGGAGATTTTTGTGCAGGCTGTGGTGCTGATCTTGACGACAAGTGGAAGCTATAAATGTAGACTCCTCAAGCTTCAGACTCCTAGCAAAGTATGCCCTATTGAGTGTCGGTTGGCTTCAAGATTAATCCCCATCACATACTGGAAGTGGACGGTCGGTAGGCAATTTTACGGTTTCGGCGTCGCATCGTCGGCATCGCTTAGATACGTAGGTGCGGTAGAACTAGCAGGTTCTGAATAACATAAATAAGTTGTGGACTGGACTTTTTCGGTTACGACACACTACTTGGTGAGATAGGTTGGTGGTGTGACAACGGATAATTTGACTGTAGATTCTCGGGAAAGATGCAAATCTCGGATCGATACTTTCGTATTGATTCTCCTGCAAGTGATACATCACTATTTTCTAGAAATGTGTGAGGACCATATCAAACGAATTAGCATTATCAAGTACATAAGGAGAGTCAGAAGTAACTAAGTGCAGCAGGCTATGTGTGGATTGAGGTTGTGTCGGGGTAAGAGACATTAGGAGTAGATGGAATTGTCTGGTTTGTATGGTGGTGGTGATAAAGTGCCGCTATCAGTAGGAAAACTAATTCGTAACTGTTCAGTACACGTGACAAAGAATCGCGAAGAGTTCGTTTCCACTCAGAGTTTAATAAAAGGTAAGTCAATATGCGACATTAGGCCTAGGACTATCTAAATCTAATTCATGTTAGGAATGTTTAAATGGAGATCAGGTGGCTAAATGTGCCGGAAATTAGGATATGTTTCTTGCTTAACCTTGAATGAGGTATATTCCGACATTTCACTGACATATTCCTATTAAGCTCAACTCTAGTGGTTTGAGCATGTGAACGTCAATAAGTATGTCCGTAGAATGTGATTATTTGTTGGATGTCGCTGCATCTCGCAGCGCCGGTTGGTTTATGGAAAAAAACTAGTGTGATAGAATGATGTTTAGGACCCGCTGATAAAAAAAGTGTAGTGAGGTGATTGGTACTAATAGATGTACTAGTCAGGTTGAACACTAAAGGTCTATATTATTCATGATTCTACAGAATGATCTATATCAGTACTATCGCTCATGACAAATAAGAATTGTGGTGTGGTTTTCCGATTACGCGAATACAGAATGGTTAAAGATAGTAAGATGTGACGCATTTTGAAGAAATTTGGAACCATCAGCTACCTGACAGATAATTAAATTGATGGTAGGAACGTAAAGGTCATTTATGAAGTGAGTAGTCAAATACTTCTGACGGGTTTAGTTAGGTGTCCCAGAGCAAATATCCTCTCAGTGCATCACTTAAGCAATATTTCTATTGACAACAAGAAAATTTTAGCATGTTTTTTAGTGTCACTATATCTGAACCTTTGTGACTGCGATCTAAGAGAGATAATTGGTCAATATCGTGACTGAGGCAAAGTTTGTAGGACTCCTTGAGTTAGCCATGATCCTACAAAATTTCATTTCGTATAGATGCACACCTAAACTTGGCCTCGCTGCTAAAGCCGCGCAGCCCCTTCAGACTAAATGGAGCTGTCTAGCGCCGCCAATTTTTCGCCGCTCATCATTCCAGCCTTGTAAAAATCACAAGATGGTCAAAACTGGATATGAGTTCTTTTCAATCCTGACAAATTCACCCTCTCGTGCTCGGCTCTCTGATGAGGATGCGCAAAACCGTTTATACTGACTTTCTTCATTATACACCTCTTTGAGGAGCATAGTCATCTACAAAGAAAACTCCTTGGGGTCTCACATCAGCATGATATATTTGTAGTATATAAATACGCATTTCAGACAGGTATGCTTCAATGCCACACCGATAATGATGACGACTCGTCATCACATCGAAGCTTTTCGTTAGACACGATCTGATACCATAACTAGCTTGATGGAGCTTACATCGGTGCGCGCACATTTGGAGCTGGCTTCCGGGACTCACATATTTGCACGATTGATCACGCGGTGACAAGGCGGTCATATAACCGAATTTATTGTATGAATCGTGCATTTTTGCAAGCGTTGATTGTCCATAGGACGCGATCATATCACACATAAATGAGCAGGCTGTTCTTGAGCCTGCTCATCCTACAAGTCCTATCTGGATACTTGCATACCACGCCTTTCGTATGTGTTGCGATACATCACAGGTTTGGCAGGGGCAGCACATGAGTTCGCACACACCGACACGCTCCTGGGTCTGGTTACAAAAAACCTAACCAATCCAGGACTGTACAAACTGTCTACATTCTACCAATATCATTTGTTGTTCCCTTGCAGTATCTAATTACTGCCCATAGCATAGGCATCACATTGAGTAACAATCCACTTGACAGAATAATACTCATCTGCATTACACTATCTCAGATACGGAAGAGGGTTATTGGTGGGCACGCGACATCTTTGCGGAAATGTCAATCGGCCATGGAACCGTATCCGGATGAAACCATAACTTTTGTCTACCTCTCGTAACCACCGCAAATCTCTTCCTCCCAATATGTTTTCCAAATTTATCCTTCTGAGAGTTTCCTTCTGTGTCCATCTTGTCCACCCATGCATCCTCTCCTGCTCCCCATTCTTACCCACACCCATTGTTTTTCCTCCCACTGTCTTGGCTTGTGGCTCTGCTGTTGGTGTTCCCCCATCTCTCCGCTTTTCCTTTTGTCCTGTTGAATTATGATCCATTCAGTGCACTAGTACTATCTCTTCCATGAGCCTTGACTATATTTAACAAAAAAGTAAGAGTTATAATGTTGGAGAGTTACAGAGTTATAATATATATCAGATTATAATGTGCCATTAAATCAATATACCATAATTACCCATGACCGGAGTGCAAAGCGAGGCTAAGCAATTAGTTCACTCTCTGTGAGACAGACGTCAGTCTATGATCGAGAAACGACTTAATTTCAATTGAATTATTTTATTTGAACACCTGAGAACCCGAAACGGAACACGAACCTGCAGTTTATAGTACTTTGGCTGTGAATTGGCAAATTGTGGCGGGTCTTGTCCAAATGAGTGTGCGCATTTGCAGCAAAGGAATTACTTCAGTCTGTCTGTCTGTCTGTCACTCAACAAAATTGAAAATCATTCCAAACAGGAAATTTACTGTTTTTATGGACGTTATAAGGACACAAAAACAGGCATGGATAAGTAATAACGTGTCAAATAAGGATGTGAAAACTCTGCATCAACGGTGGTAACCTCAATGCTTTTCCGAATCAATGCTTTTTTTTTGTATTTTTTTCTACAGCCTTTAAGGTTTTATCTTACTTCAGTTGAATTATATATTTGAACACTATGGAACACAATTCGCCCAGTTTGCACTTCCAAAAAATATCTGCTTAGCAGTGTTTGGGCAAAACCTTATGCCGTTTCGACCAATAAAATTTTACACGCTCCGAGGAGTAATGGAGTAAGAGTTTTTGGACAATATGGCGGCCGGTGTTCGGAACCATGGACGGTCTCGGAAACACAAAGCAAGAGTTGAAAAGACCCTTCCCATGTCTGTGTCTCAAGATTGAGTGGAGTAAGGTGTTCCTTATGCCTGGTGCTGGTTTAATGGTTAGGGTGATGTGCTTGGGATCCGAGGGTCCTGAGTTCAAATCCTGCTTGAAATCCTGCTTTTCATTGAATTAATACCAGTTGGGTTGACTCAGCCTGTTCATCCTTCTGAGTCAGCAAAATGAGTACAGCTTGCTGGGATGATTGAGCCATTTGAGTATCCTGTGTCAGAGTGGATACCTGTCTAGGATTGTGCCCCATAACCAGGACACTACTCAGCAGCACAGATGCTCTGTACAGATATGGTCCAATGGATTTTGGAGGTGTGCTATGAACTGTAGTTTTTGCTTGTTTCAGGGTATATAATTGTTAGGTATGACGTTATAAGGCATCATTACAACTTATATTTCATTTCAAAGGAAAAATGTGATATCACCATTGAAATCCTTGGCCATAAAATAATAAAGATAGTCATTTACAACCCATCCATTGGGACCAAACTCTGTGCAGAGCATTGGTGTTCCTGAGCTATTTGGCACAAATCCTGGACAGGTCAGCACTCTGACACAGAGATACCTGCAAGCCAGTACTCATTTTGTTGACCTTGGAAGGTTGACAGGCTGAGACAATCCCCACTGGTATTATATTCATCAGCAGCAGGATTCAAACTCAGGACCCGAAGACCCAAGCCACCACTCTAGCATTAAGATTAAGCAACACCAGGCATACTTACAACTAAGTTGTGACATTTTAAAGTTTGAAATCTATCCTTCTCTTCTTTTTTAAAAAGCAATTAAGAGACAATGACTCATAATGACCCGTAACACCTAATGGATCAGTTTAATTGAAAATTTGATACCAAATTGAATTATGTAATTGAAACAATGGACATATGCAACTTAATTCATCATAATATACACATTGTCATCTAATGAACTTTTTATTGTGTTTATCAGGTAACTTCCAGATGAAGATGGTCATAATAATGTCATACAATGCGAATCTTTGATGCAAAAAATTAATGACACCATTTTTTTTGGAGCATGACTTTTTTTAATTTAATCTGCAACCCATGCTGTGCTTTCGCGAAAAAAAAAATGTTGCTTTTGTCACCTCGTGTAACAATCCATCATTAAGCCACCTCACTATTTGTGAAAATCCATTAATGACCACATATGTCGACAGCATTGTGTGATGTCCACTCACTGCACAGCAATTTTTAGTCAAATAATAGACACAGATTTCCATGCAGCGCGGGCATTGTCCGGACCAGACACGGCAGGACTCATCTTGCTTTGAGCATCATCATCATATTTACTCCATTTAACTTATTATATCCATTTACTTCATGCCTGTGCTATTAATAGCGTTAACTTAATCTAACCTAACTTCATATCCTTTTATTAACTACTTTTCCAATTTCTACTCAAGCAAGGAATTTATTCAGAGGTATATAGCACAGCACATGCTGCCTGCCTAGGTACTAGAACGGCACTCGATAGAGCACATACCTCCGCAGGCTGAAAGTTTATGTTTTGTGTCCATGATGAGCCGGATCTGGATCTTCACCAAGATGGAATCATTTTGTCCGTATCACACGCCCAACATGTCCACAAGTTTCTTTAATCACCCATGATTTTTGAGATATCTGCTGCTCACAGCATACGGAAAGACAGACAGTGGTAAAAATATAACCTCCGTCCTCCTCGGTGGGAGGTAACAACCCGAATCAGATGTGACAGCTGCGTTTACATCCCCTTGAGAAGCATCCCTCAATTAGAAATCAACCAAGCGTTTTGTCCACATTTTGTAATGTGTGAATTCTTCCTTCCTCTACTATCCATAATACTGTACTGTAATACAATATTACATGTCCATGAGTGATTTTAATAATAGTTATTACTTTTTAAATGAGTAATTTTAACGTACTATCGGTACATTATTTTTGCAGTAACTGAAATGCCCCGCTATAATGCAGTCACGTGATGCTTGCATGATGATGATGAAGGCATCGTTGATCATTCCATTAAATGTAAATAAACATAAATGTACTATCAAGGTTCGCATTGAGAACCAAGGACGGTTCGTGTCTCATTTCTGGTGTAGAGGGCTTTTTGAATCGAGGTAATTTCGATATTTTAAACATTTTTGTTGTGAGCGAATGAATTTCTCTGATTTTATCAATCTGGTCAAACGTCTAGGATAAAAAAAATAGATTAATGTTTTAAAGAGGTCGCTGTGCTTAAATATGGTGTTTCTGCACAATATTCTCAAATTGTTGGCTGCTCGATTTTCTTCTTATCTAATCAGAAAATGACTCCATTATTGGATTGTGTTCACCTTTCCATACGGCAGCCCGAGCTAAGGACGACCCCACGATGATCTCTCAAGTCTGACCCCGACCCGCTCTTCCAGCAGTGACTCATCCTCTCCGACTCCATTCACCCCATGATGATCTCTCAAGTTTGATCCTGACTCGCTCTGCCAGCAGTGACTCATCTCTCGACTCTGACCTCACCTGACTGACTCACGCACTTCCGTGGACAGATCTTTTATCCTCAACTCAAGGCTTCTTCGCGACTAGAGCAATTGATGTTTCCAGTTACCTATATGCTCTCGTGAACCAGTCAGTTCACTCTACGTCTGTTCTCCCAGCATCCCATGCATACTTCACCTGCCGCTGAACACGTTTTGTTCCACCCACATCCTATGTAGATTCTCTGATATTTCTGATTTCTTCTTTTTCGTATTCTATTTGGAGGCTTCTCCACATTTTTCTTTTCAGTTGCTGTGCAATCGATGTTCTCCTGTCTGTTTGTCTGTTGTTTGACTGTTCATCACCTACAGGTCACAATTATAAGGTCTTCACAAAACTTCACCACATGGTAGAGTTTGTCATATGGAAGAAGCCTATTGTTTGAAGTCAAAAGGCCCAAGGTCAACAATAATGTGGTGTTTCTAAAACCCAATTTTCATCCGATTTTAAGAGGATTTGCATATCACGTCAGTGAATTCAACCAACAATTATTGAGGTCACATAGGCAGAATTTCTAAAATTGTCAATTTTCATCCAATTGGCTTGAAATTTGTAGAGGAGTTGCATATTGGTCATTGAATTCACGCACCAATTATTATTGAGGTCAAATTTGTTTTATGGATTTTGCAAGTATCGGTGCTCTGCATGACGTGTTCTTCTTGTTTGTCTGTCTGTGTGCAGGATATCTGAAAAGTTTTGACGCGATCCGGATGAAATTTGACGGGCACGTTGGGTGTGTGACAAGGACGAACTGATTGGATTTGATGAAGAACTTGATTCTGACTACGAGAATGTTTTGAGTGATTCTACACCATTGAGAGATAGTGCCAAAAATGATATTAGCACTATAATCAAAAAGTTGTGGATGGATTCGGACGAAATTGGTGGACAGATTTGGGGTGCAAAAAGGAAAAAACCGATTCGATTTTGGGAAGATCCGAATCCGATCTGGATATTAGAATATTTAGTTTTAAAGTGATTCTTCACCATTGAGATATAGTGCCAAAAACTATATCGTACTGTATATCATAATATTTCAAAAATGATTTGGCGATATGTTTCGTCGATCAGGCATTACGGTGTTGAGGTATCTGCTACCGAGTTCCCTGCTAGTTTCACGTGTCGCTATACATCCGGTTTGGATGTGCAATAAAAGTCACTGCGTTACCTCGAATGAATTGTCATTGCATCAATAACATTGGATTAACAGCTGTAGTAAACCCTTAATAGCAGCTTATTGGACAGCCTGCCAACAACTTACTGACACGTGTTATCAATTCAAAGGCAGTTTTGAGGTCATCTGTTGCATCTTAATGTATTAGGTACGGACAGTCCTGTTTGACTTGAG
>CM068967.1:61495098-61525423 GCA_035128595.1 Eptatretus atami
GGTTTTTGTTTTTAATCCTGCTGGATATCCATATCCAAACACTCTTTCACCAAAAAACCTGGTGGGGGAGACGGTTTAGTCGCCGACAACGACCATGGAACAGGTTAGTACAGTTGCATGATACCTTTAGCAAGTCACAGTCCGTCTGGCTTGACCTGACATAAGTCCACAGATCAATGACGGTGCACGTTGAAAGTCACTGGGCTCTCCATGCAGCTCTTCCACTGCAATGTTGTCTCTGGAGATTGAATGGCTGTGTACTTGATTTTATACAGCTGTCAGCAATGGGGTGTGCCTGAATTATCGAATCCACTTTCTTTGTTCTTTTTTTTTTTCTTCGCACCTACGGGCCCGCCCCTACGGGCCCATACTAGTATTTATAAGTTTTACAAGGCAAGTTTTCCCCAGAATCCACAAGGCATTCTTCCAGTATTTGGCTCTCAAACTGTGGATGACTCGACCGTGTATATTTGCTTGATGCATGTCATTCATGACTTCAGGAACAAGCAATGTGTCACTCTTGGAGGGCTGTATCTCTGCCAGGCAGCAGACAATGGCTTGAAAAAGATTATTTCTATCCAGATTAGCCTCATTGACGTCGATATTGTCTGTTGTGAAATAAACAAACCTCCCTTCTACCAAGTTAAGTGGAATCACATATCCATTAACGTCCATGTTTTCAAGAGTCTTTTTTTTTTTTAGCAAGAGCCATGTCCATCCTTAATATATCTTTATAACTCAGGATGTGGCCTGCATTGTTCAACAACTGAACTCGCTGTTTGGATTGTGTAGCCTGGTGAAGACTGCAACCAAATGCAATATGGTTGAATGTCAATTGTTTGCTCACCACATATGCCAGATCTTGAGCGATACTGAGAATTCTAGTACACCTCAGTTCTTCCCGTTCACAATGATCTTCGCTGCCTTGGTTTTCCAGAACCTCTTGCCCACCAAGCATGATGTTGAGACACATATAAAGGCTATCCGGTACACAGTCAGAGTTGGCCTGATTTAAATCAAGTCCTTTTAATTGTGGTTGGGATAATAATCACTCATCTTCAGCACCACATGAACTTGATCAAAGAACTTTATCTCCTTCTGCTGGTACATATGATGGAATATCGGATTCATAGTCTTCTTCATCAGAAACAGCCTGTTGCCTCATCATTGATACTGGAATGTGTGCCTACTTTAATGGTATTAGAAGAGTATGGTTGGCAGTTCGTCTTTGATTGTGGAGCACAAATGAACCTAACCCAACAACCAATATATATATACTATATATTGATGCGAAGTTGGAATTCGAGTTGCCACACAACATACAGTTCTTTAGTCAGCTATTCGATAAGTGCTTGTTCCCGTAGAATAGCTCACCTTCTCATTGATTAAATTCTCAGAAATTGATTATAGCGCTGCACGATTAATAGTTAGGGAACGAACAATGGAGACATCCCTCCCCCTCCTCTGCGAAGAGGAAGAACCACCCTGCCGTCCCGTGACTCATGATGTCAACAACTCCATCCCACCCGTGATCATAGGACATGCAGTCACGCCGGCGGCGCGGCGGAGGGGCGGAGAGAAGGATAAACAGGGAACCTTTTCTGTTGTTCGGGTCCTGCTGTGGTTCAGTAAGAGTTCGCATCGAGCTGCAAGAGAAAGGAAAGAGATCCTCAAGTTGGTTCGTGTTCGGGGTTGTTCCATAGACTTCCCGTTTTCTGCCTGGCTGGTTGGTCAATAGGCTTCGGTTTCTGTTCAAGTGTGGTTGTTACAGCAGAGCTTGTTCTCTGCTTGGACACTCGGGTAGGCTTTTTGGAAGCTCCCTTTGTTCTCTTCGTTATTGGAAAACTCAAACTCAGCTTAGGCCAAGAAATCGCTCATTTACTTGCTGAGACGCCCGCCAGCGGGCCTCTTTCCATGTCTGTGATCTTCTGCCCGTCGGATGACAGTCGTCTTCAATTCCCCCTCACAGCTTACCCAAAAGCCGATTCCCCGTCCCTAACTACAACCCTAGGCTCCAGCCGCTGTGCACTCCCAGATGATAGCTCTACACATCAAAAGTTCCTTTTATGACCTATCTTCTATTTATTTTCGTAATCTCTCTCATACCCAGCTTCTTCCCAATTCGCACATATCCCCCGATCTCCATAGATCTCGTCACTGCTTCTTTTCACGCGCGACATATGTCGTCCATCTTCCTTATACAAACTCTCCCCTGCCCTCACTCCTTTCGATTCCCATATTCCTCTCCCAGCTCGCAAATATACAGTGGCCCTACTAATCCAGCCGGATTCCTGATCCTTCGACGGAACTCCTGCGCATCGACGGAAGGATCGGCTCTTCTCAGCAGCCAGTGTTGAACGCGAGGTCGACTGGTTCTCGGGAAGCGACGCCAACAACGGAAGGATCGACGCTCATCTCACAGCAACGTGTTGAGAAGCGTGGGAGATTCGCTCACGAAGAAGGATCGCGGCTTACGGCGATTAGATCCAGCTCGCTCTCGCTGGAGCCCGTTCCGAGCAACTTGAAGATCACACGAGGTGGAGAGTTCGAGATAGGTTCTGAGTTTCAGTCACCTGTCCTCCGAGCTGGAGCTCGTTATTAAAGGCCTCTGCCACCCTAATTCTTGGTGTGTGGTTTGTGCGTACGTATGCCGTGGCCCGTCTACATACAACTGGCAAGCTTGCTAACAAGTGACTTACATAATAAGTAAGGATCTGAATTCTTTTGTCGTGCTTGTTTGTTGCTCTGTATAATTGCATACGTTGTTTGCCTTGTTATATTGCATACGTGCTTTATTATAATAAATGTCCTTGTGTGAATAAACCTGTTCGTTGCGTCCATTCCCTCATTGAACTGCCCCATCTTGCACGCGGAATATAGTTGTTTTTAAATGCCGATAAATAGAATCGGGTCCGGCGACGGGTCTCATAATAAACCGGCTTATCCCAAAAGGAACGGACCGTTTAAGCGGTTCGTGTCCAAGCAGGCCTTCGCCAAGTCTCCTTCGGTAGGTTACCCGGCGGGTACTTAGGTATATCGATATTCGCGCGATTGACCCTATTTACCGCGGGTAGAATACGGACTGGGCCGTGGTGGGATTAAAAACCCACCCGTGACTGGTTTCTGCGCTGGTTCCAGAAAGTCACGACTGGATTGTCCGTTCTGGCGAAGCACCGCTATTGGTTAGACGGGTCGTTCGCACGCTGACGCGGCGGAAATCTACAACACTGTGTTCAGGAGTGTGGGATTCAAATCCATCCCCTCAACTAAAATTAACGGGAATCGGACCAAGCGTGTGTGGAGCGACCCTCGGTTCCCATCAAATTGCGCGGCTTTAAATTATTCCGAGAAGCAAGATGGCGGTTCAAGGCGAATGGGAGCAGGGGTAATGAATTTAGAAATGTTAGAATCTATGGCTCAGGACGAAAGACGTGCAGAACATGCCCATTATGCAGGTTGAACACCCCCCCAAACAAATGCAGAGGTCCCAATGGCGCGCAGCGCGGGGCCGCGGGTATGACACCCCCCCTCCCCTCCTCCGTCAAAACTCCTTCCAGTCCCCGGCAGATCCGCGCCCGATAATACGGATCAGCCCTGCTTGAGCCATCGGTCGTCGCACAGAGGTGGAAATGATCGCGCAACAAATGAGAAAACATAATGGATACGAATATGAACAAATAAACAATGAAATGGATGGAATATGCAACAAATAAACAATAAAATGGATGGGAATGCAACAAATAAACAATAAAATGGATGGGAATATGCAACAAATGCGGGGTGAAATGCAGCGCATGGGCAAACCTCCAGAGGGCAGAAGGCAATAAGGCGGGCATAAGAGGAATCATGCGACGCCACGTGGAGCGAGCGAGCTGAGGGAGTGTGGATCCTCCCGCGCGGTGGAGGACAAAGTAATGCGGGAGATGTGTGGGCGAGAGTCGTGACGGAGAAAGTGACGGGACACAGAGGGAAAAATTAAATGGGTGACGGAGACGTGTACGAACACACGTAGAGGCGACGGAAATAATAAAAGGAATAACAGAGACACGGAATAGAGGATGAATTGGACAAGGTGGAAAACTAAAAACGAACACACACACACACACACACACACAGAGGTAGTGTGGACAATGGGGTGAGCTGGTGGAATGTGTTGGACCCGATGCAAGCAGCAGGATGGCCTCCTTCAGGAACGAGGGAGGACTGTGCCCCCTTGACAGATCGCGACGAGGAGAGTCCGGTCGACCTTGCAAGGTAGAGGGGGCGAGTGCTGCAAACGGGTGCACGCGGAGCTTGGTTATGGAAACCCCGGGACCCTTGTGGGGTGCTAATTCCCAGCGTAGTTGTTCGGTGTGTGTGTGACAAAATGTGTGTTTGCGAGTGTGCCGAAATGCGCTGCTTCCCAGCACGCATGGTGTGGATGAAGCACTGTGGTGGGTGAAGCACCGTGTGGGATGAAGCATCGCGTGTAGATAACACCGCGTTGATGAAGCACCGCATGTGGATGAAACACCGCGTGTGGATGAAACACCGCGTGTGGAGAAAACCGCGTGTTATGAAGCACCGCGTGTGCATGAAACACCGAGGGTGGAAGGAACAGAGTGTGTGAGAGAGACCGCGTGTGTGAGAGCGCTGTATGTGAGGATGAGCGGTTGCATGCGCGAACATGCAACTGCATGTCCGAGTGTCATGGCGAGTGTGTGAGCGTCGTGGCATGGACAATGTGTCGCGATAGTGGACGAAGACAGTGCCTGACGGTGGACAAAAGCCGAGTACGGCCGTAGCTGCATTGGGACCGTGCCGGTTTGCCAGCAGTGAGCGCGGGTCCGTGCTGTGCTCCGCACGAGCCGCCACGTGCGCGCTTGCGGAGTGAAGCCGTCCGTAAACGCACGCGGTGATTTGCCGATCCCGCGGACGGACAGAAGGTAGGCTGGATTACGAATTTGGACCGGATGGGTCTCCACGTGAGCGTGTGCGTGAAGCTCGACGGGCAGAGCACATGTGTTCGTGTGGGAACCCTTCGAAACGCGAGGCTTGTTTTTTGATGCGCAGGTGCGTCGTGGCTGCATGGTTGAAATCCGGCAGAAGGGATCCCTTCCGGATGTTACCGTCCAAGAAGGGCGAGGTCGCGAAGCGCGAGCAGCTGCCGTGACGTCACGGAAAGGAGCGCAGGTTGCGAGTTGCCGCGCTGGTGCACGCATGAAAAAAAAAGCAACCTCGCCTCGGTGAACAGGATTCCCTGGGCAAGGGGTGGAAGACCCCCCTGTCTAGGGGCACAGGAACTACTAGTTAGGGGATGGGTAGCGATAGTTAGACCGCTTCATGGGGCAGGGACAAGGCCTCATTGAGCCCGTGGAATGATTAGTTGGAGGGATTTCATTTAGATTTAGAAATGGAATTTTTTGGATTTTCGGAGACAGGGACAGATTGGAAATGTGTAGAAGGGACGCAGCTTAGTTACATAGAGTAAATGGAACGTGCATGAGAATAAGATGAGGAGGGAGCACGAGTAGTTAGGGGATTTAATTAGGAAGAATGGCAGTGTAGAGTTTGGTGTGAGTTGCGAAATGGAAAGTGTGTGAGGAATGAGTGTTGGGACATTGGCCCAAGTGTGTGAGTGAGCGAATGTGGTATGCATGTTGCGATGACTGATTGGGAGGAGTGATTCCCACCAAGGACCCGGGTCAGTTAATGTTATTAGTGGGTAGTCAAATTTACTAATAGGAGGTCGTTTTGTTGTGGTGTCAGAGAAGGCACGAAACCCTTGGAGGGTGCAGGAGTTCATGACCGGCTGGGACGTGCTGTGGAAAGTTGAGTATTGTTTAGGGGCACCCCCGGCACCGGACTAGTCGGCCAGAGTAGCCAAGGGCCCAAGAGGCCGGCGGATAGGTAGTGGCAGGGGTGACCCGTCGGAAACGGGACCCGTAGCGCCAGAAATGCCAGGGGGCAGATGTGGGCACGGGCGACCCTCGGAAAGGACCCAGGCATCAACACGCCACGTGGGCATCGGAGGGGCAATGCCAGAGGGCAACCCCCGCATTGTAGGGAGCAGCTCGGCTCGGAGGCAGCCTGCGGCCTGGGGTGCCATGGTTAGAGTTCGGCAGAGGGGAGTTCCTCCAGTTGAGCCACGCTGCCCAGCCAGAAATTGTGCGAGGGCACTATGAAAATTTGAGGGCAAGCCCAAATTATAATGGACACCAACACAGGCGACGGGAATCATGGTTTTTAGAACCGATAGTTTTAAAGTGAGGCCTTTTTGGAAAACCCCTAGTAGTTCAGGTTAATGAATGTTAGGTATAGATAGAATGTACCCTTCGCACCATCCATCCCTTCGCTCGTTGTAGCCGCTGACTCACCTGGTAGATCGCTGAACTCTGAGGAGCATTTCTGAGCTTCGTTGTGGCTCGAGACAGGACGCGAGTCTCTCCATATTCCCCTCCAGAGAGGAACGTAGGGGTGGAGTAGGCTAGGTGGACATGATAGGCTAGCCGGACAATGACGATAAAGGGGTTAGGGAGACAAAAATAATAAATAAAGAGGAGCAAAATTTTGTTTTGTTTGTGGCAAATTAAGGGAGTGGGTATGGACAGAGACAGCAAAGGCGATAGAGTGGGAGACAGTAGGCTAGGTCCGAGCCCCCTTCAGAGCGGCCGGCACCACCGCACTCCTTCACCGACCTGTGGAACCACACCAGAGGTCGGCCAGTTCACCTGCCCGCCTGTTGTGCTGCAGCCCGTGTCTGCATGGATTGCCTTGCCATGCCTAGTTTGCCTGCCTCTGCCATGACTCCATGCCTGCTGCTCTTGTTTGCGTTTGCCCCTGTGTCCATCCATCACCATGTGCGCCAGGACCATCCAGTTTTGCAAGAGCTGCCCTGCAGGAGCCCGTGCATCCATCATGCTCATTTGTGTTTTGTGACCATCTCCATCCATTCCCCTGCATCAATGAACTCGAAATGACTTTTACCTTTTCCCTTTCACAGATCACAAGTCCTGGCCATGGTTTAGTAAAGATAAGTTGAGTGAAAATTGTAAATACTTAACCCCACCTGCATTTTTTTAGCGCCGGAATTTTAGTTAAGTTGTCCGAATGAGTCTGTGAGAGTTTGTTTAGGTAGTTACGCAGTGCATTAGGTTATTTATTTTTGTGACACGTATAAAGAAATGTCGCACTCAGGGATCCGAAGGTAAACGTACAGAGGGAAAACTTACACATGCTGGTCACACGAAAATTTGACGACTCGGACGAGTCTGTAAAAGGGGAGGTGTGTTACGAATTTGAATTCGATTGCACACACATACAGGTTCCTTTAGTCAGCTATGTCGATAAGTGCTTGTTCCCTAGATAGCTCACCTTTCATTGTTTAAATGTTCAGATCGATTAGATGCGCCGCGGATCGATTTAATAGTTAGGGAACGAACATAGAACATCCCTCCCCTCTTCTGCAAAGAGGAAGAACCACCCTGCCGTCCCGTGACTCATGATGTCAGCAATCCCCTCCCACCCGTGCGGTGCGCGGGATGGAGCACGAGGCATGAGTCATGAGTCACGCCGGAGCGGGGGGAGGCGGAGAAGATAAGGACGAGATCCTTTCTTTGTTGGTTGGTAACCCTTTTGCTTCGGCAGAGAGTAGTCGTTCAGCAGACCTTCGGGCCTTTTGGCTTGGGTTAGGGTTGAGGCCTTCGGAAGCTTTTGCTTCGGCTGGCTCAGTGAGCTTCGGCTGCGCCTGGCTCGAGAGGAGGCTTTTTGCTTTGGGTTCAGTGAGCTTCGGCTTCTGCTTGGCTCGGAGAGCTTTTTGCTTCGAGCTGCTTTGCTTGGAAGAGAGTTGAGCTGGTCGCTCGGCTCGAGCTGCCAGTGGTGGCTTCTTCTTCTTGGTTCGTGGAGCTCTTTGTTCTCCATTTTGATCCCGCTTGGTCGACTCTCCCTCTTGAGGTGGTCCTCGGAAGCGACGCATGCGCGAAGGAGAGCGCGCGCTCGTCTCACCAGCACGTGTTGAGAAGCGCGGAGGTGGTTCTCGGGAAGCGAGCGCATCGACGGAAAGATCGGCCCTCATCTCACCAGCACGTGTTGAGAAGGGACCCCGGGTTCGCGGGAGCTCGAAGGATTGCGGCTCACGGCGATTAGATCCAGCTCGCTCTCGCTGGAGCCCGGGTCCGAGCAACTTGAAGACCACACGAGTGAGAGAGTTTGAGATAGGTTCTGAGTTTCAGCTCACCTGTCCTCTGAGCTGGAGCTCGTTACTAAAGGCCTCTGCCACCATTTCTTGGTGTGTGTGTGCGTACGTGTGTCCGTGGGCCCGTCTAATAAGTAGAACTGCTGTTATGCAAGTGACTGTACATAATAAGTAGACGTTGTATTCTTTTGTCGTGCTTTTGGCTTGTATAATTGCAACTGTTTTGCCTTGTTTAATTGCATACGTGCTTATTATAATAAATGTCTTGTGTGAATGTAAACCTGTTCGTTGCGTCCATTCCCTTATTGAACTGCCCCATCTTGCACTCGGAATATAGTTGGTTTTAAATAGCCGATAAATAGAATCGGGTCCGGCGAGTCTGGCGATAATACCCGCTCGGTTATCCAGAACGAACGAGCGCTTAAGCGGTTCGTGTCCAAGCAGGCCTTCGCCGAGTTACGGTCCCTCGGTAGGTTACCCGCGCGGGTACTTAGGTATATCGATATGCGCGATTGACCCTATTTAGCGCGGTAGAATACGGACTGGCGGCGGTGGATTAAAAACCCACCCGTGCTGGTTTCTGCGTTGTTCCAGAAAGTCACGACTGGATTGTCCGTCGGTGGGACGGACCGCTATTGGTTAGACGCGGTCGTTCGCACGCTGACGGGCGGAAATCTACAACAATAATATATATATAACATACATACATATACCATGTATCTGCTCTGACTATTTTAGTGAATGTAGTCATATGTGGATGAATGATGGGTGTGTTTTCAAACCAAACTTTGAGCTATGTCACAATATCTCATCCATTACTCCTGTAAATCCAGAACATTCCGTGCTCAGCAATGAGTTACAAGTTGCCACGTAGCCACACCATTCCCAGTCAGAAGTTTTGTGTTGCTTCCTTGTTTCTCTTAAATTGTTGGTGGCACACTGAATGATATTTTCCTTCAGTGGCAACTTGGTTCTTAACACCAACACGTTTACCTAAGGACTTATCATACTGTGCAGGTTCCAAGTTATGAGTACTGACTTCCAATGTCTGAATAGATATCAACTTGAATTTAGAGGATTTTTGACAGATTATACAAAGATCTGTATTAGGTGGTCCAGTTCCACTACAGTGTTGTTGAGTAGTAGACGTAGAGATAGATGCCGATTGGTTATTTGCGGGCTGGGTACGATAAGCTTTCTCTGCCGTGGAAATCTTCTCTTTGCTGGTATCGATCGAATAACAGTTTTTGTGACACACAATGGATTCCTGGGGAGATTTACTTAGAGCTGTTGGAATTCTGTCTGTAGTGTCATAATTTTTGATATATCTATACTTCTGGTGTGGTTGTGTAGATGTTTCCTATCTCAATACTATCTCTGTTATTGTGTGGTCTATGTTCCTGGCATATAATGCAAAAATTAATTGAAACTGGCACACTTCTCTTCCGACACTGGGTAACTTCCATATTCTCAGTGTTTAGAACCTGTAATAGAAAACAAAACTTTCACAACATGGAGAATAATTACTGAAATACATACAATAAAATTACAGATAAATTGTGGCCATCTTGAAATTCAAGACTGATGCTGCAGTCCATGATATGCATATATTCATAAACAGACTCGATGGTGACACAACATGCATTTGGACAGAATATTCAAGAGAATCTTTGAACGAAGGATCAAAATTGCCTGGTGTTGGCTCAATGGTTAGGGTGGTGGGCTTAGGATCCTGGGGTCATGTGTTCAAATCCTGCTTGGCTGTTGAATTAATACTAGGTGAGGTTGACTCAGCCTGTCAACCTTGTGAGGTTGGCATAATGAGTACCAGCTTCCTGGGATGATTGAGCCATTCAAGTATCCTGTGTTGAAGTGGTGACCTGTCAAGGATTGTGCCCCATAGCCCAGGAGACTGCTGAGGCAGCACTCATGCTCTGCATGCAGTATGGTCTGATGGTCTGATGGATCAAAATTGTGCCAAATATCATTTTAAAATGAGGGCCGTTTTGTTTTTCATTTTCGAGGCTGAAAGTGTGAAAAGTGAGCCCAGCAACCAATTTATTCAGACTCAGAGCACTAAAATTAGACTAAAACACTTGCATTCTGGGCATTACCCCAATTTGCCTCCAATACTATTATTATTTATTAACTGAATCAGGATTTGGGTCCAGACTATGGTGCTTTGGTGGAAAAAAGGTGCTTTTCTCCACCGTGTAATGATCCTCGTCAGTTTCGTCCTTAAGCCACCTCACTAAATAAAAAGGAGCAAATGTGGCACATTCTAAACTCAACGCAACTCCATTAGGATTGATGCCATTTGGCATGGTTTAAAGCATCTTGCAACGTATTGATGTTTCAGCTCAGACTCAGTTGTAGCCTGCAGGTGTAAATGTGAGGTGTTAAACAGCACGGTGCGGGAACGGTGCCAATGTCCTTGGAGAGACGAGTCAAGCAAACATTTCTTAGTATGTTCGAAACAATAAAGGAAAGGAACAAAGGCCACTGGGCTCTTCCTGCCTATATGTAATTTCCACAACTTGCGAACTTTTACAAAACTCGCAATAGCTCAGTCTGGTGTTGGCTTAAGATCTTCAGGTCCTGAGTTCGAGCCCCTGCCCCTATCCGTTGAATTAACACTAGATGGAGTTGACCCAGCTTGTCATCCTTCTGAGGTTGGCAAAATGAGTACCAGTGTACCGGTATCGGGGCATTGCAGCAGAGGCATAGCTGCACTCCCAGAAAATGATGCAACCAGCAGCCGAAGGCTGCACATGACAGCTACAGCTACCTTCAATAGCTTCAAGATTAAAATATGTCGTTATGTTTCCTTGTGTGAATCATGCTTGAGAGCTCATGCTCACTTTAAGTTGTCCTCCATGCCTTGAACTGTGTCCTACAATAATTGTTACGTGAACTATATCATAACAAAAGAACTGATCTTGCCGGTGAAGGCTAGCGTCAATATGTACCGGCGGACAGGGAGAACAATGAACGAAATCAACAGAACGTTGATTGAGGAGTGCTCACTGAAGTGAGATGCAAGGACAAGCTGAGGTTTCGAGCATTAACGCTTCATGGAAGCGAAAGAGTTAACCCTTTGTTGGAGAGCTCTTTTCCTCCCGTGAAGGGTTAACACCTGAAACCTCAGTTAATCCTTGCTCATATCAATGTCCTGTCATACAATGTATTAGTAAAGGGAGAAGTGTGTGTGTGTGTGTCCATCACTCTATATTCTAAAGCAGAGGTTCCAAACTTGGTGGGGGGGGGGGGGGGGTCTGGGGGGAGGGAGTTCCCTCTTTGGGATTCCAGTGCAAAATGAAGGCCAAACGCCGAAAAAAATACATTGGTGCACATATTCAGCTCTCACACTCTTCATTGTTGTTAGCCCGTCCCCTGCGCAGCGGGAGAGGGGCTTTGCAATCACTTCTATGTGTCTGTCTTTCTGTCCGGGCCATAACACTTTCTCTTTTTTTTTACCATTTGAGGTTTTGTCATCAACTTTTCAACAAAGCTTTATGAGAATATGGAAAGGAGACGCATTAAATTAATAATTTGATCAAAAGGTCAAAATTTCGAATTTGCATATCGGTTCACCGTTGAAAAGGTCAAGGTTGCATAAAATCATCAATTTTCATCCGATTGACTTGAAATTTGAAGAGGGTTTGAACATTGAATCACTGAATTGGTTCACAGGCTTTGAGGAACCCATTCCCATCGTGTGCTGCCTTTTTGGCTGCTGGTTGCATCATTGATTAGGGGCACAGCTCTGCCACTGATGCATTGCCCCTATTACCAGTATACTGGTGCTCATTTCGCCAACCTCGGAAGGATGGCAGGCTGAGTCAACCCCCTGGTGTTAATTCAGTGGAAAACGGGGCTCAAACTCAGGATCATAGGATCCCAAGCCACCACCTTAACCGCTAAGTCAACACCAGGCTACAATGAACCAGTTGAAAGGGGGATCTGTGGCATCCATGCTGAAATTCTCAAGGTTGTTGGAAATGCTGTGCTCGTGTCGTTGCATGCAGTTCTGTGCTCTGTTTGGAGTACATGCATCATCCTGTGTATATTGTGATGGGTTAGAGTTAGTGTTGTGGTTCTGTTTAGGGTTAGTGTGAACATGAGGGCTAGAGACTTAAAATGGTCTTACTCGGACGAAGAGGTAATGCTTGAAACGTCTGTGCAACTTTGTTTCTTACATTGGGTAGAATACCTTTGTGAACCTTATGTTGATTAAAAAAAAAGCTGTTAGTTATTTGGGTCAGAGTCAATTCCGTTTGATTTGGGGTTAAGTTAACCCTTAGAAGCATACTTCCAAGCACACACAAAAACAAACACCGATTGCTTTAACCATCCCAAAAAACGAACAAAAGGACCTAAAGTTTAATATCCCGTTTTGGACTCTTCCTTTCGGGTGCAAACTTTGATTTTCCACCACCATGCCACCCGTTACAATCATAAAGAACTTCATAGGTACACTATTAATTTATACTAGCTGAGCTTACTTCAAGCTGAACTACTAATATCTGCTTTTTCCTACTCTTCAGACTGCATCACTTGTGGATTAATCTCACCTTCTCCATCATACTTGCATAAACAATCAAATAAAAGACCAAATATTGTATTGGAGTCATCATCAGGAGGAACAAGGATACAATTGGGGTTTCAGCTGCTACTCTTCTACCCTCAAACCCATCCAGACGCAGCCAAGTGAGACTTACAATAAATAGATAGATGGATTCAAATATTCACTGTTATCCATCATCACGGGAAGCTTAAGCAGTTTGCGAATTATCTTCACCTTCGCTGTGTCGGGTCACTGTACATGCATGACCCCGAACCCTTTGAGATGAGATCACCTTTCCGCATGCCATTCCTGCAGGCACAAAGGAAATACAAGGAACTTGACACAGGAGGAGGCCATTCAGCCGATCATGCCTGTGCATGATCGACATCACAACAATTTAATTACTAAATTTTACTCATCCACACCAAAGGGAACTACCAATCCTGTCAATGTCCATGAACCCCTCTATTCCCACTGATAGCACCAATAATTACACAGCAAACTCTAGGCCGAGCTTTATGTGATAAGCATGAGCCATCTTCCTTGCTGGGCTCTACTACTAATTATGGCTCTGGATTAGGGGCTGGGATTGGCATGAGATTCCGCTAGTCTAAATGTGAGTTCTCTCACAATGGAGCTGCAATGCAGGAGGTGATCATTAGGTCCATCCAGGACCAGATTCACCTCTTGTGGACCTGGTGCTAAACTAGTATATATATATATATACATAAAAAACGATTTTGGTCGTCATATTGGTCCCTTAGGAGTAGTATGCAGTATGAGTGTCGCCCCTATTGAGTGTGGGCCCACAATGAGGCCAACATATGGTTGTCTATTCATGTTCCTTCCTTTCTAAATGCTGAGCATCAAGCAGCATGTACAATTTTAAAGGTTTTTTTTTCCTTCAATGATTCAGGCATGGCTCAAACCATCAACCTCCCAAACTCAAAGCTGATGCTCTAACCATTCGGCCGTCAAAGCCAATTAAGTAGTGTAAGTTGATTCCCCTGCACCTTTTTTTATTATTCTGTATGCAGCCTGTGGCTGCTGGTTCCATCATTGCTGGGAGCACAGCTGTGCCACTGATACAATGCCCCCTGTTTCCAATAAGCTGGTACTCATTTTGCAGATCTCAGAAGAATGACAAGCCAAGTCAACCCACCTGGTGTTATTTAACGTAACGATGGGGGCTCAAACTCATGACACAAAGATCTTAAGTCAGCCGCCTTAACTGTTAAGCCAACACCAAGCTTCTCCCCTGCACCTTTCTCCAGGGAGAAAATTTGGTTAGGTTTCTTGCTTGCAAAATCCTTTCAATGGTGAGATCTAAAGTGATGGTTTCTGTACGAAGACCAAAGCCTCTCGCAGTAAGTGGTTGAGCAGACAGATCGGCACACCCTTAAGATGCTCAGCCAACTCTGATCAAACATTCGTGGTTGAACAAAGATTCACTCTTAGCATCCCTGCTGCTCAATGACCTCTTGTCATTACATGTTGTTCAGATTTTTCCAGGTATTCTCTTATTGTCTGAACTGATTTTCCAGCACCTTGATCGAGGGAGAATCTAAATATGGTGGAGTTTCCAGGTACATTGAATTTGCTGGAATATCAAGCTGTCAGTGGCAGGGAAGCTGCAAAACGGGTCCAGGTTTAAAACCCATCTGTGAAAGTGATTGCCAAATTGCGTTGTCACAGCTCAAAACAAGTATTCTGCCCATTTTCCTTGTACCTGCCTAATCCAATCACAACACAAATCCATCATTTTAGGAAGGTTAAATAAAATAACTGTATCCCTGAGCAACATATTTTGAACAACCATGAGTGACAACAAATTGTCACTTTATAGAATGGTGATCTTCTTCTTCACATACGTTTGGGTAATATATGATCTGTACCTTTGACACAACAATGTCATCATCCTGATTTAACAGCCTGCTCCAAACGGATTTTACCTTGCACTTTACAAGGAACTCTTTCGATAATATTAATTACAATTGTTCATTGAGAGAACCTTTTTCTGTGCACAAAATTTTCGCTCTTATTCTTCCCTCCACGGCTTCAAGACAGCTATTCACAACAATTTCAGCTCATCCCCAATCCACAACCATGATCTTTTCTACCCCCAATGACCCTCCCGAAGCTCACCTCTTTCCAAGTCTCCAGTTTTACCTCCGACTTCTGCGATTTAATGTTTGTGGCTGCATCCATCTTGTTCACACACCGTGTTTCCTGCTTTGCTCTCAATCTTCTCCATGTCCCTTATTTCTGCAAATCTCCCTCTATTTTGTCCCTCGACCTTGCTGTCCCCCCACATCTCACTCTTTCTGTTGTTACATTTTCTTCTGTTACATTCTGATCCATTCCGTGTTCTAGCTCTTCCAAGAGCCTCGATATTGTAAACAACAAGAAGGGCACTCTTCGACTTTGTAACGTCATCAGGTATGCCTCCACCCACATTATTACGTCATTATACATAATTGTACCAAGTTTGATTTAAATTCCTGAACCCAGATTCAAAATATTACATAATTCTGGCTGCCAGACCATGCGTCCAATCAGGTTGATGAAATTCAAACACACTAGACGACCCGTGAACCCGTTGGGTTCCCGTTGTGACAGCAGTTGATAAAAAAATCATTTCAAAAAACAAAAACAGGATAGCTCCAGCAAACTATACCGCTGAGGTTGTTTGCATTGATCAAATAATCCCGAGGAGTACTTGACTGAATCGGGAATTGATTTTTTAATCAATTTTTTTCGTTGCCCGATTTGAACGAAACTTGATACTGCACACCGCAGGAGAATGGTGAGTAAGGTGGGCTGAATTTTTGCGCTATCGTTTACCGTTTTGGCTGTATTTCAGGAACATACATACATACATACAAGAGAGTTTTAGTAATATATAGATATTCCACATAGCTACTAGATCATTAGTGTGAATTTTCACGTCGATTGATGAAGCCGTTCTGGAGAAAGATGATTAAGAGTTTCTTTCAATCCAATATGGCTACCAGACCATGTGACTTATTAATGATACGTGAACACCCTGGTATCCCTAAATATTGGGGAACATGTGGGTGAAGTTTCCTCTCAATCATGTCAACCATTCGGAGAGTTTATAAATGCTTATTCTTAAAAAAAAAAAACATAGCATCAAACCATGTAACTTATGACATCATAGGTGGAGAACTTTTTGTTCCTCTGGCGAGTCAATCATACCCGTAAAGTTTTGCCTCAATCTCTTTGGCCATTTCGGAGAAGAATATTTTTGAAGGTTTTTCTGTTAAAAAAAAAATAATATGGCTGCTACACCACAGACCGATGACATCACATCCCCCCTCCCCTGTACAATTTAGCCCGAGATGACTTTAAAAAATTCATACTGATCGGAGAAAGTGTTTGACATATGCAATTATGACGTCGTAACGAAGCCACCAATGACATCAAAACAAAAACCACACTTGTTTCCCATAGAGAGCAAGCACTTCGTATGTGTCAAGTTTCAATATTTTCCATGGAAGGGTTTCGGAGATACATCGGTCCAAACTTTTTCATTTTTTCTAAATGCCACACCACATGACCTATGACGTTATAAAAATTTTTTTTAATTCTACACAAGTAGTTGCACCTATGGTGAAAATTTCATGTCGATCCGCCAAGCAGTTGCAGAGAAAACAGAGAAAATTAGCAAAACTAGCATGGACGGACCGTGGACGTACGTTCGTACGTATGGATGGACAAACCAAAAACATAATGCCTCCAGCGACTTCGTCAACAGAGGCATAAAAATGGAATAAAACTTGGGTTCGACTAGAAAATGTTTTGGGTTCGACTGTTTCACGTTCATGAACCAAAAACCTTTCCGTGCTTTGTCCCAACCTCCTAGGTTTATGCATAGCACACATGGTCCGCCATCAACCTCATTGTGGTTAGAATACATGCATTCAGGATCGCTGCTCTCCTTCACCCTTTCGTTCTTCTTTTCTCACTTGTAGAACCAACTTCCACATCCTCTTTAATCTTTCTTCCCTCCATGTCTTCAAGACATCGTCCCAAATCCAAAAACCATGATCTTTTCTACCCTCGTTAACCTTGCCACCCCACCACATTTCCTCCTCCTTCCAAATTTCCACTTTTCCCTCCTGAGAGTTTCTTTCTGTATCCATCTTTTCTACCTCATGCATCCTTCTCCTGCCCCCCCCCCCAATTCCTTCCCACACATGTTTGTCCAAGTCTGCCTCTATCTTGACCTTTGGCTCTGCTGTTGGTGATTCCCTCCTCGTTCTGCTGTTCCATTTGCCCTGATCCGGTTCGTGTACTAATTCCAGCTCTTCCACGAGCCTTGACTATGCATAAAAAGAAGTCTATATACTTTGTGGTTTTGTCCATTTTCTTTACATTTCCTTGTAATTCATCAAAAAGTACACCGATGACTCAATGTCATCATCCTCCTGCATGCCATGTCAGTGCAAGCTCTTTCGTGAAGCTTACATCAAGTTCATGTAAAAAAACAAACATAGAGAAGCAAAGCAAATGCTGATTTCCACAATTGTCTTCTTTTGGCCGAACACAACGTTTACTAAATATCAATAAACCTGCAGACACACAGCGTGTTTAGGACTGGCTATAAATGAACTCGTGCATGAACTAATCGGTCTCATAGTGGGGCAACTTAGCTAAATATAGCATAACAATTGTGCATTTTGTGAGGAAAGCACCAAATTTGGCACACTAGTAGCCTAACATATTATGAACAGATTTGGATATTGGGCCATCTCAATTTCAGCCACTGATGGCTGTGGCAGCCATTTTCCACTGCCATCAAAAATTTTGAGATGGCCCAATATCCAAATCTGTTCATAATATGATAGGCTACTAGGGTGCCAAATTTGGTGCTTTCCTCACAAAATGCACAATTGTTATGCTAAGTTGCCCCACTATCAGCCTCTCTCAGCCTTCTTCCTTTCTCTGCATAAATGCTGGACACATGTCATACACCCTTGTTATCTTTTATATTCAAAATCTGAGATCGTGGAAGAGCGGATTGAGAGGGTTGAAGGCAATCCTCTGACAGTGAGAAAATGTGACAACACATGTGGTCAAAAATAGGGTGAATGAACAGGAGTAGGAAGAAAAACGTTCTAGAAGGAAGGTGGCAAGGTCTGTGGGTGTGTCGTTGCTCGTTATCTCCATATGTACGTTGCAGGAGGTGGAATGAAGACCTACCAGGTCTCAAAGTATCGAACTCCGTTTGCGCGTACACGCGTGCCTGCGTGTCCTCCATAACTCCAAAACCATGAAACCCAGTAGCCCAAAACTTTGCATGCATAGGGAACTCCAAGGATGTGCATGAATGAAAACTCGGTGTTTGGTAAATTTAAACACCCCTTTTGAAGATAATTTATGGACCTCACAGGAAAGCATGTTTTAATGTATCCCATTTCGTTCAATCTTGTTCTAATGCTGGCAGACGAGACCATCCCACCTCCACCCCCCGCTTCCTGCCAAATGTAAGTCAAACCCCTCCCCCCTTCTCCTCAAGTCCCACTACCAAATGCAAGTCCAGAACAGCCCCTTCCTCCTCCCCTCCTCTCTCTCACCCCCATCCCAGTGTATAGCGAAGTGTGGTCAGGCATTGTTCCTTCCACCCCCCCCCTTTCCTTACTCCCCCTTCACTCAGACTGTGAGTGAGCACCATTTGTGTTGTGTCACGAAGATATGGCAGGCCATATCGGTAGCATCGAGCCATTTGATGAAGGGCGGGAAGACTGGCAAGTATATTCGGAGAGGCTGGTGTAGTATTTTCTGGTGAATGGTGTTCCTGGTGAAAGACAGGTTCCAGCATTTCTTCGCTTAGTTGGCAAAATGTATGGGCTGCTTCAGAATCTCACTGCACCAGACAAGCCATGGACAAAGCCTTATGGGGAATTGGTGAAAATTCTCCAGGATCATTTATTCCCAAAACCCAGCATAATTGCACAGCAATTTCGATTCCACAAACGTGATCAGCATGACGGAGAATCGATACGTAATTTTGTCGTCGATTTGAAAAGGTTGTCTCAGCACTGCGACTTTGGTGACAATCTAAATGACACATTACGAGACAGGCTCGTCTGTGGATTGATGAACGAGAGTATTCAGAAGCACCTGTTGTCGGAAAGTGAGTTTAGTTTCCGGAGAGTTGTTGAACTAACTTTGCCATATAAACTGCTGCAAAAGACTCTGTGGAGTTATGGAATTAGGGAGGACCCGAGGTCCACTAGATGACTACTAAGCCTGGGGCCATGCCTTCCAGGTCGTCTGGTGCTCTGAATGATGGAAATGATAGGGATTCTTGTTTCCAATGCGGAAGGAAACACCACCCTGATACTTGTTATTTCCGGCACGGGGAGTGTTATAACTGTCACTTGAAGGGTCATGCTGCAAGAAGGTGCCAGAAGCCTGGTAAGAAAATGAACGCAAATGTACATGCTGTGAGTCGTAGCAACAGTAACAGTGACCAGGAAGACTCACTTGTCGCTAACATTGGAACCAACCATGTCAACAAGCTGGATGTCATCTTGATTCAACTTAAGGTGGCGGAGAGAAATCTGCGTATTGTGTTGGACACTGGCTCGGTAGTCTCCGTCATTTCATTGTGCGAGTACTCTAAATTGTACAAACATCTGAGACCAAAGAACACTTCAGCTGTACTTCATACTTTCACCAGTGAGCAAATTAAACCAAAAGGCAAGCTATGTGTGCTGGTACAGTACTATTAGCAATCCTATGTGCTGGATTTGTATGCTGTGGACACTCAGGGCCCAGCCTTGTTGGGAAGAGGCTGGTTGCGGAAGATCAAGCTCGATTGGTACAGTGTCAAGTCCTCTTTTTTCACGTCCACAGATTGATGGAGTCCTCTTTTGTGTGAAAATAATAGTGTTCTCTTTGTTGGGCCTTTTTTGGTGAAAATAAAATGGAGTCCTCTTTTTTGGGTGAAAATAACATGGAGTCCTCTGTTTTGGGGCTTTTATGGGTGAAAATAACATGGAGTCCTATTTGTTGGGCCTTTTTAGGGGAATCTTGAGGGTTTTTAGGCCTTTTTGGGTCAAAATAGCATGGAGTCATCTTCTTTGGGCCTTTTTGGGGTGGACATAACATGAACTCATCTTTTTTGGACTTTATGGGGTGAAAAAAACACGGAGTCCATTTTTTGTGCCTTTTTGGATGAAAATAACATGGAGTCCTTTTTTGGGGGTCTTTTGGGTCAAAATATATTTTGTGTCCAGGGCCCCAAAAAATCTTAATCCATCTCTGGGCTTTACATTTGATTGAAGCCAATTTGGGGAGGATTTTGGAATTTTTTCAGCACGCAGAGGATAGCTTGCTTACTCTTCGTAAAAGACTGTGGGGGTATGACGTGTCCAACATGTAAGGCTATCAGGTAGGACACCTAGCTTAACATTTATTCAAGGGACGCTACACCTTTTGATGCAACTAGCTGCCTGTGAAGCACAAATCCAACAGTTTATAGTGAGGTCGGGAATCAGACTCAGACTCGACAACTCAAAGGTAAGTACATTGCGTCTGAAGCATCCCGTAGGACGCATGTACAGTATGTTTATGGATCGAAATTCATGAAGCATTTCACACACACTCAGTGCACAATAACTAATTCATGTACCGAGTGCAACAGATTTCCAGTCAGGTTTAACGTCCTTTCCCACTGCAAGCAAAAGAGCATTCCCTATCAAATACATCCAAATTTAAAATTTATGGGTTACTCAATAAGGGAGAGGCAAATATAAAACGACCTTTAAACACGTGGCATGGACGTGACATTTGTACTGGGGTGGAAGGGGGTTGGGAGGTAGTGATTGTGGTGGTGGGGAAGGGCGTGTGGACTCATGCCGGTTTCCAAATGTCGAGGATTCGATGGAAAGCTTGATGTTAAAGAACCCTATTTAGTTGTATGTTAATAGGATATTCCAGCTACAAAAGTGCAAATGCCATGTAGGTAGAGATAACGTGAAAACAGCTTGGGAAAGGTTTATAGAAAGGGCAATTTGAACATCTCAAGGAAATTGCACATAGCATGGAGAACATTTGGTTTGAATTTCAAATTGCACTTTGATCAGCACAAACCACCAACATCCTCAGCAATTGCCAGTCCTTGTCCCTCGCCCTGCCTCCTCCTACCTTCTCAGTCTCACCTTAAAATGTGTACCAAAGCCTCCTTTTACCCTCCCAACAATCACTCTCACACTAACTCTGCTCTATTGTCAAATAATCACATTCCCCCGACCACACACTTTCCTTATGCAGACTACTCATACCAATTCATACTTCCACCGCCTCAAGTATTTGGACTATTTCTATATGGATAAATTATGTCCTTCCAAGTAATGAGATCAATAAATCCGAGTCCTGGTTAACAAAATCATCCGGAATACCAAATACTGCATTGGAGTCATCAGAAGGAACCCGAATAACTAAAGAGCAAAGATGGAGTCATCAGGAAGAACCTTATAGATAGGATTCGGGTTTCAGCTGTTACTCCTCTCTCCTCAAACCCATCCAAGTATACTCATATCCATCGAATGATTGCATTTAGAGGTGATGATGTGAGTGGTGACCAAAAAATTAAAAACCAACCTGAAATGCTGTCAGTAGACCTAATTGAGACCATCTTTGTGTTTTAAAGACTCATACAGGAAATTTCTGAGAATCCAGGAACTTCTCATCCTAAAATGCATTTGAGTTTATCTCCTGATTAACAACGAAAAGGAACTAATGATGTTTCAAGTTGTACAAATGCTATTCTCCCTGAAATAACGGTGGGATGGTTAACGGACCTTAAAGTGATATAGTTTGATTAAAATGCCAAACATATTCCTACTTATTGTAAACAAGAACTCCTCATGTCATTTTAATGTCAGAACCAGTCACCACCAACACACAACATTATTTTGCGATGGGACTTTGTGGACCATCACATAAGAAATTGCTCCTCACCGGAGTGGCGTTTGTGTGACCCTGTCCGTGTGGATCACACTCACGAGTGGATTTTTTAATGAAGGTGCATATTGAAAAGGTGGAGTCGCGAATTGCAGTTCAGTCCCAGATAATGAACTAATTAAATGGTTGTCAATTTCAGACTGATACACCACATCAATATGAAAGAGTTTTACGAATGTAGCTAAAAAAACAGGAAAATATTCTCATGATTTAAAGGAGAGAAGTGTGTGCGTGCACATTCACAACATCTTAATTATGTACCCGGCAACTAGTGGAGAAGGCAAGGGATGACAACAGCAAGGTTGATATGCTTCTTGTCGACCTATACAAAAGCATACGAATCTCTTCCCAGGCAGGCTTTTTGATCATCAAGACATTGACTCACATAAACTGCTTGGGGGCAATCATTGAATATCAGAGAGGTAACATGAAGGATGTAAAATATAGGATTCTCATGCCTCCGGTTTATGGGGCAACGATCTTTCCTTGAAAATGAACAGTTTGATGTGCTGTAGTGACTTTTGTGCTTCTGTATGGAGCTAAGACACTGGTCAACAAGAGAATAATCTCCGGAGAGATTGAGGTTTTTGATACCAGATGCCTAACCAAGCATTCTCGGCATTGTCAATGCTCAACAGCAGAGAGGGCATTGCAATAATGTGCAAATTGGGAGCATGGTGAGGATGGAAGAGTCACTGGAATAAACCATTGGAGTCTGAGGTCGTTACTCACTCCGAAGAAGGCCAGGTCCCAAAACGTCAGTGCTTATGTTGGTTTTTCATGGCGGATAACCTAAACTGTCATATTACATTGCTTTATACACTCTTGCGCTGCCCACCGCCAGTTCTGTACTGGAATTAGCAAAGACCGCCAATGCAGTTGTAGATTTCATCCGTTTGATCATGTTATATCCAGATGGAAAACGATCCTATTCACAAGAAGCTCTTGCTCAAATTGTTGGCACAACACTGCCCGGGGCATGGGAGTGAGCTGAGAGGGAAAAAGTTTGACAGGATCAGAATATATCCACAATTTACGAAGGTAGTTGCTTCAGTGTGACTGAGGAAAGAGCTCCCTGTAGATAAAAATGCAGAAAGCAGTTGAATACCTGAACCAGGAATAGAGTGGAAAACGGACAAAATTATTTATATATTCATACTTTAGCTTTCTGGTTCGGTCGCTTCCCTGACTTCTGAGACCCATTCCTTTGTTTATATGGATTCATGGCTATTGTGGGAAGGTTTTTCTATCATCATTAGAAAAGGTTGTTTTCTATTGAGGGCCTTCAAGTTTGTGCCTCAATTCCTTGTTTAGCAATATATTAAATGGATTTTTGTAATGAATACATATTTTTTAATTTTATTATGTATTGTCAACATTAACATTAAAATTGTTTAAAAAAAATAGCGTTAGGACATTGTTTCACTCAGCCAGTTGTGGGATGTCATGTTTGTGGTAACTCTTGGTTTAGGCCCAAACTAAGCGGTCACATGATTGTTGGCACCTGACGGTTCAATTTAGCTTATCATTGTTCAGTTCTCCTGGGGCCAGGCACCACATGTGCGGTGGTCATGTCACAACATACATACATATTTATGGATGTATGTATGTATGTATTGTAGCTTCAATGGCTCAACTAACGTCGACATTGTTGTGGTGGGAGGTTAAAACCCCGAGATGTACCAAATGGTTTTAACTCCTATGGAAACATTCCGAATTAAGGCGGACAATGCACACATGGGTCGTGAGGAGAAACACGAGAACCTGAGCTCTTTTAAAACCAACGGGTTTATTCCCGAACAATAAACAAGGAAAGATTGACTGGCAGAGGGATATGACGGCGGGTAGTGGTGGGGAAGAAAGGCGGACACAGAATCGATAATAAATAATTATACACAATGAGATAAAAACAAATCCAAAGAAAGTGAGGCGCCTCCACTCCGGATCTGATCACAGATGGCGGAAGGGAACAACCAAACCAGGTGGTGGGGTCATCGAAGGAGCCATGGACAGGTGGGCCGAGCAGGCAACAATGAGGCAAGTAGGCAATGGGGAGACGAAGCCCCCCTCGAAGCAATGCTCTGCCCCCCTCGAGGGGATCCGAGCTCAGCCCTTTGGGAGGCATTTATAGCTCCCCTCCCCCTCTCTTGCAAAGTCTCCCAGGACGTCCAGTAGAAGTTTACGTAGGGGTTATATGGCACAATTTGCTTCACCATAATCCCTAACAAATTATTAACATGCACCTCCCCCTGTGTGGTGCACATTCAAACAAGACGATCCTTAAACTGACGTGTCTCTACTTACTACATCGAGACCTGCTAACTACTCGTACATAGACAATGCTACTCCATACATTCTTATCTGTTCTAGGGGAATGTCTAACCCCCCCACCCCAATAAATGTAACACAGCTTCCCCCCCCTCCCCCAACCAGAACCGCAGCTCCTGCAAGGTTCAATGCAGGGACAACAAACAGCTCCAGCCTTAACACTTACAGACTCACAATTAACCTCAACAAAATAGATCAGGAGGGGCTGTGGGAAGCGAGCCAGAGCGAACTTACCTATCCACCTTGCCATACTACCCACTTAGTTGCAAGCAAAATTCAGAAATGTGCAATTTTATGTACAGTGGATTCTTCCGTCTTGGCTCATCACTCCGATTTTCTGAGGTGGGGAGAGAATGGCTCCAAAACACAACATACCTAACTTAACAACAATTCAACTTTACCAATCAAACCACTGTCTACTTGGCTACGTCCTCCAGTGGATGACCTTTTGACCTTTTGACCTCAAAAACTATGGGCTTCGTCCTTATGATAAACTCTACCATGTGGTGAAGTTTCGTGAAGATCGGTTTGAAATTGTGACCTGTAAGCGATTGACAGACAGACAAACAAGAAGAAGATGTCATGCAAAGCACGATCATTGCAAAATCCATAAAACATATTTCACCTCAAAAATAATTAATTGGTGTATGAATTCAGTGACCTGATATGAAAATCCTCTTCAAATTTCAAATCAGTGGGTTGGAAGTTGAGGATTTTAGAAATCTCACCTAAGTTGTTGACCTTTGGCCTATGTTGAAATTTTTGGTCAATGTTGACCTCCAAAATAATTGGTGGTTGAATTCAGGGACCTGAAATATAAATTCTCTTCAAATTTCAAGTCAATTGGATGAAAATTGACAATTTTGGAAATACCATCTTAGTTGTTGACCTTGGGCCTATGTTGACCTTTTGGTCTCTGTTGTCCTCAAAAATAATTGGTGGTGAATTAATGACCTGATATGAAAATCCTCTTCAAATTTCAAGTCAATGGGATGAAAATTGAGGATTTTAGAAATCTCACCTAGGTTGTGACCTTTGACCTATGGTGACCTTTGAGCTATGTTGATCTTTTGGGCAATGTTGACCTAAAATAATCAGTGGTTGAATTCAATGACCAAATATGCAACTCCTCTTCAAATTTCAGGTTAATCAGAAGAAAATTGACAGTTTTAGAAATTTGGTCCATGTTGACCTTTTGGCCCACGATGACCTCAAAAATAATTAGTGGTTGATTTCAATCACCTGATATGCAAATCCTGTTCAAATTTTGAGTCAATTGGATGAAAATTGAGGATTTTAGAAATTTGACAGATTTGTTGTCATTTGGCCTATGTTTGACCTTTTAACCTTATAAAACAATGGACTTCTTGCTTATGACAAACTCTACCATGTGGTGAAGTTTCGTTATGATGGGTTTAAAATTGTAACATCCAGGCGATAAACACAAAACAAACAAACAGCCAAACAGACAGACAGAACAATGCACGGAACCAACCAATCTACACATGGACCCTGACATTCTTGGTTCCAACATTCGCGGTTTCCGCATATTCACGGTTGATCACTTGCGACGTGCTCCTACGTTCGTGGGAAATTGTCTGCGTATTCGTGGTTTTCATGGTGATTTTTTTTTTCACGAGCGACGAGCATAAAACGGTTCTCCTTACGTATTGTTGCTGTTCTGGAAAACCGCATGCCTCTTAGGCAATGTCACACAACATACAGCGATCCCAAGGAAATTATTTCAATAGTATATGTCTTAGATAGTCCCTTCCTTATCTCTAGTGGGTAAAAAGGGGAAGGATGTGTTGCGTGGGACTCTCGTAGTTCGGTCTTTCTTAAAAATCTCTTCTATCCTCCACTTTAACCTTAAACCTTTTACACGAAGCATGCAAAGAAGCACGCAAGACACGCAATTAAGAATAAGAAACATGCTACGAACATCTACAGCATGCTCGTGCTGCGAGCGCATCTGGCCAACAGTGTACCAGTACATTGTTTTTTTTGGAGTCTGCGCGCCAATTCCCAACCGCCACCTCACCTCAGACGTCACCCCATTCACCAAACCTCATCATGTTGACAGCAACCGCTTCCTACAACCGGGAAAATACCCCCCACAACAACTCACACTAACACGCAGCTTTTATTCATCCATTTCACTACGAGCGTCTCGTGGAACTTGGTCCTCACCATGGACGCCATGTGGTAATCACCACTCGTTACAGACTGCAATCCCACCACCTCTCACGAAGAATGTAAAGCCAAGAGCGACCTGCTATATGACCGCCGTAGCTGCCCCATGGTCGTCAAATCCACACCGAAACCTCAAGGGACTCGGAGAGGACTCGGGTCGAGTTGTTCCAGGGCATAATGCGAGGCATGGATGTGCGCCGTGGCTCGTGGAGGGACCCATGGGTAACGCAGGGATTTTGCTGCAATGCCATGTTAGAATGAAGAGCAGCACATATTCGGTGCCAGAGCACGCATCCAAAGACCGTGGCCCCATGCAAAGCTCAGAGCTCTGATCTGTGCCAAGGTTGGTGAGTGACTGAGCCAGTTTGCGGATCCGAGGCCTTGCGGGGCATAGCTATGGCCGCTGTGGCCCAATCAGGTATGGGAGCATGTGTAGTTTCACCTCCGATCACATCTAATATATAAATTACCCAGTCTTGATTCCCACCAACCCATTGTTTGTCATCTCCAACTTTCCATGTATAATTATCGATTGATGTACCTACTAATTACCAGGTCGCCACATACGGACATTACACAATGGAAACAATCAGCGCATCTTCGTGTAAATCACCATCTTGCTACGAACAGCATTATCTGAGCTGCTTATATTTTTAAAAAGCTCAGCATAATCTGCCTGTAGATAAGAAAGACATCATGTCCTGTGAGTTAAAGAATGGAAACATTCAGCATATCTATTAGTGTAATTAGCAGCTAGCTACATACAAACTAATTAGACAATGACATCACTCACCACATCTATTATCAGCTGCCAAATACAGCATCACCTGTAAAAATCCCCCATAAACAATACGCAGACTACTCACCCCTCTCACAGTTACCCAGAATGCATGCATCAAGCTCGTAGGGGAGCGTTCCTCCGCGGACCATGATGTGGCCAAGGCATCCCCTGCAGAACTTGCAAGCCTCATCGAGGAGAAGGGGTACTTGCCGGAGCAGGTTTATGATGCTGATGAGAATGGCTTTTTTTTGGAAAAAGATGCCGACCAGAATATTCATCTCAGCACGAGAGCAAAGCAGCCGGCTTAAAGGCCACAAAGGACTGAGTATCCCTTCTCCTCTGAGCAAATGCCAAAAGGGACTTAGGGCCCATGATGCTCTACCATTCCCTGAACCCACGTACACTGATGACCAAAAACAAGCAGCTGTGCCCATGTACTGGAGGGTGAACAGGAAGGCATGGGTGATGTCTGAATTTTTATGGACTGGATCCATACCTGTTTCGGTCCTCAGGTCGAGAGGTACCAGGCAGGAAAGAACCATTCGTTCAAGGTACTCCTGCTGCTTGACTATGCTCCTGGCCTCCCCACGGAACTGAACAGCACATCTTCATCCTCATCTTCATCATCATCTTCATCATTTTGCAAAATTACGTGTGCTGTGTTTGTTTAATACAAAATTGAAATAGTACATGATGTTGTTGTTTTTTTCATTTCCCAGTATGGTATGGAATGGTTAAGGGACTTTAAAATACATTCTCCAATAAATTGGAAATGGTACCTGGTGTTGTCGTTTTTTTTATTTGTAAGCATCTTTAATGAAACTGTAATCATGTATTCGTGGTCGAAAACATTTTAAACTTAAAAACTTTCCCCTTTGAACCAGGAACCGCCATGAACTGATAACATTATGCCTCTTGTCACCCTTGGCCCCAGTGTACCAATTCTCCAATTCTGGTGGTGTCGCCATTTGCAGCATTTTTCATGAACCAGGAACTGCCACAAATCGATAACATTATTCGCCTTGTCTCCATTGTAACGATGACAAAATACTCGAAGATAGATTTTTACCCCACACTCGCGGATTTTACCCTGGCATTCACCGATTTTTCATGGGTCAGGAAATCCCCGGAACCTATCCCCCCATTTCCCATTGAAACAATGCCCCCACATTCAACATTCATGGGGTTTCACCAGAACGTATCCCCTATGGATGTCGGGGTCCTGGTGTACTTGAAAAGTCTTTGATTTTTGCAAGTAAAAAACAGACAAACGGACCCAAATGCAATATCCTCTCCTCTGGCTAGGGTAATTATTAGCCCCCGGTGGACTTACTCTGAAACAGGGGCTTTCGGATTGGGTCTCGTCCGTCCGTGCGTCCGTCTGTCCATAGCCATATCTCGGATCTCGGATATGTATGGACCGATTTTGTTCAAACTAGGCACACAGATAATGAATGATTGCTTACATATACACATCATTTTCTTCAGAGATGAGATTGTCTGACAGCCATTTTGTTACTTACGCAATCTTGCCCAATCGTATGCAATCTTCGATGTCACATGACCACTCAAGTCAGTTGCGCATTCACATAAATCCTGTAAATATGGGCTCGCCCTTTAACTCCATGCAGGAAAATTACTAAAATCATGGGGACGATGACATTTTATGTCTTTTCTCCTTGTTTCACCTGCAACCATACCATGGAATAGCTTCGTAGAAATGTTACTGTCGAGGAAAGGCATTCGTACAATGTGGAATGGAAAAGCATTTCATTTATTAAATAATTTGGTGTGAAATTAATTACTATTTATGTGGATTTTTAATTCCAAAAAAGTGACTGAAGTGTGAGTTTGGTTTTCCTTTTTTCATTCGAGTTATTTTGGATATATTGTTACGGATTTGGAAAACTTGTGCACACAAACAGCCAGAGTCCCTAAGCTTAGTTATTTTGATAAGTATGAATACAGTTAGAATCCATCCCCTTCTGTCTAATGGGAATTACATGTGTGCACTACGAATTATTGTATAGTCAGGGTTATTAGGTATTTTAACAACAACAACAACTACTACAACAACGACAACAACAGCACGCCGTCCTGCACTCGACCCGGTCGCCATTATGCACGTGTTTTTGGCTGAGGACGTGGGCGGAGCCTTCGTCTCCTTGGTCGAAGCTCCGCTCCGAGGAGGAGCAGAGAGCGTTTCCTCCAGCCAATGAGCGGAGGGCGAGCACCACACGCGCGCCCCAGCCAATTGGGAGGCCGCCACGAGTCGCTTGACAACCCACCGTCCAATCGGGAGGCCTCCACGAGTCTCTTGACAACCCACCATCCAATCAGGAGACGAGTGGCGGGGAGAAGAAGCCTCTCCCACCAAAAGAGGAGTGTGGTGGTCTGGACGAGCGTTCTGCAGACGGTGTGGTCGTGGCTGGAGCATTCTGCAGACGGTGTGGTCATGGCTGGAGCATTCTGCAGACGGTGTGGTCGTGGCTGGAGCGATCTGAGACAGCGGTGATCGTGGTTGAGCGGCCTCGTTCGTGGGCCGTGGACTTGGAGGCGTGGATTCGGGTCTCACCGTGGTGGTCTCGGAGTCGGTGTGGCCGCACGAAGCGGACAGGTACCCCGGACCGGCTTTACTGAGATAGACCCACGAGGTCCATTTCTTTTGTGTGTGTGTGTGTGTGTGTGTGTGTGTGTGTGTGGCGCCGTCCTGTAATTAGAATTGTTTAAGTGCCTTGTACATACCTGCATTGCTTTTATTCGGTTAACTCTGCCTTCTTGCGTGCTCCCCTGCCCCATTATAAATAAATATCCCTTTTGTTAAATGTTCCAGCTCGTTTCTGTGTTTCCTTCATTGGCTTAGCATGGTGTGTATTGAGAAATAGCGAGGCAGTAAATTGTTCATTTGGACCGACAGGCCTTGGTAACCTCCGCTCGGGTTACACACGGTTCGGGCACGGTAACGGCTCGTTCCGCTCAAGGTCCGTCGAGAGTGTGAATTCCCCGGTAGCTTTGCCACGTGGGTAATTAGGTATATTGCAGTTTGGCAATTGACCCTACCCCTCGCGGTTGAATTATTGGCGATTCATGGTCCAGTAAGGGACTCGTGCCTTTCGGACTTATCCAAGAGTCACGACCTCAATTCCGGGTGTTCGGTGGGAGACGAATCCACTGCTCCACCTAGTGGCCGTTTATCGCCACCGATACCCGGCCACGCAACAATATATCATCATGAAGCTGATCAAATACAAACCCGAGCGAGTTAATTAATTACAAGTAAATCATC
>CM068967.1:61533491-61563491 GCA_035128595.1 Eptatretus atami
ACACATGATTTTTAAAACCAACGGGTTATTCCCGAACAATAAACAAGGAAAGATGACTGGCAGAGGGATATGACGGCGGGTAGTGGTGGGGAAGAAAGGCGGACACAGAATCGATAATAAATTAATATACACAATGAGATAAAAAACAAATCCAAGAAAGTGAGGCGCTCCCACTCCGGATTGATCACAGATGCGGAAGGGAACAAAACCAAACCAGGTGGTGGGTCTTCGAAGGAGCCATGGACAGTGGCGAGCAGGCACAATGAGGCAAGTAGGGCAAATGGGGAGACGAAGCCCCCCTCGAAGCAATGCTGCCCCCCTCGAGGGCGATGAGCTCAGCCCTTTGGGAGGCATTTATAGCTCCCTCCCCTTCTCTTGCAAAAGTCTCCAGGACGCCAGTAGAAGTGCTTACGTTAGGGTTATATGGCACAATTTTGGCTTCACCATAATCCCTAACAAATTTTAACATGCACCTCCCCCTGTGTGGTGCCAATTCATAACAAGACGATTCCTTAAAACTGACGTTGTCCTCTACTTACTACATCGGACCTGCTAACTACTCGTACATAGACAAGCTACTCCTATCATTCTTATCTGTTCTAGGGGAATTGTCTAACCCCCCCACCCAATAAAATGTAACACAGCTTCCCCCCCCCGCCCCCCCCCAACCAGAACCGCAGCTCCTGCAAGGTTCAAATGCAGGACAACAAAACAGCTCCAGCCTTAACACTTACAGACTCACAATTTAACCTCACAAATAGATCAGGGAGGGGACCTGTGGGAAGCGAGCCAGAGCGAACTTACCTATCCACCTTGCATTACTACCCACTTAGTTGCAAGCAAAATTCAGAAATGTTGCAATTTTACTACCAGTGGATTCTTCCTCCTTGCTCTCACTCCGATTTTCTGAGGTGGGAGAGAATGGCTCCAAAAACACAAACATATCCTAACTTAAACAACAATTCAACTTACCAATCAAACCCACTGTCTTACTTGGCTACGTCCTCCAGTGGATGACCTTTTGACCTTTTGACCTCAAAAACTATGGGGCTTCGTCCTTATGATAAAACTCTACCTGATGGTGAAGTTTCGTTGAAGATCGGTTTGAAATTGTGACCTGTAAGAGCGATTGAACAGACAGACAAAACAAGAAGAAGAGTCTTGCAAGCACGATCATTGCAAAAAATCCATTAAAACACTATTTCCACCTCAAAAATAATTAATTGGTGTTATGAATTCAGTGACTCTGATATTGAAAATCCTCTCTATCAAACTTTCAAATTCAAGGTGGGTTGTGAAGTTGAGGATTTTAGGAATCTCACCCTAGTTGGTTTGACCTTTTGGCCTAGTTGAAATTTTTGGTCAATGTTGACCTCCAAAATAATTCGGTGTTTGAATTTCAGGGACCTGAATATAAATTCTTTCAATTTCAATCAATTGGATGAAATTTTGACAATTTTGGAAATACCATCTTAGTTGTTGACCTTGGGCCTGATGTGACCTTTTGGTCTCTGTTGTCCTCAAAAATAAATTGGTTGCTGAATTAAATGACCTGATATGAAAATCCTCTTCAATATTCAAAGGTCAATGGGATGAAAATATGAGGATTTTAGAAATCTCACCTAGGTTTGGACCTTTGACCTATGGTGACCTTTTGAGCTAATTGTTGATCTTTTTGGCCAATGTTGACCTAAAAATAATCAGTGGTTGAATTCAATGACCAAAATATGCAATCCTCTTCAAATTCAGGTTAATCAGAAGAAAATTGACAGTTTAGAAATTTGGTCCATAGTGTTTGACCTTTTGGCCCACCGATGACCTCAAAATAAATTAGTGGTTGATTTCAATCACCTGATATGCAAATCCTGTTCAAAATTTGAGTCATTGGATGAAAATTGAGGATTTTAAAGAAATTTGACAGATTTTGTTGTCATTTGGCCTATGTTTGACCTTTTAACCTTATAAAACAATGACTTCTTGCTTATGACCAAACTCTACCATGTGGTGAAGTTTCTTATGATGGGTTTAAAATTTGTAACATTCCAGGTCGATAAACACAAAACAAACAAAACAGGCCAAAAGACAGACAGAACAATGCACGGAACCAACCAATCTACACAGGACCCTGACATTCTTGGTTTCCAAACATTCGCGGTTTCCGAATATTCACGGTGATCACTTGCGACGTGCTTCCTACGTTCGTGGGAAATTGTCTGCGTATTCGTGGTTTTTCAATTGGGTGATTTTTTTTTTCACGAGCGACGAAAGGCATAAAAACGGTTCTTCCTTACGTATTGTTTGCTTGTTCTAGGAAAACCGCATGCCTCTTTAGCAATGTCACACAAACATACAGCGATCCCAAGGAAATTATTCAATAGGTATATGTCTTAAGATAGTCCCTTCATTATCTCTAGTGGTAAAAAGGGGAAGGATGTGTTGCGTGGGACTCTCGTAGTTCGGTCTTTCTTAAAAATCTCTTCTATCCTCCACTTTTAACCTTAAACCTTTTACACGAAGCATGCAAAGAAGCACGCAAGACACGCAATTAAGAATAAGAAACATGCTACGAACATCTACAGCATGCTCGTGCTGCGACGCATCTGGCCAACAGTGTACCAGTACATTGTTTTTTTGGAGTCTGCGCGGCCAATTCCCAACCGCCACCTCACCTCAGACGTCACCCCATTCACCAAACCTCATCATGTTGACAGCAACCGCTTCCTACAACCGGGAAAAATACCCCCCACAACAACTCAACCACTAACACGCAGCTTTTATTCATCCATTTCACTACGAGCGTCTCGTGGAACTTTGGTCCTCACCATGGACGCCATTGTGGTAATCACCACTCGTTACAACTGCAATCCACCACCTCTCACGAAGAATGTAAAGCCAAGAGCGACCTGCTATATGACCGCCGTAGCTGCCCCATGGTCGTCAAATCCCACACGAAACCTCAAGGGACTCGGAGAGGACTCGGGTCGAGTTGTTCCAGGGCATAATGCGAGGCATGGATGTGCGCCGTGGCTCGTGGAGGGACCCATGGGTAACGTAGGGATTTTGCTGCAATGCCATGTTAGAATGAAGAGCAGCACATATTCGGTGCCAGAGCACGCTCAAAGACCGTGGCCCATGCAAAGCTCAGGAGCTCTGATCTGTGCCAAGGTTGGTGAGTGACTGAGCCAGTTTGCGGATCCGAGGCCTTGCGGGCATAGCTATGGCCGCTGTGGCCCAATTCAGTATGGAGCATGTGTAGTTTCACCTCCGATCACATCTAATATATAAATTACCCAGTCTTGATTCCCACCAACCATTGTTTGTCATCTCCAACTTTCCATGTATAATTATCGATTGATGTACCTACTAATTTACCAGGTCGCCACATACGGACATTACACCAATGGAAACAATCAGCGCATCTTCATTGTAAATCACCATCTTGCTACAAACAGCATTATCTGAGCTGCTTATATTTTTAAAAAGCTCAGCATTAATCTGCCTGATGATAAGAAAGACATCATGTCCTGTGAGTTAAAGAATGGAAAACATTCAGCATATCTATTAGTGTAATTAGCAGCTAAGCTACATACCAAACTAATTAGACAATGACATCACTCACCACATCTATTATCAGCTGCCAAATACAGCATCACCGTGAAAAATCCCCCATAAACAATACGCAGGACTACTCACCCCTCTCACAGTTACCCAGGATGCATGCATCAAGCTCGTAGGGAGCGTTCCTCCGCGGACCATGATGTGGCCCAAGGCATCCCCTGCAGAACTTGCAAGCCTCATCGAGGAGAAGGGGTACTTGCCGGAGCAGGTTTATTGTGCTGATGAGAATGGCTTTTTTTTGGAAAAAGGATGCCGACCAGAATATCATCTCAGCACGAGAGCAAAGCAGCCGGCTTAAAGGCCACAAAGGACTGAGTATCCCTTCTCCTCTGAGCAAATGCCAAAAGGGACTTAGGGCCCATGATGCTCTACCATTCCCTGAACCCACGTACACTGATGACCAAAAACAAGCAGCTGTGCCCATGTACTGGAGGTGTAACAGGAAGGCATGGGTGATGTCTGAATTTTTATGGACTGATCCATACCTGTTTCGGTCCTCAGGTCGAGAGGTACCAGGCAGGAAAGAACCATTCGTTCAAGGTACTCCTGCTGCTTGACTATGCTCCTGGCCTCCCCACGGAACTGAACAGCACATCTTCATCCTCATCTTCATCATCATCTTCATCATTTTGCAAAAATTACGTGTGCTGTGATTTGTTTAATACAAATTGAAATAGTACATGATGTTGTTGTTTTTTTCATTTCCCAGTATGGTATGGAATGGTTAAGGGACTTTAAAATACATTCTCCAATAAATTGGAATGGTACCTGGTGTTGTTCGTTTTTTTTATTTGTAAGCATCTTTAATGAAACTGTAATCATGTATTCGTGGTCGAAACATTTTAAACTTAAAAACTTTCCCCTTTGAAACAGGAACCGCCATGAAACTGATAACATTATGCCTCTTGTCACCCTTGGCCCCAGTGTACCAATTCTCCAATTCTTGGTGGTGTCGCCATTTGCAGCATTTTTCATGAACCAGGAACTGCCACAAATCGAATAACATTATTCGCCTTGTCTCCATTGTAACGATGACAAAATACTCGAAGATAGATTTTTACCCCACACTCGCGGATTTTACCCTGGCATTCACCGTTTTCATGGGTCAGGAAATCCCCGGAACCTATCCCCCATTTCCCATTGAAACAATGCCCCCACATTCAACATTCATGGGTTTCACCAGACGTATCCCCTTGGATGTCGGGTCCTGGATGTACTTGAAAAGTCTTTGATTTTTGCAAGTAAAAAACAGACAAACGACACCAATGCAATATCCTCTCCTCTGGCTAGGGTAATTATTAGCCCCGGTGGACTTACTCTGAAACAGGGGCTTTCGGATTGGGTCTCGTCCGTCCGTGCGTCGTCTGTCCATAGCCATATCTCGGATCTCGGATATGTATGGACCGATTTTGTTTCAACTAGGCACACAGATAATGAATGATTGCTTACATATACACATCATTTTCTTCAGAGATGAGAATTGTCTGACAGCCATTTTGTTTACTAGCCAATCTTGCCCAATCGTATGCAATCTTCGATGTCACATGACCACTCAAGTCAGTTTGCGCATTCACATAAATCCTGTAAATATGGGCTCGCCCTTTAACTCCATGCAGGAAAAATTACTAAAATCATGGGGACGATGACATTTTATGCTTTTCTCCTTGTTTCACCTGCAACCATACCATGGAATAGCTTCGTAGAAATGTTACTGTCGAGGAAAGGCATTCGTACAATGTGGAATGGAAAAGCATTTCATTTATTAAATAATTTGTGTGAAATTAATTACTATTTATGTGGATTTTTAAATTCCAAAAAAGTGACTGAAGTGTGAGTCTGGTTTTCCTTTTTTTCATTCGAGTTATTTTGGATAATTGTTCGGATTTGGACATTGTGCACACAAACAGCCAGAGTCCCTAAGCTTAGTTATTTTGATAAGTATGAATACAGTTAGAATCCATCCCTTCTGTCTAATGGGAATTAGATGTGTGCACTACGGATTATTGTATAGTCAGGGTTATTAGGTATTTTAACAACAACAACAACTACTACAACAACGACAACAACAGCACGCACGTCCTGCACTCGACCCGGTCGGCCATTATGCACGTGTTTTTGGCTGAGGACGTGGGCGGAGCCTTCGTCTCCTTGGTCGAACTCCGCTCCGAGGAGGAGCAGAGAGCGTTTCCTCCAGCCAATAGGCGGAGGCGAGCACCACACGCGCGCCCCAGCAATTGGGAGGCCGCCACGAGTCGCTGACAACCCACCGTCCAATCGGGAGGCCTCCACGAGTCTCTTGACAACCCACCATCCAATCAGGAGACGAGTGGCGGGGAGAAGAAGCCTCTCCCACCAAAAAGGAGTGTGGTGGTCTGGACGAGCGTTCTGCAGACGGTGTGGTCGTGGCTGGAGCATTCTGCAGACGGTGTGGTCATGGCTGGAGCATTCTTGCAGACGGTGTGGTCGTGGCTGGAGCGATCTGAGACAGCGGTGATCGTGGTTGAGCGGCCTCGTTCGTGGGCCGTGGACTTGGAGGCGTGGATTCGGGTCTCACCGTGGTGGTCTCGGAGTCGGTGTGGCCAGCACGAAGCGGACAGTACCCGGACCGGCTTTACTGAGATAGACCCACGAGGTCATTTCTTTTGTGTGTGTGTGTGTGTGTTGTGTGTGTGTGTGTGTGTGTGTGTGTGTGTGTGGCGCCGTCCTGTAATTAGAATTGTTTAAGTGCCTTGTACATACCTGCATTGCTTTTATTCGGTTAACTCTGCCTTCTTGCGTGCTCCCCTGCCCCATTATAAATAAATATCCCTTTTGTTAAATGTTCCAGCTCGTTTCTGTGTTTCCTTCATTGGCTTAGCATGGTGTGTATTGAGAAATAGCGAGGCAGTAAATTGTTCATTTGGACCGACAGGCCTTTGGAAACCTCGCTCGGTTACACACGGTTCGGGCACGGTAACGGCTCGTTCCGCTCAAGGTCCGTCGAGAGTGTGAATTCCCCGGTAGCTTTGCCACGTTGGGTAATTAGGTATATTGCAGTTTGGCAATTGACCCTACCCTCGCGGTGAATTATTGGCATTCATGGGTCCAGTAAGGGACTCGTGCCTTTCGGACTTATCCAAGAGTCACGACCTCAATTCCGGGGTGTTCGGTGGGAGACGAATCCACTGCTCCACCTAGTGGCCGTTTATCGCCACCGATACCCGGCCACGCAACAATATATCATCATGAAGCTGATCAAATACAAACCGAGCGAGTAGTAATTAATTACAAGTAAATCATCAATGAATCTAAAGATGTTTCCCACATCTTCGCACAGTTGTTAGTTCATTATTGCACATGTTCTGGACCCAATCAGACGTCGTACATGTGCAGGAATAAATTTACAAACAAAGGGGCAGACCCTGAACCCTTGGGTATCCCACTGTCTGTTGGAGTACTTTGTTGCCAAATGTAAAGAAACTTGTGTTTCGGAGATAAATCTAATTCTTTCTATAAGTTTATTTATTGAAAAACTACATTGAATATTGATTTTCCTTTACAGATCATTTTGATAGACTTTAATGTTATATAGTGGGAAACTTAGCATATAACAATTGTGCATTTTGTGAGGAAAGCACCAAATTGGCACACTAGTAGCCAACACATTATGAACAGATTTGGATATTGGCCATCTCAAATTAGCCGGCTGATGGCTGTGGCAGCCATTTTCCAAAATGGCCGCGAGCCGTTACTATAATTTCACTCTAACATTGGTTTGAACATTTATTAAAAGCTGAATTAAGAAAAAACATAACCTGTAGCCACCTCAAGTTTAAAGATAGCCGCCATTTTGCAAGATGGCTGCTAATTGTTTGTTGTACCGGACGACTTCTCACTCATAGAAATTGTTGTTGAGAATGGTGGCAAACGAATCGCGGGCTGCGTCTGATTGATATGAATACCAACATCGCTTATGTAAAGTCAGTGGTGTTGAGCATGGTCAAACGAATCATGGCTGCGTCTCATCATATGAATACGACATCTCCTCATAGAAATGGTTGTGAGAATGGTGGCAAACGAATCAAGGCTGCGTTTGATTGATATGATACCAACATCGCTTATGTAAAGTCAGTGGTTGTTGAGCATGGTTGCAAACGAATCATGGGCTGCGTCTCATTCATATGAATACCGACATCTCACTCATAGAAATTGATCGAGAGATGTCGATTTAAATGTTCTGAATCAGTGACACAGTCTGCTCTGTTAATATTCTCTCAATTTTGTGAGCACTCTCCCTCACACACACACAAAGCTGTGCATTCAAGTGTGGCCATTTTGCACTTGCAACGCTTCAGACAGCTCTTCTTGCACTTTGCACGATACTAGCTCATAGCAGGTGTGGGCTGCTTTGGGTAAGCTTCGTCCCAGTGTGGCTCGTACACCCCCTCGTCATTCTTGACCCAGCCCCAGCTGGATGGAGGAGCAGCTCTGGCGTTGGTAGCAGTGTTTGACCCCACACATGGCCTCCTTGGTAGGCCACCCTCTTTCACATGCTCCTCCAGAGCTGCCTTGGTTGGCGGGATCAGCTGCACGTTGTTCTTCTTTTGCGAAGAGTTTCTTCCGGGCCTTGTCAATGCGTTGCACGTGCTGGTTCTTTCAATAAGCAATATGACGAACCTCCTCGATGGTGTGCATGACATCGTCTGGTATGCCACTTGGTGCAGAGGATTAGCTTCAGCCAGTGCGTCTGTAAGTTCTGGCAGAATGGTCCAGATTGTCCAAGCAGTCTTCTTTACCATGTCCAGCAAGCTTAGATACAGTGTCACACCCAGTCAGAGCGTGAAACATTGGGAGTGCCTGTGCCTTCTCTGGTCCGAGGCCAGCTGCTATTTCGTGGGCTGCCAGGTACCGAAAAACTCTTCCCAGTGCCAAATGCAAGCCACAGTTCATCTTCTGGTTGCAGTCCCTGGGCCACTGACACAGCCAACACCACAACATCGGTGTCAACTGTCTTGATCAGTATCTTTTGGTGACCATGGTTGGCTGCATGGATGCATGCAACAACATTCGACTGTCAGCTTCTTCGTGGCTGCATGGGGTGAGCAACGCCAGGTCTAGCAGCGGTGGCTTGCTCAGGACTGCCTCTCCATCAGTGATAACCAGCTGCTTGTCATCCTTGTCAAACCACCTGAAGATAGCTTCTGATAGGAACTTGAACAGCTCGGTCTTGTTGGTGTCCACTCGGAGGGAAGTTCTGCAGTTTCCAGGTATAAATGCTGCTCCGACCACGCGTCTACGCACTCCTTTTCCACATTTTGATCTTGCACTGCCTTTCAGTGAATCAGCAACGTAGGCGTCCCAGACCAGGTCCAGGCATGACACAGTCTGAAGCTTTGTTGACAGGTATGGTACTGAGAGAGGCCAGCTGATATGTTGCCGGTGGATGTCTTGGAATTCACCGTAGGGCAAAGAAGAATTTTGTCTCTCAAAGGGACACTGGATACCATTGACAGAGTCGCAGGGCCCAGGCTGAATGGCAGAGCTGAAGCTGTTCAGGGAGCTGAGGCGTAAAACTGTACGTGCACTGAGGGTGGACAAGGAGGCCTATGTGCGAGGATCTGTGAGGGGGGTAGAGCATCACCTGTAGGACAGGTGATTCTCGTCCCGCTTAAGCCCCAGTCACACCTTGACGATTTAAGCCAGCTTATGCGATTTTTGAAAAAATTTGTCTAAAACGCTGGCACCACGTCGGAATAGGTATGGGTAAAGTTTTGAAACATTAAGAGACCGCTGAAAACACTTGCCATACGTCGTAGTATGCTGGCTTTTCATCGTTTGTATACTGGCCGTTGTCCTCAAATTTTAGCATGCTTGAAATTTTTACGACGTTATGCCGCGTATGCCTCTTCACACGTTCCGTTACGCTGGCTATAAGTTGTAGGCACGTTATGCGATCGTTGACACACATCGACACACGTTACTTGTAAGTTACTCATAAGTCGAAACACGTCGAGTGTAATGATAGCCGTACCCGAAACTTATTTATAACCTATGAGTAACGTGTTGTAGGGCACGTTACACGCATCGTTGCACACACGTCGAGGCACGTTATGCCGACTCGTTGACACACGTCGAGGCACGTACTTGTAGTTACTCATGAAGTCAAACACGTCGAGGGTAATGACTTAGCGTACCAAAACTTATTCTAACCTCTGAGTAACGTGCTTTGAACCTATGTGTAACGTCCACCCTACCTCCAACGCGCATATTGATGTATGTAGAGTATTTGAGACGTCTTCTGGACGACCACAGAACTTACTGAACGTATTTCTAATTTACCAGCTACCGTATAATGGCGTATTGGCCAGCGTTTTAAAAAAAAACAAAAAAAATACAATAACCTCCGATATTTCATACGTGCCGTTACGTCACGTCCCGATTGCCTCTTCAGTTTGCTCATGTCTTTTCTTAGTCCTTCCTCCTCGTGAATATTTTCTGTTGAGATATTGTCACGTCGACGTCGAAACTAAAAGCAAATGTCGGAATATAATTTAAAATTCTGTGATAGACTAAAAAAAAATATAATAATTAAAAAAACAACAACAACAAACAACAACAACAACTTCAGATATTTCGTCACATGCCTTCACGGAGCCAAGGGAGAAAAAAAGAAAATGTGCCTTGACGGAGAAAATAAGGTTTCGGGTATACTAAACATTACCTCGACGTGTTTCGACTTACAGTAACTTACAAGGAACTTGTGTCGACGTGTGTCAACGATCGCATATCGTGCCTACAACTTATTCCCAGCGTAGCGAACTGTGAGCCATACGGCGAGTACGTCGTAAAATTTTCAGCATGCTTGAAATTTCACGACGTACGAGACGTACCACGAAATATGACAGCGTACTTATCGTTTTTCAGGTGCTCTTAACGTATACACAACTTACCCATACCGTATTCGACATATGTGCCAGCGTTTTAGACCACATTTTTCATAGGTCGGCATACGCTGGCTAAATCGTCAAGGTGTGACTGCGATGTTGACAGTTCCATTCTCAGGCGGTTATGATTTGAATCGGCGTGCGCGCGGTTTTAACAGGCTACGCCACGAGTTCGTCGGCGATACGTGCAGCGCGCTATGCCTAAGTTAAACCATCGTTGGGCATAGGTTGTGAACGCCGAAAACAGGCTAAGCATTCGTTGGTATAAGTTATCTATAGACAACGAAACGTTCTGTGCCCTTACTAATATGTTATGCATATGACCAACTCGTTATGAATACGTCCGAATCTTTAAAAAAAACCATCAAAAGTTCACGTAAGCCAGCGTTTTACATACATTTCCATACTTTCCATTTGCTGGCTAAAACGTCAAGTGTGACTGGGCCTTTACAGGGGAATTCGTGCATTGCGTTCATCCAAGCCCATCCCTCGGAGCACTGCAGTTAGAGCAGAGAGTGGTAGGCTCTTGACAGAGGAGTCTGAAGTGAAGGCCCGCTGGGCCGGTTACTTTGAGCGGTTGTACCAGGCTGATCCCCCAGCTGTCGAGTTGGACGTCAAGGGTGTTACAGTCCCTGTTGCTGACCCTCGAATCAACTGTGGTCCACCTTCGCTTGTGGAAACACGGCTGCGGTGAACCAGTTGAAATGGGGCAAAGCTCCAGGGATCTGTGGCATCCATAATGAACTTCTCAAGTCTGGTGGAAATTCTGCACTCGTGTCGTTGCATGCAGTTTTTGCTCTCCTGGAACACAGGCATCATCCCAACCGATTGGAAGAGGGGCCTTGTTGTTCCTCTCTGGAAAGGGAAGGGTGATCGCCAAGACTGCAACAACTACCGAGGGGTGACGCTGCTCTCAGTGCCGGGCAAGGTCTTTGCTCGGATAATTATTGATAGGGTTCGCCACCATCTGCTTGAGCACCAGCGTCCAGAGCAGTCAGGCTTTACACCAAAAGAGGTCAACGATTGACCGTATCCTTGCTCTTCGTGTCCTCACCGAACGCAGACGAGAGTTTCGGCAGGGGCTGCTTGCAGCCTATGTTGATCTTGTAAAGCGTTCGATTCAGTGAATCGGGATGTTCCTCTGGAGGATTCTTGGTCTTCGTGGGGTGCCACCAAAAACTGATCGATGATGTCTGAACTCTACTCTGGTACTGAGAGTGCTGTGAAGGTTAGTGGTACCATCTCTGACTTATTTCCAGTTGTTACTGGAGTTTGTCAGGGGTGTGTACTGGCCCCCACACTTTTCAGCACTTGTATGGACTGGATTTTAGGAGGATGTTGGAGAGATCAAGCTGCGGTGCATCATTGGGAATGTCAAGATCTCGGACCTTGATTTTGCAGATGATGCAGTCATCTTTGCGGAGACTTTAGATATCCTTGGGGGCCCTCGAGGTGCTGAATGAGGAGTCGGAGCCGCTGGGATTACGGGTTTCTTGGGTCAAAACTAAGATCCAGGCTTTCGGTGACATCTTGGATGCTGCTGTCCTGTCTGTGTCTGTTTGTGGTGAGGATGTTGAGGTCGTGGAGAGATTCACTTACCTTGGCAGTTATATTCATGTCTCTGCTGGCTGTGAGTCAGAGGTCAATAGACGTCTGGGTCGGGCCTGGGGAGTCATGGATTCACTGGATCATGGGGTGTGGCGCTGCCGGTACCTGTGCGGGGGACGAAATCCGAGTCTTCAGGTCCTTGGTACTTCCAGTCTTGCTCTATGGATGCGAGACTTGGACTCTGACCAGGGATCTGAGATGGAGACTTAATTCCTTTGGTACCAAGGTCTCTTCGAAGAATCCTTGGCTATCGCTGGTCGGATTTTGTGTCCAACGAGCGGTTGCTGAGAGAGAGTCGGATGAGATTTGTTACCTGCATAGTCCGTGAGCATCAGTTGCGGCTGTATGGACATGTGGCTCGTTTTCCTGATGCTGATCCTGCTCACCAGATTCTCTCAGTGAGGGAGTCTCATGAGTGGGAGGGCCAGTTGGCCGACCACGTGCCTCGTGGTTTGCAGCAGGTTGACCATCATCTCGGGAGATGGGATGGGCCTGGCATCTGCTGGGGATGGCCAGAGGAGTCCCCTGGAGTACCGGCGGAAAGTGGACGCAGCGACGCCCTTTCTGGCACATGCTCCCATACCTGACCTGACCTGACGGTATGAAGACATCCTGGGCATATCTCAAAGTTCTTGGCTACAGCAGGCTTCAGCATCTGGACAATGACTGCCCCATCAAAGACTAGGCTGGTGGTATCAGGAGCCTCTGATTGGGCATTGAGAACTCTTCAAAGCATTTGAGGAGATCACTCTTCGTACCTAGACGGAGACTTTCTCCATCGGAGAGAGCTGGGAGGACACACTTGATTCTCATGACGAAAGAACTCTTCAAGGATTCCATCCCTCACTGGCAACCGATGTAGAGCCGTGAGAAAAGTGCCACGTCGTTCCTGAGAGAGGCCAGCTGCTGTTTCCCTTGCTCACACTTCTCGGGTGGAAGTGCTAAACACCTTCAGCTTGTTCCGACGAATTGCATCATCAATTGTCTTGGTCCTTTCCACCAGGCATTCTCTGGTGAAAGCCTGGAACTGCTCTTGGCCAATCTTCTTCACATTCCTGACATTCTCAACTGCAGCAGGACCTGCAATTTCCTTTGTGTCAAGCACAACCAGATCCATGCTCTCTTCCTCAAAAGGGTTTGCCAAGTCTTCTTCTATGACGCTGACAAGGGCACGGACATCCTTGGCGAAACAGGGTTGCACACTTGGTGTCTGATCGTGATGATGTGTGTGTCCTCTCGCCTCCCCAGTGTTGACCGGCCATCTTGGAACTCTTCTATGGCCCTGGCAACTTCTGGCCCAGCAATCATCCAACGCCGCAGGGCACTTGGGTTATCAGTGAGGCCGACTGCTCCACCATCTCCTTTGATGCATGCGTTGTTCTGTTCATGTGCCTGTCGATTGGGATTGAAGAGAACACGTTCTTCGTCTTCTGTACAGTGAAGTTGCCAGCCATAAATTCTCTAGCTACATCTGGGTGCTTCATTGGGAGTGCAATCATGCCCCTCAGGTGAACAGGGACCACCTGGCATAGTGTGTGTGGTCTACGGCATAGAACCATGGACCAGTTCCGTCATGGCATCAAGGTACATCGTGAATGAAGCCTTCCGCAGAGAACGCATGTAGACCAGTACCAACATCTCTAGTTCCAGCACAGTTGCCCAGTGCTGAAAGTTGGGAATGTCTTCTCCTCTCTGGTGGCACCATTCTTCGAACTCAGGCAGGTCTTCTACATCATCAAAATACATCATACAGTGGCGTTCATACGCACGGTGTTGCAGGATGTGCAGTGCCGCTGCAGTGATTTGATGAGCTCTTCTTGTGTGGGTGACGTGGGCAGCTCGCAGGAAGGAGTCGGCTGTCCCTGGCGTTGCAATATCAGCTTGCACCAAGGCTTGTACCCAGCCACTTCCTCGCAGCCAGTCACCCAGCATCCTCAGGGCGGCCATCTCGATGTGGAGCCCACCAAACATCACTACCATCTTTTCTTCACCATATTTCTCTGGCCACTTCCACTGAATCTGCTTTGCCAAGGCAAACAGTGGCTGGTCCAAGGTGAAGACAGGTGTCTGGCCAGGATGCACATGTTCTACAGCATTCCTCACCACATCCATGGAGTGCCGGATCATGGCCACTGTGTGGGCACTGTCAAGGAATAGTGGAAGCAGGGCGGTGGGCTGATGGTTCGAGGTAACGGCGGCTGCGACTGCATGAAATGCTGACCACAATATGTTCTCGTATGTCCCAGTGTTGTCCTCTAGGAGCCGCCTTGCGTGCTCTAGCCACAGGTATTCCTCCTCAGTTTGCTCCTTGAAGTCATCTCTGGTCAAGGACACCACTCTCATAGCTGGAACAGACAGGTTTTTCATGCTGGTAGTGACTGGGGCACATCAGTATAGTAGTGTGGCAAGTGGCCGACCATCTTCAAGCTAGCATCTCTAGATCCACCAACGATTACAATGCTTCGGTCCACTCCTTCGCCAGTGAAAGAGGGGTGCTGGAGGAGGGAGATGGCTGTACCATGTAAGGACTCTTTCGCTGTCGTTGAACTGGGATTGTTGTCGATATTGTCTATGCCTGATGTTGTGAAGACATTGCTGCACATCTTTGGGGGGCAGACCACTTGTTCTCTGTGAAACTGTTGGCAGGCACTGTTCCCCATCTGTGCTGAGAGCTCGAGAACACGGGCATATGAGATGCTCATGCCCAGGTGTGACAACCTGTCTACTAACTCCCTCTTTCGTGTGTGAGCATGCAACATCATCCCTACATATGTGGGAACTGGGGTCTCCTGTGCAGCACTGTGCCTGGCAGTTACGGGTCCTGTGGTGCGATGTGCCCGGTTGTGCTTGATGCAGTTAAACTTCAGCATCTGGGCAATGGCAAAGTGCTGCAGGGGTTGTGTCTGCCATCTTATCCTTAATGCTGGGACCCTCTAGGACCATGCTCACCAGGTCAAGCAGCATTGATGCACAGATTCTCCTTGGCATCTTTCAGGGAATCCGTTGAAGGGCTCAGCTTCTTCAAACATGTGGGGCGCACGGTCTGTGCAGCACGTGCAAGATGGACCACATCATTATCACTGTCCAGATCACAGGCTTTGATGAGAGCAGCCCCAACGTCTTCTTGAAATACCAGCAGGACGTCTCTCCCCTTTGTTGTGCGCTTGCATGTCAGGGAACTGGGTAAGGAGTCTCTGCTTCAGTCGTGTGGAGTGGACCCTTGTGTCGAGCTTAACCCCTAGCTGTTCCATTCTGGACTGAGAGAGCTTTACGAGATTAGCTAACTTGAACACCGGTGCTGTCTCCTCATCTAGCCTAGCTTCTTCTATGTGGAGGACCAGTTCGGCGAAGACAATACGTGATACTTCTCACTCCTTGTCTTTGTACTTGGGTCCCTCAGACTGGGCCTGTCTAACACGGTTGTGCAGCACTGATAAGCACTTCTTATGGTACTTGGCGTCCTGGGCGACCATTTCCCCGGCACTGAGTCGGCCGAGCAGTTGTGTCTTAAAGAATGGCTGCCCAATCTCGAACTTTACTGTCCATTTGAATTGTTGCAACTTCATGAACACCATCGGTTCCTGCAGGTTGTGTGCAGAAGAAACACTGGGCTTCTTGGGCCTTCTCTGTACTGGATGATCTTGAATGAAATCTGGTGCGTTTGCACGCATCTGGTACGTCATGGATCTCTCCTTCTGTCATGAGTGTTCACTTTTCTGCCCTTTGCAATTTTGTATTGTTATATTTGAGCTTGCATGTTTGATGGTACAAAGCATTGTTTGCAACCATGGCCGCTTCAATGCCATACCCTTCGTTGAGTCTTTCCAACTGAAGTGTTCCTGGAAGTTGTCCAAGCTCACTGAATCTGATCAAATTGGCTGTGAGTGAACTGTACCCACTCCCAGAGTCTTTTCGCTTGGACTGTGAAGGACACGTCAGAGACTCTGCTTTGTCCTCTTGGCAAATGATACACAGCTTCCAGTTAGTCTGAGTTGGGTGCGTTGATGTTGATGGGACAGGACGCTCAAGGCCAACCAATTGGAAGCTCTTGGACATGGTCAAGTTGTTCAATGTTACACTTGGCTATATCTTCTTTTCACCAGCAACCACCACCATCAGGATCTGCAATGACACAATGTAGGATAAATTAGTTATGAATTAAACCGGTTTTCTCCTAGCCCATAGTCATAATACTATTGCCACTTGTAAAATCTTCTACAGACGCTGGTGACGGCACATAGACAATTCACACCCATCATCTGAGTTACATGGCTTCGTTTCCAATACGACCGAATTCATCCATATTTAGGTTACTTCGAGCCGATGTGCTGAGATGTGTTGCAATTGACTGTAAGAGTCAATAAAAACGCAGTTTCAGAAAACGGAAGGGTTACTCAACAAACTGACCAAAACAAATTAGCTTAGCCATGAAAATGGAAACTAGAATGGAAAACTACTTACAAATGGTTTGGCATTGCCGTCAATCGAACGAAGATAACCCGAAAACTAACGACTTATCATGGTAAAGATATCTCGCCAACACGCCGGTACGAAGAGAGAACTTCCTCACTCAGTAGCAAACTGGAACTGGCGCCGTGAAGGCAGAACGGAAATACATGCAGAACCTCGTAACCCGGTAATCCGTGACTGAGATAATCCTATGACCAAACTGCACCCCGCAAACCAAACTCAACTTGATGAACTACGGTTAACAATGGGATAGCATAGAGAACCCCATGGGCACAGAACAAAAATATCAATGAATCGAGTCAACAAGTGTAAGCTGGCAACTCAACCGTGCGCGATTCCGGGGTCAATATGCACGCACACCACTTCTACTACCACGTGCCAAGCCAATAGTGCTATGAATGTTTATGATTGGTTTTCATTCAGAATCTGTGTCTTAATAAGACTAATTAGTCCACTTTAACTTTTTTTTCTCAACCAAATCAAATTGTTACTTTCTTTGACCATTATTGGACCTTTATTAGTAAATAAACTTTCACTATCAACCTGCATTCCTCTCCAGTAAAGCAGATATGCGTCATAACAGTAACCACTGGTGGCCTTTTTAAAATGGCCGCCACAGCCATCAGCGGCTAAATTTGAGATGGCCCAATATCCAAATCTGTTCATAATATGATGGGCTACTAGTGTGCCAAATTTGGTGCTTTCCTCACAAAATGCACAATTGTTTATTACTATATTTAGCTAAGTTTCCCCACTACATGTCATTTTCTATCTTTCCATATTCTCAAATCACCTGTGATAATGTGTTTATAATGTGGATCTTAAAATATAGAATGCTCACAATTACAATAATGTGTTATTCAACCATTCCTCAACTTGGGATACACACACATTGAGGAGGATACTTTGATGCCTGGGACGATTCCGTTACGCACGCACGCACGCATCGCACACACACACACACACACACCACACACACCACACACACACACAATGGTGAGAGTGTCCCTTATGGTTCTGGGAGGTCGTTGGTCCAAACTCTGGCGGTGTCATACCAAAGACTTTTTAAAAAAATGGTAGAACATGCTTCCTTGCTTGATGCTCCACAATTGAAAGGACAGAGCACAGACAAACAATGATGGGAATGGCAAAACACCCAGTGCAATCCTTGCCAAGAAACTGCTTCAGCAGCACCCATACTCTGTAAAGAGTATCACACATCAATGTATATACACCACACACATATATATATATATTAAGGTGCAGCAAAGCATAGGTAAATGCAACTTGGTGCTGGTGCACTATCATGTAACATAGAACATCGGACAACATTTTTCAGTTTGGTACATCATGATGTAGCATATGGCATAACAGGATAGAAGAGCACAGTGCAAGTTAATTACAGACAAGTTTGTGTTTATGTTTTGATTTCACATTTTCCATAGTATTAAAAAAGAAAAGGGAAAAACCAAATAATGTGGTGTGATAACTCCACCCTGTGAATCACACACAAGGTAATGATGAAAACCACCTTCGATCCCACCATCTGCTTGATGCAGTTACATGACGCCCCCTCCCTTTTGGGACATACTTAAATCCAGAGGGATGATGCCTGCACAGTCCTGGATGAAGACATTTTTCACCTGTGAAGATCAAACTGACTGATAACTGTAGGATGAAACAAACAGTCACAGATCATTAGGGAAGAGCATGGAGAACCCCAGAGCAGCTTGCAAACCATGGAATGCGATTGTGAACCACGGACTAGCATGCAATCCACTAATATAATGCATTCTATGTCCGATAGAAAGTGCCATGGGAAATATTCATTCCAGCATTATTGTAATGCAATATCTCATCTTAGGAAAACGACAAACAAAAAGAACTCGTGAATGAGGCAGGAAGACAAAAACGTGTTCAATTGCATTCCATGAGGACCGGAAGAGGTAGCACCGTTGTTAGAGGATTGTACACGACCTCTGGTAAGCTGGGACACCAGCTGTTCTCAGCAAAATGAAACACGATCCTTTTTGTGGCCTCATCAAGCCTGGCAAGTGCCACGAGCTCCATCTGTGCCATCTTGACTGGCCATGAGTGGCTCCATGCTTGAGGCATCTTTAGAACTGGATACCAACCAGTTGGGCAAATATCCTCGCCATATTGTTTTTATGCCCAGTTGGATGGAGCAAAGCATTACCAATAAAGAAAATGGAATGAAACATTAGTGGCTCTTAAATTCACAATCTGTACTGCTTTTGATTCCATAATAATAGAAACAAGAGGAGAAACACACATCCACACCCCTAAAGGAAATGCCCGCAGTGATATTTGATGTTTTTTTTAAACAACTAGCAAATATGCCAAACATTAAAACGTCCTGGCCCAGATGGTAAAGCAACCAGATGCTCTCCACAATCACGACGCTTGAGCATCGAAGAAACTTATCCAAGAGGAGAAGGTAATGGATGGGTGTCTCACAGAAGGTGACACGTAACTCATACCCAAATCTGAATAAACCCAACTACCTCACAAGTATAGACAAATAACATCTCCACCAACAAGGCAACATAAAAAACTTCAGATGGGAATCATCACACATAAATGATGCACGACGACCAAACACGATAAGGAGGCCTATAGGCAGAACAGAAGGGATGTAAGGAGAGGATGCTCCGGAATAATAGACCACCTTCTAGTACTATAAATGGATGAGTTGTTACGTATGTCTATTCATTAATTATATATGCACTATGGAATGTACCTTTTGACCCTTTAGACTGATGAGACCCCTTCAACCTTTGAAGACCCCCCAAGAACCTTAAGACCAGTAAAGACTCTTAAGATGAGGACCCAAAAGACCCCGCAGACCCAGATGACGCAAAAGTCCCGAAGAACCCAAAAGACCCTGAAGACTCAAAAGACTCAGAGGACCTAAAAGACCTGAAGGACCCAAAAGACACAAAACATTCAGAAGGCCCTGAAGACCCAAAAGACCCTGAGGACCCAAAACCAGATGTGATATTTGAATCAGATGTGCTTCTGTTTGCTTTTGCTATATTTGAAGGATGACAATACACACAACGACATCCCTGATGGTCTGTCCTGCCTGTGTTCTGATATCTACATTTCTCTGTTGGCTGCATCTGTTAATAGCTTGTGCACTCTTCTCTCTGAAAGCTAATGTTGGCTCCCCATCGCTGAGTTGTTCACTGCAGAATACACATTTGCCATCCATATTTCATCTCGGATCCTGCAGAGAGAAATGATTGATTCTAACACTAGAAATTGTGATGTGCAAAGAACATTAATGGTGACATTAACGTACTTGTGGACACCAAAATCAGAAACAATATTCAAACTATAAAGACCAATCAGAGATTGCAGACCCTCACCAGGATTTGTTTTTGTGTAGTTTTGCGTGGTGTGTTTTTTGTGGTGTTTATGTACTGGTGTGTTACATAATTAATAAGAGTTATAATTAGAACTGCCACTTTGTAACTGCTGGCAGTGATGACCAGACACCAAGATGTCCCACTTTGATGCAACCCTCTTTGATTGGACACCCGACCTGACCCATGTCATGTCTCTGCTGGCTGTGAGTCAGAGGTCAATAGACGTCTGGGTCGGGCCTGGGGAGTCATGGATTCACTGGATCATGGGGTGTGGCGCTGCCGGTACCTGTGCGGAGGACGAAAGTCCGAGTCTTCAGGTCCTTGGTACTTCCAGTCTTGCTCTATGGATGCGAGACTTGGACTCTGACCAAGGATCTGAGACGGAGACTTAATTCCTTTGGTACCAGGTCTCTTCGGAGACTCCTTGGCTATCGCTGGTCGGATTTTGTGTCCAAGAGCGGTTGCTGAGAGAGACTCGGATGAGATTTGTTACCTGCATAGTCCGTGAGCGTCAGTTGCGGCTGTATGGACATGTGGCTCGTTTTCCTGATGCTGATCCTGCTCACCAGATTCTCTCAGCGAGGGAGTCTCATGAGTGGAGGAGGCCAGTGGGCCGACCACGTGCCTCGTGGTTGCAGCAGGTTGACCATCATCTCAAGGAGATGGGATGGGCTGGCATCTGCCTGGGGGATGGCCAGACGGAGGCCCCTGGAGTACCGGCGGAAAGTGGACGCAGCGACGTGCTGTTCTGGCACATGCTCCCATACCTGACCTGACCTGACCCATGATGTGTTTCATTATTATTCAATTTAATTTAGAATGGATGTAAAATAAATTCAATTCAAATCAAATGGAAGACCAAATTGGTGCAGGTGCTGCATTGGAGTCACCAGAAAGATCCAGAACAAGCAAAAAGCAAAAATGAAGTTATCAGGATGAACCTGGATAGGATTCACATTTCAGCTGCCACTCCTCTACCCTCAAACCCATCCAGGTACAGCCAAGTGAGCCTTACTTAAAAAAAAAAAGAACCCACATTAAAAAAATGTATTCTGGCTGCCAGACCATGTGTCCGATCAAGTTGAAATTTAAAACATATATTCCTCATCACCATCACTACTATATTATAATTGTGAAGTTTCATGCCGATTGATTAAGCGGTTCCAGAGAAAACATTATTTAATATTTTTGTTCAATCCAATATGGCTGCCAAACCATGTGTCTGATCAAGTTGAAATTTAAAACATATATTCCTCATCACCATCATTACTATATTATAATTGTGAAGTTTCATGCCGATTGATTAAGCGGTTCCAGAGAAAACATTATTTAATATTTTTGTTCAATCCAATATGGCTGCCAAACCATGTGACCTATCAATTATTCCAAAATAAACCTGTACTCCTAAGGCTTGGGAAACATTTCTGTAAAGTTTCCCCTCGATCTGTCCAACTGTTCTGGAGAAGAAGATTTTTTTTATCGGTTTTAGGGTAAATCCAATGTGGCTACCAAACCATGTGTCCTATGACATCATATGTGTTACCCTTTTGTTCCTCATGAATAGACAGTAGTCATACATGTAAAGTTTTGCCTCGATCTGTTTAGCCACTTCAGAGAACATTTTTGTCGGTTTTCTTTTTTAAAACAATATGGCTGCTGAATCACGTGACCAATAACATCATCAATTTCTTTTCTGTGGACTATTTTTTCCCTAGATGACCCTCAAAACTTTTCATACTGGTCAGATGTAGTGTCGCACCTATGGTGAAAAATTTGGCTCAATCTGACAAGCAGTTGCAGAGTAAAATACGAAAGAAAGTTCTATGTGGACAAACAAACAAACAGACAGACAGAAAAACAAACAAACAAATGAAAAATCACTCATAGAGTGACAACTTGGCAAAACAGCACAAAGTAGAATGGCAATCGGTAGAGCGCATACCTCTGCCAGGTGGAACAGTTTTACATTTTGTATGTCATTGATGGGCTGGATCAGAACCAAAATATAATCCACTTGTTCTTGTCACCTAAGCAACTCATCCACTTTATTTTATCATAACTCGTCCACAACTTTTTGAGATATAGTGATGTATTTAGTTTTTCGCCCTATCTATCAATTTTAGAAATTAGGCCTGTGTTGTCCTTTTGACATTAAAATTAATTGTTAGTTGAATTCAGCGAGCTGATATTGAAATGCTCTTCAAATTTCAAGTCAACCGGATGAAAATTGAGGATTTTAGAAAATTTTGCCCAAATTGACATTTGTTGACCTTTTGGCCTATGTTTACTTCAAAATTAGTAGGTGTTTGAATTCAGTGACCTGATATGCAAATGCTCTTCAAATCTCAAGTTAATTAGATTAAAATTGAGGATTTTCGAAATTTGGCCTATGTTGACCTTTTGGTCTATGTTGACCATCCATCAGACGGATGGCACACACATTGATGAATCGACCTCATGCCTGTTAAACACTAGGATGGCAGTTTATAGCTGTGTCAGGATTCAAACCCAGTCGAGACAGCAGAGAGTTGAGTGTGTGTACCGAAAGGCCATCCTGCCAGCCCATATGCAAACTCTTCCATTCCTAACATTCTCAGCATCCCATGTTGCTCTCATTGACCTGGGATTCCAATCCAGTTGAGGCAGCATAGAAGTGAGTGTGTGTACCTATTGGCCATCCTGCCAGCCCATATGCAAACTCTTCCATTCCTAACATTCTCAGCATCCCATGTCGCTCTCATTGACCTGGGATTCCAATCCAGTCGAGACAGCATGGAAGTGAGTGTGTGTACCTATTGGCCATCCTTCCAGCCCATATGCAAACTCTCTTCCATTCCTAATATTCCCAGCATCCCACGTTGCTCTCATTGACCTGTTCCCATCTCAACAGTTCATCAATTTCCTACCATGAACCAAAATTTTGTAAAAAGGAGTTTGTTGATGGAATTTCTACCAAGGAAGTTTCTTTTTCAGTTGCGTTCTTCACGGTAGTCTGTGGCATTGCTCTGTGGAAATTCCTTATGTGGGTTTATGTGTGGTGTGGAAGATCGGACACCCTTCCGATCACGATCAGAACTTCGTCCATGCTTGGCACATTGTCGAGTTAAAACTCGATGAGTTTTTGACATTACAAAAAAAATCTAGATACCATTTTCACCTTGATTTGATGGTCATGAGGATACGAGAGAGAGAGAGAGAGAGAGAGAGAGAGAGAGAGAGAGAGAGAGAGAGAGAGAGAGAGAGAGAGAGAGAGAGAGAGAGAGAATGAATGAGGGCAGAGGAGTGGGGTCAGAGAACCATTCAGCTTCAGATGTAAACAAAGAATTTGACCATTCAGTTTGCCTTTGGCTACCCATTTCACAGAGAATGAATCGTCCATTCAATGACTTTGAACAATACACTCTTTAAGGTCCTTCATTTGTTGAAAATACATCAGAGGAGATCACTTAAGAGGCCTTCCACATTTCTTTCAAACCTCGATTCAAAACCCTTGGCCATTACAAAATGACTCAGAGAGCAAAGCTAATGTCACCAAAATATGTGTATGTCCAAATTAAATTGAAAGTTCTAAAAGGGGGGAAACCAAAAAGCATCTGGCAACGCTTCCAGACGTTTGTCAAGGCTCAGTGGGAGAGCAGCATTATATTAAATCAATTGGAAATGTCATTGTGTGCTTACCAGGAAATCCAATTAAACTCATCACACCATCTTGTTTTAGTGAACCAGAAAATAATACTCACAGTGATTTCACCTGATGTTCATCAGACTCCGAAATAGGTCGTGCCCGAGTGCGGGAATATCCGAGGAAAGCAGAAGTCACAGTTTCACACCGACAAGGTTCTGTACAGATTCAAATAGACTCAAAACACTTCCACTTTGAGGACGTCTAAGATTCCAAGGTGATCCGTTAATCCCAAGATTATAACCCCTTCGTCAACCAGCCCCTGCCGTCGACATATAAATCCTCCGAAGATTTCATCGTGTGTATCCCTCCAGCCCGAGGAGCCAAGAACCCCCACGAGCATTCTGTCACCGTGGCCCTCGTACAATGGAGGGCAGTTTGTGCCAATTTTCATGTTTGGCTTTTCGCGAATGTGGCAGAACTTTTTTTTTCAAATAAAAGCCATAACAAAGCCATCTCATAATGGTTCTCCTGGGGAATATATCAGTTATATTCTAATGTAACCTTTATAAAGCTTTATCCTGCATCGATGCTTCGAGCTAGCCAGAGTGTAAATAAAAGCCGGCACGTAGCCCGGAGTCCAGGCGGTTTAATATCAGCCTTTCAAGGCACATGTACTGAGCATGTGATGTCGCAGCTTGATAGCTTTCCTAAGTATACAATATTCTGATGGCTGCCCCCTAATCTGGCCCAAACTACGGCAAGCAACGGAGAGCACTTGATGTAGCGGAATGTTAATATATATTTGATTAGGATTAAAAGAATGATTTTTTTGAATTTATTTAAAAGATTTAGGCTCATAGAAGAGTGAGGTCACAGAGGGTAAAAAAAAGCAGTGTATCCACTTCTCGACGTACCAAGTAAGGAAAGGAGCAGACATAAAAAGAGGAAAGAGTGGAGGGAAGGAAACAAAGTTGGCTTTAAGAAAGAGGGTTGGGTTCGGGAAGGTGAGGTAGGGTTAATGGGAGTAGAATGGATTGTGTGTATGAACGGAGGATGATGTGAGGTGCAAAGCCTGAGAGAGAAACTTGTGATTGAACCAACTCCGGAAGACGGTCCCACAAAAGGAGAGAAAATAAAAAATAAAACGAGAACGGCACTCGGTAGAGCGTATACCTCCACCAAGCTGAACACCTTACACTTTGTGTCCCACTTTTTAAGCCGGAGCTGGATCTGGAACTCAACCAAAATCAAATAAGCTTGTTCTTGTCACCGAAACAACTCATCCACCTAGTTTTGTCATAATCCATTCATAACTTTTGAAATATCATGATATACATTGCTTTTGGCCCTATCTCTCAATGTTGAAGAATCAGAAACAAAATTAAAAAAATTATCGTAATCCAGATTCGTATCTTCACCAAAATCTAATTGATTCGTCCATGTCAAACACCCAACCTGTCCACCAAGTTTCGTCAGAATCCATCCATAACCTTTTGAAATATTGTGCTACATATAGTTTTTGCCCCATCTCTCAATGGCGAAGAATCGCTTAAAAAATTCTCGTGTCTGAATCCAGATCTTCACCAAAATCTAACTTATTCATTCTTGTCACATACCTAACCTGTCCACAGAATTTTGGGTGAATCTGTACATAACTTTTTGAGATATCCTGCTCAAAGACAGAAAAACAAACAGACAGACAGGGGTGAAAACATAACCTCCACCCACCTTTGGTGGTGGACATAAAAATACAATATATTAAATTAATAATGGTGGCCTTGAACAATGATTACAGTTATAATTGCAATTGCATGGACTGCAACCACACACCTCCACCATTTGTAATTCTCCTTCTTTTATTTATGAACTCATTGTGCAAAGTTACTTGCTAACTTTTTTTTATGGCATACACAGCACTTAATACACACCACTTCCTGTACATGAAACTTAAGTGCCCATCACATGTTTTCACTTCCTGCACACCATTTAAGTGCCCATCAAGGTTGCCCTGATAAAGTGCAGATGGTGGTCCTTTTGATTAAACCATGAAAGCACTAAAACCCCCTGTAGTGGCTCGTGATGATATTAGTGTTGCAGCGTTGAGGTATCATGACCATTGGTGTCAGGAGGGAGGATTTAAGCATCCAAAGCCAATCCATGAAGTCATGTTACTTGGAGTGGAATTTGGAAGTGATGTGCCTTTCTACTTGTGTACCGTGTGGCTCTTGAACGCTGTTGGAGTAAAGGTAGAGTTACATTCTGTGGAAGATACGCTGTGTTTAATGGAGTGAAGTTTATGCCTCTATGCTGGTGAGCCGATCAGGCTGGCCATTCTGCTTGATAGAGTCCACATTAAAGGCAGCCAGGTGTGTATAAATATTCAGGTATTAATCTGTACTTAGAACTGCACCGCAAAATCCACCTCCCAACACCATGAAGAAAAAAAAAACACATTTAGACACTTCTGTAATAAGTAAAGTAACAAATTTATCAGAAGGCAAAAAAAAAACAAAGTTAAATGCTGGTCGTTTTGCTTTCATTGCAAAAACATGGCTTTCAGGTTGGACTTTTTTTATTTGCTTTACTTTGAATTATACACCAAACATTTTAACGGTTAAGGTGGCTGGCTCATGTTATTTAGGTCTTGATTTTGAGCACCTGTCCTACCATTAAATAACACCAGGTGAGTTGACTCAGCCTGTCATCCTTTCAAGGTCGGAAAAATGAGTATCAGCTTACTGGAAACAGGGGGCACTGTATCAGAGGCACGGAAACGCTCCCAGCAATGATGCAACCAGCAGCCACAGGATGTATACAAAATAATAACAATAAAAAAATGTTGAGAATTGAACTGAACTGGAATGGAAGGATGGCCTCGAGGTACATGCACTTGCTTCTGAGCTGTCTTGCCTGGGTTTGCTTCCCAAAGAAGCTATAAACTGTCATTTCAGTGGTTCATAGGCAGGGTGAATCAATGTGTGTGCCATCCCTGGGATGGACGTTAAACATGACGTCATGTCTGCCAGCATCAGTTGATGGACATTAAATATCCCACTGTGTGATTAATGAAGAGTATGTGAGTTGTTGCCGGCCCATGAACAAATTACAAATTCCTGCTCCCTCAGTCTTGTGTCCGACCTTGGAGTGGTGACCAGCCAAGGATTGTCACCCTTACCAAGGGGGACAACTTCAGCAAAACCGAAGCTCTATCTGGAGCATAGAATGTAATAAAAACAATCTATCCTAATTAAAGGCAGTGTGTGTGTGTGTGTGTGTGTGTGTGTGTGTGTGTGTGTGTGTGTGTCATTGATTGGTATCGACATATGTGGGTTTCAGAATGTGGAATGGAGTCCTCCCAGGGTGGGGTCAAAGAAAACACCTTCATTCCAGTAAGAGGTCATGATTCATGGACCAAGCTGTGAAGTTTTCTCTTTTCAAAGTTTTGTGCCGAGGGCTCTCTTCAGGATCATTACTGAGCTCCGGGCAGCTTCCAACTGCAGTTAGTTTGTAGTAATATTCCCAGGGATGATTTTTAATATCTTTGTGAGGTTCTTTCTCATCAATCCCATGAGAATCTTCTTCAGCACTGGTCCAATTTTGGCATTCTTCAGCTTCCAGAGTCTTTTCACTTCATGCTTGAGGTTTTGGTATTTGGTCATTTTCTTGATTTCTGATGAAAAAAAAATGAATGAATAATCAAATGCAGATGAGTGACCCAAGACAATGGGGAAGCATTGTTCGTACACAGACACATTGTGTAAGCGCACCCCGCTAGTATGTTGTGTGTATATAATATATATATATATATATATATATATTATATATATATATATATATTATATATATATATATATATACGTATATTGTTACGGTTGTGGAAATTCACAGAACACCATTCAGGCTTCCAGAATCAGTTATGTCGATAAGTGTGTGTTCAGATTAGATTTCCCCACCGAGGTCTAAAGGGAATAATTCGTGTAACCAGGCTGTGATTTGAGTCACCATTATTCTTTTGCTTCTTTATTTTGGAACAACCACTACTTCAACAACCACAACCGCCTCTCAACAACCACGCCATCCCCACCACAACGCCAACACACCAACTACTTCAACAACCACAACCGCCTCTCAACAACCAGCCATCCCCACCACAGCGCCAACCACAACTGCCTCTCAACAACCACGCCATCCCACCACAACGCCAACCACACCACTACTTCAACAACCACAACGCCTCCCCAATGAATAACACCACGCCAACCAACGGTTAAAACAACAAGGTGCTCCGAAGAGAGAAATCCCGATAACGCCTGGGATTTCCCCTCCCCTTCGCCCCCCCCCCCCCGTGCCGGGAGGGAGGAGGGGCGGATCGAGCCAAGGTTCAAAGGTGAAGTAAGGGAGGGCGCTCATTTTGGGTGGAAAAAGCCCACTGCGACCCCTCCCCTTGGGGGCAACAACAACTGAGCGCAACCGAGCTCTGCTGGAATTTTCCCACACGCGCGGGGAGGGAGGGCGCAGGCTCCGTGGCTATAAAGCGGGCGTGTGAAAACGCCAGGGTGTTGAGTTGAGGAGAGGGTCGCCAGGAGTTGAGTCTGGAAATGGAGGAAGCAGTGTGAGTGAGTTGAGGAGAGGGTCGCCAGGAGTTGAGCTGGAATCGGAGGAAGCAGTGTGGAGTTGAGGAGAGGGTCGCCAGAGTTGAGTCTGTGGAATCGGAGGAAGCAGTGAGGAGTGAGAGAGTCTTTCTCTCTCTCTCTCTCTCTCTCTCTCTCCTCTCTCTCTCTCTCTTCTCTTCTCTCTCTCTCTCTTCTCCTTGATCGACGGAGGCGCCAGTGGAATCGAGAGTGAAGTCAGGAGCTGATGGAGTCCCCGGAGTGCGGACAGAGCCACCGAGGGTCACCAAACCAGGGCCCAGCGAGTCACCACGAGGGTGACAGGTAACCAGCACGGTCTCTCGGGGCTCTTGCGGTCTCCACAGCTTCGCGAATATTAAAGGCCTGCGGTCCAGTCTGCCCCTCCCTTTCCTGGGGTTTCTTTGCATAAAAGCTGTGGCGCCTTGTCCGTGAAGTAGTGACTGTTAAGTGACTGTGTACAGAAATGATAGAACGGTTGTAGTTCTTTGTCTTGCTCGTGTTTGTCCCTTACCCCCATTGCATACGTGCCTTCATCGATTGAATACTTGCCTGTTTGTGAATAAATGTCTTGTTTAAATGTCACTGTTCTTGCGTCCTTTCCTGTCATTGACTGCCATTATTACGTACGGAATATTAGCTGGCTGTTAATAGCCGATAAGATAATCGGGTCCAAGGGCCTCGCGATAATACACCGCTCGGCAAATCGCAAACGGAGCGAGTGCTTAAGCGGCTCGTTTTCAAGCAGGTCCCGTTGAGGTGTAAATCCCCGGCATTTCTGTTCGCGCGCATACTTAGGTAAATCGACAATTCGGCGATCGGACCCTGTCGCGCATGGACAGAATAGTTGGCTGATTTAAGTGTGATTAAAAACACACCCAGCTGGATTTCGGCGTTGATCCGAAAGCTGCGACTAGGATTGCCCGTCCGTGGGTGCGTGGCCGCGATTGGTTAAAACGGTCGTCGCACGCTGAGCGGGTGGAAACCATAACAATATATATATATATTATATATATATATATATAATATTTGAAAGTATATATATATATATATATTATTATGTGGGTCTTCTGAAACTTTTGACCGGTAGGGTATATATACATATATATATATATATATATATATATGTATTATGTATATATATATATATTGTAAAATATATACATGTATATATATATATATGTTGTATAAATATACATATAATATATATATATATATGTACATATATATGACATATATATATATATGCACATATATATATATATATATATATATATATATATATATATATATATATATATATATATATGGAATGATATATAATATATATATATATATATATATATATATATATATAATATATATACATACTACAGTAGACGCCGCTTTATAAATCCACGCTTATAAAATCCAGCCGCTTATTGTGACCAAAATGAGTTGGAACGGAATTTACATAGAGAAATCGCCGGATAATAAATCCACACTCCGTTTAATAAATCCACCTGCTTGGCACGTGCGCGGTCTCAACCTAAGCTTGATGTAGTCTGCGCTGCTGTGGGGGTGTGTGTTTAACTATAGGAGAACTGGAAAATCCTAATGCGCAGTGTCACAGTGGAAATCCCATTGACTACAGCCTTGTGCAATGATTTCCAGCTCACTCTACACTTTCACTTTTCGGTCGTCACAGCGGGTGAAGCGTGTATGCTGTTATAGCTTGCGCCGGTTGGTTGAATTCT
>CM068967.1:61568491-61572452 GCA_035128595.1 Eptatretus atami
AAAGTCTTCAACATCACTGCTGTTGGTATTTCCCCCTCTTTTTCTGTATCTTTTGTTCTGTTGCATCCTGATCTGTTCAGTGTTTCAGCTCTTCCACGAGCTTTGACTTTGTATACAAAAAAGTGTATACCTATGGACTACAGCAATTGGAATGTTCAATTATCACTGCACTTGCATTGCAGGCATTAGAAGAAAAGGGACAAACTTCAACAGCATAGGATTTAAAACTGGGATCCTCATATCACAAGCTTTGGATTCAGACAGGAAAGCGAAACAGGTTTGCGGTTCCAAAAACAAGTAGGTTTGAAATGGGGGAACAAATTAAAGGAAATCAAATTTTAAAGAAAAGTGAATAATACAAGTATATAAATCAACTCCAATTGTATGTTTTTTTCCAAAATAAGATGCGCCCGAACAGCAAATGCATTATTCATACAGAACCATTTCTAGAATAGTCACTTAGCTCATTCCTCTGTGTTAATGAACACCCTGCAGTTTCATCTAAAGTGTGCAGGATTCACGGGTATTAGAAAAGAAGCTCATTAAGGTGAACTTTAACCCGACTTTGTCTTCAGCAGAGGTTGGAGACACACTCAAGCCTGATACTCGAAGGCTCCCTTTTGTAAAGGAGCAGCCTGATGTGCCCAATGCCCCCATCCTCCAAGTTGAATTCTCACCAATGGTCTTTTGACATGCTTAGAGGTGAGCCATGCCTCATGAACTGGAAGATAAACTCGGTATAACATCACTTTTGATTTGAAAACCTTCAATGATTGATGGATTTGGTGATAGTACGCTTACCAACAAATTATTCTGAGGTTGGCCATTGGACACGGCTCTTAAAAATATAATTTTTCAAACTGTCGACCTGGCATTAATTACAACAAACAAGAGGCATTGCTGTATGGTATAAACTCCAAAGCCTCCTTTGTCAAGGATATTCAGCTGACTGTTCCATTTTATGGCTCCTTGGTGATATATCCCATGCTATATTCAGACTAAAACTCGGATAATGAGCTAAGCCTTTAAAAATGGAGGTAAAGGTTGAAATTAAAACATTCATTATACATCTGACGCATTATCCAAATTATTTGACAACAGCCTTTAATGGATACCAGTGGACCTTTGTGATGAGGCATGCATTGCGGTTTTGTGACTTTTCACTTTTGTTGATCATTGGTATCTCCCGCGTGAAGCTGAGTCTTTGGCTCTCACTCTCTCACCGGCAGGGTTGGTGGTCTTTCTGTCTTCTACCGTTCCTCTTCGGTCTCGCCACCCCCCCCACCCGCTCTGCTACGATATGTACCGCCCATATTTCCACAGGGCGCTCAAGGTCCGCAGTAACCCCCTTCTGGTAAAACTCCCCAAATCACGAATCACTGCTCACCTTCATTTCGATTCCTCTTTTTTCTCGCCTTTGGGGTAAACTCCTACACTCTCTTCAATCCATTCTTCCCTCCAGGCCTTCAAAACAGCTGTTCAAACCATATCTTATCTTCCCCCATCCAAAACCTCGATCTTTTCTACCCCCGTTAATCGACCCCAAACCCATCTCCTTCAAATTCCCTGCTGTCCTTCCTGAAAAGTCCTGTAATGTCCATCTTGTATTCCCCATGTTCCCCACCCCATCCCTCTCCCTTCCACAAATCTCCTAATGTCTCGTTCCCCATTGTTTTGTCCTTCCCTTCCCATACATTCTGTCTCATGCCCCCCCCTCCTCCTTGCTGTGCTTGTGTGTTACCTCTCAAAGAGCCTTGATAATGTACAAAAAAAGAGAATTAAAATGGCATTGCGGTTGTCACTGGTGACATCACAATCGTTCCAATCAAAAACATCCATTTATGATGACAATAACTGGTATAAAGTTACCTTCTTTGGATTCACCTGCAGTATTAATTGTGTTACTTTCTGACATTTTCACGTTTAAAATTGTTGCCAACCTTGTAAAAAATAGTGGCCGAAAAGCATTCATCGACCTTTTTTTGCATCCATGCCAATTACATTTTTTAATGCAGATCATCCTCGAGCAGGCTCTGAAAACCGACATCGGTCCAATCCTACCTTTTATGTGTTTTTGGGATGGGTGGATAATCGCTCCCCTTTTCAACTTTCATCATAGCTCCAGAATGGAAGAAAATTAAGAGCCAATACTTTACGATGCATAAAATTGGCTTGTGTGTTTTTTTTTTTAATACAGAGTCGAGGTTCATGGAAGGAGCAAGAACATATAACGGACCAGGCAGAGGCGGCTTCAGTCATTTGGGGGCCCCATGCAAAACGCAATAGTGGTCCAATGGGGTCTCTGTCAACCTGTCATCAAGCCAATATACACATTTTGGTGTCCGTCTGTCTGACGTCCATGCATTCGGTCGTTACTTATGCAATGTCAACCAACTAAACTTGCCAAGAGGACTACGGGTCATCTTCATATGGCAAATGTTGTTGCGAATTCATTTGTACTCCTCACCAGGAATTGTGCAAGGTGGCACGACGCAAATTATCTTCGTAAATGTGTACCCTGTAGCGCCATAACCGGTGGTGGTGGTGGTTGATGGGAGAGGGTATTACAGTTGATGCATCAGAACCTTCAATTGTATTACGACTCAGGAGTAAGAGGACTCCCTGTTATTGTCACACTCGCTTAGCCTATGTTGCTATAGCCTCGATTGCAAAAAAAATCAGGAGATATTCCCGTTTTTTTTTTGCCTTTTCTGCATTGGAAAGGTGTATATACAGCAGCTTAAGCGTCGTTCCACCTTATTGTGCCATTTTTCCAAGGATATCTCAGAATAATGATAATAGCATATTAATAATAATATTAACGATGCAGTATTGCAAAATAATAATGGTAACAATAACAATCGGACAATAATTGGCAGTAATAAAATGAATACCGTGATTCCCCCATTGAAAAGTATTTTAGACCGGAATGATTATGAGCAGGGCGAATTTGTCGCCAGCAAGCACCATCTTGGTAGGCCAACTCGTTGCAGATATATTTTGACTCTCGTGATAAATTTATCGGGAGATCTTGAATATTGAATGGCAATTTTGAGCTGAAATTCATAGTCGATGTGAACACTTTTTTCACGTAAACATAACGCAAGACGCGATGCGGTGAATCATGCCCTGGGCATAGCAACATGGCGGCACGTGTTTTGAGAAGGGGCAGTGCGGTGGCAACCATGTACCATGACAACGGTACATGCAACGTGAATCGCCATAATCCTTCCAGTCTTATATACATACAGTTAAATGGATCCCCCTCTTGCCGCTCCCAAAGATAAATTTCAAATTATTTTCTGTGAATAGAATAACAGTGATCTCCTTATCTCACCCCGCCAGCCTAAAACCCAAATTCACGCAAAAAAACTGATCCATGGGAGGTGTTCCATTGCCTTTCAGCTTGCTATCGCTTGCCTAGCTAGCCGTTCCTTATCAACCGTTTTGTTGGAGTGCTTGTTTGAGTGCTTAAGGCACTTGGCGAGCGCTCTCCCAGCTGATATGTCATGGAACACAGCTCAGCACATGTGCTAGGCCTCGGACCCTTCTCTGGTTCTGCTGTTTGTGTTGTGAAGAAAGTTAATATCGGGTGTTTTTCACCCTTTCCCCCTTTTTAGCACCACTGGGATCGTTTCGTTTCATCCTTGGGACCAGGTGTTCTGATTTTGAAAACCGCAATGTTCTGTTGTGTGTACAGGTTCAGTCCATTCACTAAAGAGGGGGTGTTTGCTGATCGAAGTTTGTTTGTGCTGTTGATTTGTTAAACAATATATCGATATGAAGAAACATGAGGAATTATACAAATTTTTATTGTGATTATTGTTGCTTTTGTAAATACTAGTACGTGCCCGTATGTGCGTGCCCGTAGAGAGATCACAACAACGAGAGCGAAGGAATGCGCCTGTGTGGTTGTTCTGGCTCGTGGTTTGAAAGTTTTTTTTATTTTTTTTTGGCACGG
>CM068967.1:61606711-61618021 GCA_035128595.1 Eptatretus atami
TCTAAAACGCTGGCACACGTCGAATTCCGGTATGAGGTAAAGTTTTTGAAACATTAAGAGCACGCTGAAAAACACACTGCCATACCGTCGTAGTACGCTGCTTGTCATCGTTGTTAACTTTGCCGTTGTCCTCAAATTTAGCATGCTTGTGAAATTTTACGACGATTCCAGCGTATGCCTCACACGTTCCGTTTACGCTGGCTATAAGTTGTAGGCACGTTATGCGATCGTTGACACACATCGACACACGTTACTTGTAAGTTATTACTCATAAGTCGAAACACGTCGAGGTAATGATTAGCGTTCCCGAAACTTATTTATAACCTATGGATTAACGTGTTGTAGGCACGTTACACGATCGTTGCACACACGTCGAGCACGTTATGCGATCGTTGACACACGTCGAGGCACAATTACTTGTAAGTTACTCATAAGTCGAAAACACGTCGAGGTAATGCTTAGCGTACCCAAAACTTATTTCTAACCTATGAGTAACGTGCTTGAACCTATGTGTAACGTACCTCCAACGCACATTGACGTATGTAGACGTATTTGATTGACGTCTTCTGGACGACCACAGAACTTACTGAACGTGTTTCTAATTTACAGCTACCGTATAATGCGTATTGGCAGCATTTAAAAACAAAAAAAACCAATAACTTCCGATATTTCGTCACGTGCCGTTACGTCACGTCCGATTGCCTCTTCAATTGCTCATGTCTTATTCTTAGTTCCTCCTCTGTGAATATTTTCTGTTTGAGGATATTGTCACGCGACCGTCGAAACTTAAAAGCAAATGTCCGAATATATTTTAAAATTCTGATAGACTAAAAAAATATAATAATTAAAAAAACAACAACAACAAAACAAACAACTTCAGATATTTCGTCACATGCCTTCACGACAAGGAGAAAAAAAGAAATGTGCCTTGACGGAGAAAATAAGTTTCGGGTATCTAAACATTACCTCGACGTGTTTCGACTTACAGTAACTTACAAAGGAACTTGTGTCGACGTGTGTCAACGATCGCATATCGTGCCTACACTTATTCCCAGCGTAGCGGGAACGTGTGAGCCATACGCGAGTACGTCGTAAAATTTTCAGCATGCTTGAAATTTCACGACGTCGGACGACGACGTACCGAATCACGAGTACCACGAAATATGACAGCTACTTCATCGTTTTCAGCGTGCTCTTAACGTATACACAACTTACCCATACCGTATTCGACATGTGCCAGCGTTTAGACACATTTTTCATAGGTGGCATACGCTGGCTAAATCGTCAAGGTGTGATTGCGATGTGACACTTCCAATTCTCAGGCGGTTATGATTTGAATCGCGTGCGCCAGGTTTTTAACAGGCTACGCCACGAGTTCGTCGGCGATAGTGCAGCGCGCTATGCCTAAGTTAAACCATCGTTGGGCATAGGTTGTCGAACGCCGAAAACAGGCTAAGCATTCGTTGGTATAAGTTATCTATAGACAACGAAACGTTCTGTGCCGTTACTAATATGTTATGCATATGACCAACTCGTTATGAATACGTCCGAATCTTTAAAAAAACCATCAAAAGTTCAGCGTAAGCCAGGCGTTTTACATAACATTTCCATACGTTGCCATTGCTGGCTAAAACGTCAAGGTGTGACTGGCCTTAAGGCTGCGGTATTACAATTTGGATTCTCAGCTTTCTAGAAATTGAGATGTCTTAGGATAATTACTATGATAGTCTCATGATATTCATTCAAAGAATGTCATAAAACCCAGATGAAAAATTGCTGACCTTTAGGAAGGGGTAATCCACCATGCCCTGCCTGGTGTGTCCAGCGTGTGATGCTTGTCTGGACATTGGAATTGACTTGATGCCCTCAGGGCAAATGAGGATGGAATTTTAGAAAGGCTGCCCATGCAGAGGCAGTGCAGTCCAAAATCCCCCAATGCGATATCAAAGAACAAAACTGAAATACTCTCCAATCCAGTTAGTGGGTGTGTTTGTTTTTTTAACAAAACAGATTTTTTTTCCTGTCTCTTACTGCAAAAGATCTGAGGATAGTTGAGAGGGTAGCACACTTGCTTACCAGTATTAAGCCTCGATTTGATTGTCGACCTGACTGAACACTATCGTCCTGGTGTTTCGCTGGCAGTTTTGTTGCATCGATGCAGAGTGCACTACTCGTCAGACGGAATGTTAAGCTGGGGCTCAGATAGAACCACAAGCCGGGTGTCCATCTACCAGTATTTGCTGTTGGTATAATTTAACGCACACAAGTATATTTTTTTCTCAGAGTAGGCCATTGGTGTTTTAACCCCTGTCAACCTTCTGATCTGACTTGTGGCAACAAGGGAAATGGCGAACCATCCAATGTATCCTTGGCCATGATAATACTTCACCAACATCGGTGCCTCCCGCCCCATCTCCATTCCTGTTGTAACCTTGGAATTAAGAGCCTGTATTAATCAACAACAAGCTGCCATGTTCATAACCACCCGACTATGAGTTTCCTTGTTTCACAATGGCCTAAATTCAAGGCCCTCTGGTGTTGTCCTTGTCCTTGATGTAATGCATGTAAAAGCTCCTCTATAAACTTTCTTACACTGTAAGGTGTAAATGGTGTTTTGCATCATCATTTTGCAGATCATGCCATTCCAATCAGCCCTCAAAATTGGATGGATTCCCTCAAAATGCCATGGGAGGGATAAAATAATGTGAGCATTGCTATCCGTCCACTTAACCTTTTCAGGTGAAGGCCTCAGCCTGCATCAGGTACAGCTTCCCGCGTGTGCTAATAGGCAGCACAAGGCCGAGGTATCCTCGAGTGTGTGAAAAATTAAAAGCGTGTTCAGCTGTAGCGGAGAGGCAGCCTGATGCATACGGCCATGCAATCCAAATGCAGACAAATTGAAGAAGCTGCGACTTGTCGCTGAGGTCGGTAGTGAATAATGATTGCCATGAGGCTGTGGCCGTTCCTCGAGGCTCGATTGCTTCACATCGGAGGATCCGGCCTTGTTGCTGGAGTATAAAACGACTGGCATTTTGTCTGGAATTTTGCCTGGCTCCTTCTGGAATTCCTCAAGCACGCTCTATTAAACCGGGCAGTTTCCTCACGCAAGTATCTCATCCATCATCTCGTCCTCGTCTCGAATAAAACATCTCTCCTATTCATCTGCCCTTCTCGACATGCAGCTAATATGTCACGAGGAAATGCAATCCAATATCTGCGGCAAAACAAATGGAAGGGGATGCATGAAGGTGCTGCTGTGGTTTCAGGACAAAGCAAACGTTTTGGGCAAAGTTCCCCACAAAACGAAGGAGGCTCCCTCTTGTTTGAATGTTGATCAAACGTTGATCGGTCACTTTAATGCATTGTTCCGCACATCATGAGAACCTTGTGGAAAAACTGTTCAGTGCATTTTTTCACCGGGCAACTAAAAGTCATCCATCGTCAGAACGAAAGGAGGCGACGGCGTTTCTCCTTGATGAGACGAGGAGTGCGACCCTGGCACAACGATCGTCAGAGCTGTATTTGAAGTACAGACGGACACCGAGTAGAAACACAATTCTCATCTTCACAGAGAATTTGAAGAGAAAGGCAAATGTGCTTAAACCAAAGAGGTCCCGGAAATGATTGGCGTGCACGCCGGAAAGGGTGGCAAGCACTTCAGCCTGGCAATGAATCACAATGCTGACAATTAATGGAAAGTTTAAAAAAAAAACACAACAATTGGGAATTTCCACGATGCCAATCCCCAGATGCCCAAACAATGCCACCCACCTCGCCCCCTTCAAGATCAATGCTTCACAAGAATCGACACAATACGATTACAAACTTCACAAGAGATGTGAAAGGGGCGGATGGTGGTTGAGGATAACATAATGCAAAAATGGCGATCACATAAAATAGGTTGCTCATGATCAACAAACCGCCAACAATATTGTTCACATTGACAAAGGCATTGTTGCTTTACACCCAAATTATAAAACGCTTCATTCGCAACTATTTCATCAAATTGGAAGTAACTTTGTAAAAAATATAGATGGACAACTTTTCAATCTTTTTCAACTTCTGTCTTCTTTCCAATTTCACAGCAAAGGAAATTGGGGTCATTTGAGGTGGGGTTGGGGGGAATGTGTTCGACAACATCACGTGCATAATAATGAAGTGTAAGTGGTCTGAGATAGAGAGCACACTTAATTATTATTAATGCTTCAGCAATGCTGCACAGGAGATCTCAAATGGGAGCGCACTCGCGTTTCAACTGCCTGGTCCGATGTTTGATTTCCACTGGAAATTCATGGATCGAAACTGCCAGATTGCTAGTGTCAGCAGGAGGCGGCGTATCATGGAGCACATCTTCTGCACGGGCAAAGAATTATTGCTGGAATTATCTGTAGATAGTTAACATTCTCATGGCATCTTTTACAAGGAGTAGGGTTTTGCTGCAAAGCTAAGCACGTTGCCTCATTCGGATTCTTCCTAGTCTCTGTCATTACAGACGATGGAGTTGCGTGGCTGGCAAATCATCGAAATGAGTTTGGAACAAAACATTGTGGCAGGGCAACAAAATTTGTGGCAACAAAAATACGTTTCTGGATAGTTTCAAGCATTTTATAAAATGAAATTTTAACAAATAAAAAGCATTAAGAAAATGCAAAAGGATCTCCAGATGAGAATGCAGGCAAACAAGCGATAGGGAGGGGCAGCATGGAAATATGCAAGGTCCACATCTTCATCATTTTTGATAAAATTGCCTCTTTTGTTGAGCAATCTCATTGATGTGATTGATTTTCGGAATCAGAAGTGATGATTGTCTTGCACATGTGCCAAGTTGATTGTTGTTTAATTATGTGTTTGCTCGTAATTGGCTTGCTGCCATGCACACTGCCAAAGCTTGATCCATGAAGGCTTTTACGAAATGCCAGCGGACCGTGCGAGCAATGACCAGATTTAAACTTGCGAGCAGAATGTACACTGCTTAACGTCGACCAACGACCCACTGCTAAGTCAGCTAGCTTAATTATTGATTGAAGTGCAATCGGTTAGCTTCGATATATATTTGTCCTGCCAAAGCCACACTACATGTATTACAAGCTCGCAGCATGAGTGTGCGCTGCTAAACATGATCACAAACCACAAATAGTTACATTGTTACATTGACATAGCCACAGTTTACTGCTAAAGCAATTAACAAGTTGTTGGAATCTAATCATGCTGTTTTCTTTGATAAAGACAAAATCTACAACTCTTACACAACACCAATCTGGAATACTCCTGCCAGGGATTGTCTTCCCTATCTTCGGAGGATGTGGCATTGATAGAGCGCATACAGTGAAAAGCTATGAAGCCAGTTTGTGGTCTCAGCAACTTGCCATACGACAGGTGTCCGTCCATTATCGAGGACAAACACCTGCTGTATGGCAGGTGCTAGAGGAAAACCTCCTACTCATCTACAAATACTTGACAACAGCATGCTACGAGTCCAATGAACGATTGAAGTTGAGCACAAAAAGTCATCTCTGTGAATATCTTCGAAAGGTAGAATACCAAAGAAGTTGACGACTGTCAACAGTTTTATCTTGTTAAGATGTAGTGCAGCCTGGAAGCCTCACCAGCAGCAGTCATAATGACACCAACTGTAGATTAATTTAAGAAAGTGCTGTACCAACACACACACACACACACGAGACCCACATCATCGATATCTATTAGTATATAAGCCCGTCAAAAAATTATGGGTGAAATGTTTACATTATGAGTGCAGTTGCGTGAGCATGTCAAAGTAGAAGCCTGGGCCTCGTGTCAGGTGTGCTTATATCGTCTTATTCGACATCCCTACAGATGTAATAAACCTTCGGTTTACTCTGCATGCATTGCTCATCACGTGCACAAATTTCACCTCCCTCTGCCTTGTATTTATCTGTGAAAAAAAAAATGCTTCTGTACACTCACCTTGAGGCTTGGTTTGTAAGCCACTGTCTACAATGCCAATGTAAGAGACATAATTACTCTTCTTTTGGTCTTCAGACTCCTCCGGGTCTCTTGGTCTCGGGATCTTGTGGGCCTCGAGGTCTTTTGTGTCCTCTGGGTCATTTTGAGGTCTCGGGGTCTTTGGGGTCTTAGGATATTTTGGGTCTTCAGAGTCCTTGGAGTCTTCTGGGTCCTTGGGGTCTTTTGCGTCCTCTGGCGTTGTTTGGTCTTCGGGGTTGTTGAGGTATTTGGATCCTTGGGATTTTGGTCCTTGGGACCGTTTGGGTCCTGTTAGGTTTTTAACCAGTGGACACACAGTTATGTTCGAAGATTCCCATTAAAACTCCACACTCAAATCCCTCCGAAAGCATGACTCAAAGCTTTAAAACCATCCCTTTTGAAGGGGGACAGACGTCACACAAACAAATACACGAACATACGAGTACATTATGTTTTATATGTAAGAAGATCAACATATTTTTGTTTGAAACATCTTGTTTTACATGTGTGAAAATATCTGAAACATGTCTAAGAAAAATGATTACTCAATGGCTAATTGATGGATTTTTACCTCCACCACTGAAGGTGAAGGAGGTTATTTTTAACCTCTTTCTGTCTGTTTGTTTGTTACTTACGAAATCTAAAGATTTCGTAAGTATATTGATGACTACCGTTTCTGTTTGTTTGTTTGTTTGTTGTTTGTATGTTGTTTTTGTTTGTATTTGTTTGTTTGTTTGTAGGCACGATAACTCGAGAACGGAAGAAGCTACCAATGTCAAAATTACACCACGTGATTCAGGAGGGTGATGGCTAGTGCTGATTAGATTTTGGTCAAAAATCGGTCAAAGGTCAAGGTCACGGTGAGTGTCAAACATTCGATTTTTGATGGTTTGGTACAGATCATCGTATAAACTTCTGGTTTGCGTCGCTACCTTCTCTAGAGACAGCTTTTTATTAGACAAGGTCAGAGGTCAAGTTGACGATTTCGTAAGGATCAGTCTATGACTGCTTGTTTGTTTGTCTGTTTGCTTGTGTGCAGATAGCCCAAAATGTTGTTGAAGGACCGGCATGAAATTTTGTGGACAGTTTGGGTGTTGACAAGGACAAACTGATTAGATTTTGGTGAAGATCCGGATCCAGATCCGACTACTAGAATTTTTAAAGTGATTCTTCACCATTGAGAGAAAGGGCCAAAAACAATATATTAGCACGATATCTCCAAAAGTTTTGGACAGATTCGGACGAATTGTTTCAATTTTGGTGAAGATCCGAATCAGGATCTGGATACGAGAATAATTTAATTTTAAAAGTGATTCTTCACCATTGAGAGATCAGGCCAAAAATGATATCCAGCATGACATTTCAAAAATGTATTGGGCCCGAATGTTCTTGTGGATCAGACATTACGTGGGTGGAGGTATGTGCTCTACTGAGTGCCCTTCTAGTTTTCAATATGTTTGTTGAGGTAGGCCTATTTCATCGAGGAATATATATATAATATATATATATATATATATATATATATATATATATAATATATGGCTAATGCTGTTCAGGCTGTCTGTCCCATCCTGAACACAGAAACGCTCCTTGACGATAATTGTTTTGCTCCAGAATTGTTTTCAAAAAATATTTGCTGAGAAATATGCCGTGATATATTTGCTGATGATTTTGTGATTATTTGCTGATATATTTGAGAAATGACGTGATATATTTGCTGATATATTTGAGAAATGACGTGATATATTTGCTTATATATTTGAGAAATGACATGATATATTTGAGAAATATGCCGTGATATATTTGCTGATGATTTTGTGATATATTTGCTGATATATTTGAGAAATGACGTGATATATTTGCTGATATATTTGAGAAATGACGTGATATATTTGCTGATGATATGATGATTTTGAAATTTCATGATACTCCATACAGCATATTTTATAGGCTAATGCTGTCTGTCTGTTCCCCCCTGAAACATGGAAATTGTCCTCGGATATTCAGAGACTGGAAGATATGATGTTTTGCAACAAGAAAAAGCATTATTTTAAAACACTACATGTACAAATGCTATCCCCATTTTCTTTATCTTCTGGGAACTTTCATTTTGAGGTTGCAGCCTCGTGAGCATGCCAATGCCCGAAGCCTCGGCCTAGCGTCAGGTGTGCATATATCTTCTTTATTTATGAGACATCACACGTTTGTAACTGAACGCTCGTTTTACTCTGTGTGCATTATACATCATGTGCAGCGAATTTCACCTCCCTGCACCTTGTATTTATCGTTATTTTATTTACTGCTTTTGTACACTGCCATTGAGGCCCGGTTGCATGTCACCATCTACATTTCCAAAAGAAGAGATGTAATAACTCTTTAATGGAAAATGTTTTTCGAGTGTTTTTATTTAGAAAAAATAGATCAGAGTGAACACACAGTCGTGTTAAAAGATTGGCCTTTAAAACCCTTTTTAAATCAACCTTTTGAAGGGGGGACATACATCACACATACAAATACACAAACGCATATTGTGTTTTATTTGGTAAGATACAAAGTCCAAACTGTGGTGTCTGTCTGTGCGTTTGTATGTTCGGTTGTCTCTGGTTTCCAGCGGCTGTTTCCCCACTGCATTTGAAAAGCTGCACATGCTTTTCAAATGCAGTGGGGAAAATGTTCCCCAGAAGAAGCTCAACATTCCCCAGAAGAAATGCATGATACCAAACGAGATACATTTTAAACGTATAAATACAACATGGAATCACAGTCTGTTCATTAACAGTGCATTAAGATCCGTCCTTTGACAGGATGGCCTCGAGGTACGTACACTTGCCTCCAGTCTAAGCTTTCTAGCCTGGGTTTGAAATTTGGCCCAGCTATTAACTGTCATCCTGGTGTTTCACAGACTGGGAGAATCATCAATGTGTGTGCCGTCCCTCCGATGGACGTTAAACTGGGCATCCCGTCCACCAACGTTAATGACCCCATGGTGTCCTTCGTGGAGAGTTGGTGAGCTATCACCAGCTCCGTGGCCAAATTCCTGCCCGAACTTACTGCTGGGAAGGGAATGACAAACCATCCATTATAACACTTGCTCACGAAGCTGCTTCTGCAGCATCGACAGTCTGTGACAGAGCAATGAGTGGATTTCACAATGTTGAACAAACCATGTCAGCATTGTTAATAATAGTAGCTGATACTAAAAGTATTAATTCAAGGAAAAAAAATGTACATTGAGCAATGACCTAAAAATAACATGAAATAATAAACTTCAAAGAGGTCCAAAGGAAACATTTAATTATCGGCAGACTCGATGACGTAATTCGTTAAGAGTTAGAGTGTCTGCTCAAAAGGATAAAACATGGACATACAGAAGGAGGGGGAGAGAAAGGGGAGAGGGGAGAGAGAGGAGTGTGGGAGAGAGTGTTTAGGTTTGGGAGGGCAAGAGCGAGGAGAGAGAGAGAGAGAGAGAGAGAGAGAGAGAGAGAGAGAGAGAGAGAGAGAGAGAGAGAGAGAGAGAGAGAGAGAGAGAGAGAGAGAAGCGAGGGGTGAGGAAGTGGGAGAGAGAGAGAAGAGGAAAGTTTCCTTCTGCATCCATCCTGTCCACCCCATTGTTTGTCCAACTCCTCTATTTTGTCCTTCAACTCCATTGTTGGTGTTCACCACTCCTCTCTAATGTTCTTTTTGTCCAGTTTGGTCCTGATCCATTCAGTGCTCCACCTCTTCCACAAGTCTTGACTCTGTATACAAAAACTGTCGTAGGTTGGCAACCATTGTGCAAGCTTGATGGGCAGAATGGTCTCTTTCTGTGTTGAAGTTCCTGGGAAGGGAATGAAGTCATCAATTTTAGACGTATTGCGAACAATGGTGTCTGTTCGTGTGTTTGTCTGTCTTCCATTTGCAGCGGCCGCTTTCCGTGCTGCGTTTGAAAAGCTCAACATTCACTTTTGAAATGATGGGAGAACAAGCATGACTAATGTTGATGCTAAATTTTATTTCAGAAGCAGGATATTTTGCCCTATTTTTAAACAAACTGAACCTCCGCCGCCTGATGTTGCACAACCATTCTGCAGTGGACAGTATAATGAGCTCAGAGCTTTGGCTCTGAGTGAAACCATGAGTGCAACACAATTAACCTTTTTAAAGTCCTATAAATAATTTGAATTGATATATTAACCTAAAATTTTCCCATCACTTGGGGATTGATACTTTTCCGAGTCATCATATATTGTGGTGAGAAAAAGTTTGTGAACCCTTTAGAATTTTCTGTATTTCTGCATAAATTTGACCAAAAATGTGATGAAATCTTTATCCAAGTCTGAAAAATAGATAAAGGGAACCTGATTAAACAAAAAACATTCCTCTTTCCTGAACTGCTTAATATTTGAACTCAGAGATATTTGTGGGCTTTCTTACATGAACTGCTTGCTTGAGGTTCTGCCACAACATTTCAATTGAGTTAAGGCCTGAACGTTTACTTCACCACTCCAAAATGCTAAATTTCTTCTGCTTCAGCCATTCTGTTGTGGATTTACTTCAGACATTCTTTTGTAGATTTGCTTGATCGTTGTCTTGCTGCATGACCCACTTTCTGTTCTTGAACATCAGCCCATGGACGGATGCCTTGACAATCTCCTGTGGAATTTGCTGGTACAATTCAGAATTCATGGTTCCATCAATGTTTTCAAGCTGTCCAGGTCCTGAGGCAGCAAAGCACCCCAAACCATGAGACTTCCACCACCATGCTTCACGGTGGGGCTGAGGTTCTTATGTTGAAATGCAGTGTTTGGTTTTCGCCAAACATAACTTTTCTCATTTAAGCCAAAAAGTTCCACTTTCGACTCATCTTTCAACAGAACATTCATCCCATAGCCTACTACACCATCCACGTGGTCTTTGGCAAACTTGAAATGGGTGGCAATATTATTATTGGAGAGCAGTGGTTTCTTTCTTGCTATCCCCCCATGCACACCATTCTTGTTCAGTGTTTTCCTGGTGGTGGACTCACGAACACTGACATCAGCCAATGCAAGAGAGGCCTGTATATCCTTAGATGTTACCCTGGGGTTCTTTGTGACCTCCTGGATTCTTGCACACCTTGCTCTTGGAGTGATTTTCGTTGGATGACCGACCGGTCCTGGAAAGAGTAACAATGGTATTGAATTTTCTCCATTTGTGCACTATCTGCCTGACAGTGGAATGGTGGAGACCAACATCATTATAAATAGTTTTGTAACCCTTTCCAGACCCATGAGCATTGACAACTCTTTTTATGAGGTCCTCAGAAATCTCTTTTGATTGTGGCATGACACGTTTCCACAAACTTGTGTGGTGAACACCAGACTCTGA
>CM068967.1:61624809-61635109 GCA_035128595.1 Eptatretus atami
ACGCTGGCATCTCGGGTTAGTTTATAAGTATTTGCATGTACTCCAGCGAATTCGTACCCGGTCACTCCTAATATGAGTGAAGGAGCCGTGCAAAAAAAAAACATCGTTAAAAATCACTGCGGCTTTTCCAAGTCAAGGCATGGATTGAGCAGGCCAAAAAACATGATGGATTCAGACCCAACGAGGTAACCCAGAATACACCTTATAACCCATCGAGAGTTAGGGCCGAGGAGCCCTGATAACAGGAAATAATTAAATAGGCCGTTAATTATCTTCAAAAGGGTTGTTTATTAAACCCAAACATTCAATTTCACTCTTACTTCCGTGGAGTTTTCTTAGTTTGCATGCAAATTTCACGGCTAAGTCTTATAGTTTTGAAGTTAATGGAGGCGACGACACACACACCACACACACCACACAACCACACACACACACACACACACACAACACACACACACACACACACATTTATTAGTGGAGAAGATTAGGACTAGGTGAAGATATGATCACATTTTAGGTCCAATTTATGCAGAAATACAGAAAGTCTAAAAGGTTCACAAACTTTTTCTCACCACTGTATATAATAGGCTATAAATACTGTTGTCTGTCTGTCCACGAGGAGAACGGAAATGCACCAGAGAGTAAAGTTATTTCGTAAAAGTTGTTTCAAATTAATCCAACCTAAGGTAAATTGTATCTTTTCAATCAGACAAAATATTGAACCATAATAGGGTGGGTGTCAGAAGGCTGGTCTGCCTCAATGCTCCAGTTTTTAAGCTCACATGGACTTTAGTCAGGTGATCTTATGCGATCGAGTCCTGTCGAAGGTGAGTGAGTAAGTTAGTCAGCCCGTAACACGTCATATCGCTTGAACAAAACAACGATTTTGCTGAAACTTTGCTTCAGGCTTCAATATCTTATGCTTAACGAAATTTAAGTTGTTTAATGACACTTCAAAATCTGTGTCATTAAGGGTCTACAGGAGGGCTGGGGGGGGGCATGGGGGGTTATCTCCCAAAATAGGTATCTTGCTCTCTTACCAAAACTACACACATGTTTGATGAAACTTGACACGCAACCTTATCACACATGATGTACCAAAGATTGTCATGGCATAAAAAAATCAGGGTATCGTGTTCGTGGGGGCTTGAGCTCCCCAAAATAGGTATTTGTTCTCCTATACTCCAAAAGTACACACACAATTCAATGAAGCATGACCAAACTTTCATTACCCTTGTATAACATAAAGTTTTTTCACGGCATTAAAAAAATCAGGGTCGAAGTGGATGTGGAGTGAATGTTGCTCCTGATCTAGGTGAGCTTCAGGACGTGCAGTCCTATTTTTTATTGCTATTTTCTTTGCTGCTAAGGAATGAAAACATAAACCGAGGATCGGTATTTTAATGGTGTAAAATGACCCCAAAACATGGGATGAAATTGAGGATTTTAGAAATACACCTGAGTTGTTGATATTTTGGTCAATAATGTTGACCTCATAAAATAATTAGCTGGATGATTCAGTGACCTGACATATAAATGCTCTTCAATTTCAATTCATTCGGATGAAAATTGAGGATTTTAGAAATACCACTGAAGATGTTGACTTTTGGCCTATGTTACCTTTTGACCTCAAAAACAATGAGGCTTTTCCTTATGACAAAACTTTCCACGTGGTGAAGTTTCGTGAAGATCGGTTTGAAATTGTGACCTGTAGGCGATCAACAGACAGACAGACAACAGACAGAACAAAATCGACTGACCAATATACTGATGAAATCTTCGATTTTGCAAGTTCCAACCAAACAGGCAGAAAGGAGATGAAACATATCTCCTCTCCCTTCGGAGCACAGTAAAATTAACTAAGGTCACAAATGAATTGAGAATCGCGTACTCTCATCTCTGTAACAATTAACTGAGGTCGCAATATGAACAAGGATCAGTACTTTCGTTTTATATAATTAACTAAGGTACCAATATGAACCAAGGATCGGTACTTCATTAATATAAATTAACTAAGGTACAAATATGAACTGAGGATTGGTACTTTCAATATATAATTTAACTAAGTACCAATATGAACCAAGGATCGGTACTTTCATTATATATAATTAACTAAGGTACCAATATGACCAAGGATCGGTACTTTCATTAATATAATATAACTAAGGTACCAATATGAACAAGGATCGGTACTTTCATTGATATATAATTAACTAAGGTACAAATATGAACTGAGGATTGGTACTTTCATTGTGTAAAATAACCAAGGTACGAATATGAACCGAGGATCGGTACTTTCATTAATATATAATTAACTAAGGTACAATATGAACAAGGACGTACTTTCATTATATATTATTAACTAAGTACAAATATGAACTGAGGATTGGTCTTTCATTATATATATAATTAACGAAGGTACTAAATGAACGGGATTGGTACTTTCGTTTTATATAATAACTAAGGTACAATATGAACAAGGACGGTACTTTCATTATATATAATAACTAAGGTACTAATATGAACTGAGGATTGGTACTTTCATTGTGTAAAATTAACCAAGGTACGAATATGAACGAGGATCGGTATTTTCATTATCTATAATTAACCAAGGTACCATATGAACTGAGGATCGGTACTTTCATTATCTATATTAACTAAGGTACTAATATGAACTGAGGATCGGTACTTTCATTATATATAATTAACTAAGGTACAATATGAACAGGATCGGTACTTTCATTATATATAATAACTAAGGTACCAATATGAACAAGGATCGGTACTTCATTATATATAATAACTAAGGTACATATGAACCAAGGATCGGTACTTTCATTATATATATTAACTAGGTACTTAATATGAACTGAGGATTGGTACTTTCATTGTGTAAATTAACCAAGGTACGAATATGAACGAGGATCGGTACTTTCATTATCTATAATTAACAAGGTACCAATATGAACGGAGGATCGGTACTTTCATTATCTATAATTAAATAAGGTACTAATATGAACTGAGATACAGGTTACTTTCATTATATATAATTAACTAAAGGGACCAATATGAACAAGGACGGTACTTTCATTATATATATAATTAACTAAGGTACCAATATGAACCAAGGATCGGTACTTTCATTATATATAATTAACTAGGTACCAATATGAACCAAGGATCGGTACTTTCATTACTATATAATTAACAAGGTACAAATATGAACTGAGGATCGGTACTCTTTCATGTGGTAAAATTAACCAGGTACGATATGAACGAGAAATCGTACTTTCATTATATATAATTAACTAAGGTACCAATAGAAAAACAAGGATCGGTACTTTTCATATATAATTATTAACTAAGGTACAATATGAACTGAGGATTGGTACTTCATTAATATAAATTAACCAAGGTCATAATAATGAACGAGGATCGGTACTTTCGTTATATAATTAACTAAGGTACCAATATTAACCAAGAATCTGGTACTTTCATTATATATAATTAACTAAGGTACTAATATGAACTGAGGATTGGTACTTTCATTTGTGTAAAATTAACCAAGGTACGAATATGAACCGAAGGATCGGTACTTTCATTATCTATAAATTAACCAAGGTACCAATATTGAACTGAGGGATCGGTACTTTTATTATCTATAATTAACTAAGGTACCAATATGAACCAAGGATCGGTACTTTTCATTATATATAATTAACTAAAGTACATAATATGAACGAGGATCGGTACTTTCATATTTATAGAATTAACTAAGGTACAAATATGAACTGAGGATTGGTACTTCTTGTGTAAAATTAACCAAGGTACGAATATGAACGCAGGATCCGTACTTTCATATAATATAATTAACAAGGTACCAATATGAAACAAGATCGGTACTTTCATTATATTATTAACTTAGGTACAAATATGACTGAGGATTGGTACTTTATTATATATAAATTAACCAAGGTACTAATATGAACGAGGATTGGTATTTCGTTTTATATAATTAACTAAGGTACCAATATGAACCAGGATCGGTACTTTCATTATATATAATTAACAAGGACTAATAGAACTGAGGATTGGTACTTTCATGTGTAAAATTAACAACGGACGAATATGAACCGAGGATCGGTACTTTTATTATCTAAATTAACCAAGGTACTAATTGAACTGAGGACGGTACTTTCATTATATATAATTCTAAGGTACCAATATGAACGGAGGATCAGTACTTTCAATTATATAATAACAAGGTACTAATATGAACCGGAGGATCGGTCTTTCGTGTTTATATAATAACTAAGGTACCAATATGAACCCAAGGATCGGTACTTCATATATTAATTAATAAGGTTCAAATATGAACTTAAGATTGGTACTTAGTACTTTCATTGTGTAAAATTAACCAAGGTACGAATATGAACCGAGGATCGGTACTTTCATTATCTATAAGTAACCAAGGTACCAATATGAACCGAGGATCGGTACTTTCATTATCTATAATTAACCAAGGTACTAATATGAACCGAGGATCGGTACTTTCGTTGTGTAAAATTAACCAAGGTACGAATATGAACCGAGGATCGGTACTTTCATTATATATAATTAACCAAGGTAGCAATATGAACCGAGGATCGGTACTTTCATTATATATAATTAACCAAGGTACCAATATGAACCGAGGATTGGTACTTTCATTATATATAATTAACCAAGGTACCAATATGAACACAGGATTGGTACTTTCATTATATAAAATTAACAAGAGTACCAATATTAATCGAGGATCTGTACTTTCATTGTGTAAAATGAACTAAGGAACCAATGTGAGCCGAGGATCGATACTTTCATTGTGTAAAATGAACTAAGAAAACCAATGTGAGCTGAGGATCGATACTTTCATTGTGTACAATGAACTAAGGAACCAATATGAACAGAGGATTGGTACTTTCATTGTGTAAAATGCATGGAGGTTGAGGAAAGGCCCGTGAATGCATATATTATTATTCTTCTTTTTATGCAGCACGTGTGTGCGAATAGCATCATTGGCCGAGGATGTGGCTGTGCCACTGATACAACGCCCTCTGTTGATTAGGGCTGGAATTTGCTCATGGTGCCGGTGATGACTCCGGTACTCTTATTGAAGGACACTGTGGGATCTTCAACGTCCACCAACTCATGCCGGCAGATGGGCTTCCCAATTTAACGTCCATTCGAAACACCTTGATGACAGTTTATAGTTGGGTCAGGATTCAAACCCAGGCTAGACGGTTGAGAGGTGAGTGTGCACACACTTCCAGGCCACCCTAACAGCTATTATTCACATATCTACCTTACCGTGAGTGTGAGATGCAGTTGGTAGTACCTTGTCCATTAAGGATGCTACAGGGTCCGTTATCTTCTACTACTGGGAAGCACTGCGAGGGTGATGCAAACCCAGAACAATTTGTACACCGAGCAGGCACCCCCACCCTTGGGCGGGCGTACCCTTCTCACTTGTCGGAGCTTGGACCAGAGAACGTACTGGAGTACTTGCACCGGAGTAAAGCTAAAGCACGTGCTCATCTGCTGGCCTTGGGTGGCCACTTAAGACTAGGATTGGGGTTGGAACTGGAGGTAAAAACGGATTTGCAACCTCCACGTAGGCCCAAGAACTGTTAAATGTCAATTTTGGAGTTTTGGTGACATCCACTGTTGCTCCATTGCCATAAGATTCCATCTACGCATTGGAAGAGCAAACAACGTTGACTGTATCAGCTGATGTTGAAGGCAGCAACAACACTTGAAGGCAGCCTTCTGATGTGAAACAATCGACTTTGAGAAACACACACAAACAAACCACACCTTTATTGCTGTGAGGTGTCCCGAGGTGGTTCATCACCTCCCTCTCTCATCTTAGCTGTAATCTCGTCCTTTCATTTATTCGTTTTATTCTCCAAGCTCTCTTTATGATTAAGAGGAAAGGCCTATTTAAATGAGATTTAGAAGGGGAAAAAGCAGCTGCAGGAGTTCTACAAATATTCTGCGATTCCATATTCCCTTTCTTCCTGTAATTTACTCACATTCATTGCTTGTTTATTCTAAAACTTTAATGACAAGCTCCGCGAGGAGAAAAATTCCTAGGCATATAAAAATGATGCATTAACTTTGATGATACTTCCACAGCTTCATGAATAGTTCAAGTTATCACAAGAAGAATTTTGCAATTTTTGGGCCTCCTCAGGCAGTAAATAGCAAAACAGTGGTGGGGGAGCACTTCCCAGCCTCTCATTGCAGAAATAGCAAAAACACATGTTAAATAGAATTGGTTTTGTGAGATTTAGCACCTTGTATATGTTGGACTGGAGAAGGCCTGCCATGAGAAATCTGCCCTGCTCAATCATCAGGAACTTACTGTCATGTGACATGAAAAGAAGAAGTCAAAATTTTCAAAATGGCAGCTTCATGTTAGCCATCAGCTAGCTGTGTGTCGGCTGCTCTATCCTCGGGTCAGTGGTTTGTCGCATCCTCATGGAAGAATTAGGTTGTGTAAATGGTGAATGGGATGAATCGTCCCCCGATCCTTCCGAATCCATTGAAGCAAATATATCTGCAAGACATGGTGGTGCACAATGAAACTATTGGATTGCTTGGTAATCGGTAGTGTACAAATCACCTTATCTATATCGGGTATACCAAAGGTATCAAAGCAGCAAGAAAACATGCAGATGTCAATTCACAACCACCAATTTAATTTATTATCAGGTCTTGTTGTGCCTTTATTTATTTGTTTTGTTTTGACGTTTGACTTTAACAAGGAAACTTGATGCAGGAGGTCGTTCGGCCCATCACACCTGCGCAACTCCAACACTGGATTAAATAAATCCATCAAGGTGGTGGTGGCGGTTGGGGATGACAAAAGTGTGGCAGTCTCAGGGACATTACTAGGGTGTTAAAAATTAAAATTGTCAACATGTTTTTGTGTTTTTTTTTGGGGGGGGGGGTGGGTGGGGGGTGAAAGCGATTTCAGGTGACAGAATATACAACATCGACCACACACTGTTATTCCTTGAAGAAACCCTCTCACGGACATCACACTCAGTACAGATGTACACAATCACCCATCCGTACTCAAACTACCTTCAAATCTTCCCAATATCCCCATGCCCCTCTATCTCCAATGCTTCTATAGGTACCTATTGAATTCCAATTTAAACCTATTAGAGTAAAAGGTTTACACCATGTGTTGGCTCTTTAAAAAGTTATTTATATTCTTTATGCTTTATGTTGTGGGCAGCATGCGTTTTGGGCAGTTTATAAGAACTCCACACCCCATTGGCTGGATAGTGGGGTGCTGATTGGCTGGTCATTGTGTGTTGCTGATTGGCCAGTGTGGTCTTGCTCATCATAATCCATTGTCCTCGGTCTGTTGATAGTTATAACCGTAAGTGTCTGCCTGTTACTGAGCAAGTTATCACCGGCGGCGTCAACAAATTCCAAATGCATGATAGCTTCAGTTGAATGTCAGGCCTGGCCAGCGGATTCATGAAGGAAATGCTGCATTAGCCGCGGACTAAAAACTTCATGATAAGATGGTGCAAGGAGAAGTGTGTACTTTTATCATATGAATTACAAGGACATGTTGGTTAGAAAGGGAGTTTAAAAAAAGTTTTAGGAGTGATGGGCAGTGCTCACAATATTCCAAGAGATTCCACTTCAAGGCAATTGCTCCATTTGTCCTTCAAACTGTCTGTGGCAATGAAATAGAAATTTTTCAGATTGTTCCTGTTAGTTGCTTCAATCAATTCCTCATCGTCAGTAAATCAGGGTCTTCACAGGTGGGCTTTCAAATGTCGAAACAGAGAGTGAACACTGGAAGACATGTCTGCGATGTACAGGCGATGATCCAGCTACAGTCACGAATTGCTCTCTGTGTAACGTAGGCCTTGTGCTCAGGCACATTGTTGTGAAGGAAGAGCATGTTTTTGATCAGCAACCTTTGGCATTTGCCCCTAATAGCCTCTTGCAGTTTCTGCCTGAGGCTGGCATAATACTCCCCTTAGATTGTAGTTTTGTGAGGAATACAGTCTTAGCAGGATTCCCTTTGCGTTCCAGAAAATCAAGACTTTGATCTTGTTGGCTAAGGGTTGGGTGTGAAATTTCTTCGGTGGTGGTGATCCTTCATGTTTCCATTGCATGGATTCAAATTGGGTTTCGTGATCCCAATGGTGAAGCCACATTTTGTCACCTGTTACAGGGGTGAGTGATAACATCGTCAAAATCTGCGTTAAACAGTTTGAGAAGCTTTCGACATGCCGGCTGATGCTGTCGATCGCGAGTGCTGAAGCTTTCAGGGACCTATCTTGCCGAGACTTTGGACATGCCCAACACAAGTGTTCTTGGATGATTGAGAATGCTGTTTTGAGCAATTCGAAGTTTTGTGGATATTTTGTCAACATTAATGTGGAAATTCCTCCATGATCAAAGCCTCGACCCTCGGAAACAATTTGAAGGTCAATCACATCTTCCGGCCATCCTCACCCTGGAGACCATTTTCAAGGGACTCAGATCCACATAAAGTCGGACGAAATGCCCTGCCTGCGAATGTGGGTTCATAATGCACCAAATATATATCTCCACGTTCATTCCGCAATTATAACATTTGCTTTTGCAGCACTACACAAACCAAGTTGCTCGCAGCTTTTTGATTACCTGTTCTTGATGACTATAATAAGTGAGTCTTTGGGGTACAACATGCATGCACCTCGTACCGTAAAACCCATAGAACCTGGTACGTCCCACGGCATCTCTGCAACGTCGACAAAGAAAGCCAATAAAGCACCTCGTAAATTGGTGTGGCTTTCATCCTCAGGGATGAATTGTTTGCTTGTATAAGAAAACATTCTGCACAGCACGACGTATATGTGTACAAGCATCATAATGGATTACAGTGAGAGGAGTAGGAAGCCGACGTTATCACCAAAGGCATTATTTCCATTTTCATGCCTTCCTGAGAGGCAGCACCCAGTGTAGAAAGAACGGTATGATTGAGATTTAACTACATACACGGAGAATGAGGGTGGAAAAAAAACGAACAATTTTTCACGCAGCAGGTGGGATTTGAAGGGTGCACAAAAATTGTGATGGAAAGATAGTGGTGTGGATATCGAACCCCAAGAAAATCCTGGTGCAGGATGTTTTAACCCTTCGAATGCCGGCCTCACGTTTCACGCTCGACCTTTTATGTTGTCCACAAGGCCTTAAAGCACAGGAATATGGCGATTCATGTGCCTGGTGAAACATGAATATTAATGACAGTCTAAGGTCGGAACAGACTCTTGTCTGCATCTCTCAAATAATTATTTTCAAGTTGGTTCACTTTCCACCTTATTTTGTGAAAACTCTCTTGTCTTCGGCAGATGACTCGTCTTATTGAGCCGTACATTCAAAACAAGTGAAGAAGTACTGGCCACCTCTGCATATCTAGTTTCTCCATCTTGAGCGTACTTTTCTGTCTTCGTTAGAGAATGTACACATTCTCAGCTAATTCGTAACACTCATTCAACCTCCCTAGGATGACACTGACAAAATAACCCTAATGTCAGACCGACCTTGGTAACAATGAAGATGATCTGAAGATGTAGTTCGTTAATTTCTGCACCAAATTGTATTTGACCTGTTTTAGATATTTGGATTTTTGATCGGTTTCGTATATTTTCATGAAAAATAAGGGGCAATGCAAAAATTTCAGGGATGGAAAGTACAAAGATTAATGGAGTACAAGTAGGAATGTATCATAAACCGTACCAGTCTTCATTTTACTTCTTATTTTGAACATTTTGTGTAGGATCATTCCACGTACTTTGATATTGCCAGTGATGATATGTTGTACTTGAAACATTGAAGACAAACTTTCAAAGAAAAGTTCAATATGCTGTTTTGAATGGTATCTGAATGTCTTCATAATGTTGTCGGTATATCTCATTGCAAAGTTGAAGAACTACTTTGTGACAGTCACGCAACCGAAGTCTAATTTATAATGTTGCAACATAAAATTGCTCGCAGCGTTGGACCGTGAGGCAGTTAGAAGGCCGGCACCGAAAAACTGCATCTTCACTGAGGCGCAGATGTGATGCTGGTGTGGTCGGTGCCCCTTCACATTCAATGCCCCTGAATAAATTTGAGACTGGGATAGGATACTTTGGGATATTTAACATTCATCAGATAATGCGAGTAGACTGAACCAGAGTGGTGTCAAAGCCACCCAATGCTCGCCTGTTTATACATTTATCGTTTTTAAAAGACTAGT
>CM068967.1:61637769-61652445 GCA_035128595.1 Eptatretus atami
TTAGCTCGCACTCGCTTTTGACTTGTCTCATCTGGGTTTGATTCCTGACACGATGATAAATTGTCGGATTCGTGTTTTGCTGGCAGGATGTTGAAACGATGAGCTTGCCGTCATTCGATGGACCTTAAGTCTGTTATTAGCTCGCCTGTTCGAAGAACAGAGAGCTATAGCGATACCCCCGGCGTGAGCGTCAGCGTCAGCGTGAGCGTGAAAATGTTAAGTTTTTGGTGCAAGTTATTTCCTTTCTCATGTTTTTATCTACCACATTATTTTTTACTGATTACAATGTAAATACATATATTGCTTTAAAATATCGGGCATAGTGGCGTGTGCCTGTAATCCGGCTACTCGGAGGCTTGGGTTTGAGGATCGCTTGAGGATGGGAACTCTGCACTGGGCCGCGCTATGAGAGGGTGTAGGGCAGCCCGGAATCATGGCGAAACCCAATCCTTATCCCTGTGTCGTAAGAGAGGTGACCAGGGTTGCATCAGGAAGGGCATCCGGCGTAAAACCTATGCCAAATCAGAGTATCGGATCATAACGGATGATCCGCTGTGGCGACCCCTAACGGGAGCAGCCGAAAGACGAACAACAACATATATTGCTTTAAATTATTTGGATCTCTCTCTAGCTACCCTGATGCACATCTAGTGCACATGACAGTTGTACAATTATTACCTCTGCCACCAAAGGTGAAGGAGGTGGTGTTTTTACCCCTCTGTCTGGTTTTTTGGGGGGCAGATATGTTCGCATGGATCAGGCATGACGTGGCGGAGGTATGCCTTCTACCAAGTGCCCTTCTAGTTATTCATGAGATCTCTGACTATTGTCTGTGGTCCACTCTCCTCCAGCCATTTCAACACGCTCTAAAACTACAGACAGGTGTTGGGACCTAAACATGCTGTCTGTAACTGCCATAATCCTGGTTCCTCTCTTGCACGTGCATTACAGTATAATGGTTCTTGTCTGTTTGTGTCCACCATGCCTATCACATATTTTAGGTAAATCAAACAGGTGAATTGGCCTCCAAGATGTTTGTTCCAAGGTTTAACAACCAGGGGAGTCACATCCAAATAAAATGCCATATTTCTCAGAGTGAAATGTGTGCTGCATGCTGTACCTTGCAAGGGAAATTGTGTGGGGTGTTCAAAAGACTATATAAATGAGATACTCACATTAGTCCAAGGCACAGCAAGCTTATTTTTAATTTGTAAGTGTGTGAACAGGCAAACAAACATAATATGTACATGTGGGAAAATTACACAACCAGACAGGAATCAAACCCACCATACCAATGCTCTGCCATCTGAGCTATCTCGGCGAACCACCAGCTGAGCACACAATTCTCCCACATATAGAAATGCCACTCTTTTTCCCTCGATGCTTCCAGGACACTCACTGCCAACATTTAGAGCAGCAATGGCCTGTCCAAACAACAGGAGGGTCTTCAACTTATGGGGGCCAATCCCATGACCACTATTGTTCACCACATGGGGCATATTAATACAATTAGAAATGAACAGGCAAGCAAACATAATATGTATAGGTGGGAAAATTACACACCCAGACCAGGAATCAAATCCAGTTGCTCTGGTCAACCATACCAGTGCTCTGCCATCTGAGCTATCTGAGCGGCCCACTGGCTGAGCGCACAATTCTCCCACACTTAGAAATGCCATTCTTTTTCCCTCGCTGCTTCTCTCATGGACAGGCCATCACTACTGCTATGGTTGGCAGTGAGAAGCAGCGAGGAAAAGAGAGTCGCATTTCTCTACCAAAAGTCATGAGTATCAATGGATTCCACACATTTGTGTCAAGTGTAGTAGAACATGAGTTAATAGCGACATCTATCCACTCCAATATAAACACAGACTCAGCCCGTGCACTCCACTGGTGTTCCCACAATCTATTGTGACACAATGGCCATCAATGACAAATCGTTTCGCCAATGTGCAGTGATTGAATTCTTCCTGAAGGAGGAAAACTTCGCTGCAGATATCTGTGGCCTAGAGTCAGGTATACGGAGACACCTGCATAGGTGCAAGCAGCGTCAGAAGGTGGGTGAAACACTTCAAAGACAGATACACGGACATTACCGATCAGCCATGCTGTGGTCGGCCGAGAAGCGCCACGACTGAATGCAATGAGCAGAAAGTTGATGTGCTCATCATTGAGGACCGAAGGGTGACAGTTAGAGAGATCGCAGCACAGGTTGGCACGGGACACCATTCAATACTGGAGATGATAGCGACCTTACAATGTGCAAGTTGGGAAAAGCGCCTGAAGAAAAAAGCTGTCGTCTTTCAACATGACAATGCCAGGCCTCACACTGCGCATCTGACATTAGAGGAAATCTCAAAGAATGGCTGGGAAGTGCTCCCCCACCACTGTACAATCCATACTTGGCCTCTCATCAGTTCGAGCCCTTGAAAGATTACAGAAGAGGCAAGCACTATGAAAACGACGAGGCAGTCCAGATAGTCTTGCGAAGCTGGTTGCAAAGTGTCGGAATGGACTTTGACCACAGCGGGATTTTTAAGCTCGTGCAGCACTGGCAGAAATGTTTGGATCCTTCTGGAGATTTTGTCGAAGAGTAATGTGGTATGTCCAGTTACTATTGACAATATCAGTTATATTACATGTACCTTTGCTTTACTGTACTATAAACTTGCTCATAACTTTCGGAACAACCCTCATATATTAGCTGTTCACACATCAATGGCTGAAATGGGGTTAACAGTCACATTATATCATCCATATCATGCTGACAAGGCTATGGTATAAAAAATATACTCCTCTTGAGAAGCTTAGAGGAGGAAACAGCATATACTGTCCGAGTATTTCCAGTTCTTGATATTCCACCATTTTGTGCTCAGGTTAAGCAAGATCACGTCGAATGATGATCCGGTTCTTTAAATACCCGAAAACAAATAGATGACGGAAGATTATTTCTGATTCGGAGTAATAGATGCAAGTACTACAGAATAATTTAGTACAGATTAAATGTTGGCCAACCAAATATTTGTATTCTGAGGTTTTGCTCAAAGGCAGTTCCAGTGCTGCCGAAGCAGTTTGTTGGCAAGGGTTATGTTTGGTGGTTTTCCATTGCCTTCACAGCTAGGGCAGCAATTTGGAATTCGTTAAGGGTGCTGGCGGTCGCTCACCCACTCTTCGCAGAGGACAACATGGAATATTTAACGTCCATCCGAGGGACGGCACACACATCGATGAATCACCCTGCCTGTGATACACTGGGAAGAGTATATAGTTGTGCAAAGATTCAAACTCAGGCGAGACAGCTTAGAGACGACTGTGCATACCTCTAGGCCATCCTACCAGCCCTGAGCCTGATCTAACTGCAATGAATTGAATTGCCTCAAGGCAATTCATCAATGTATCGTCTGTGGGTTTAACAACAACGTCAAACCCTAATGACAATGAAGCAAAATGTCATTTTGCATGGAAAACACAAAACAATTATTTTATCTTAAAATAACTTTTTGTTTGATTTTTAAATACCTCGTCACAGCTATAGTGATGATCTTGAAAGAACGTCGAGGGCGGGTATGCTTGAGTGATAATTTGATCGAATATAGTTTTACTTTTGCATTTCGTAGATTATTGTTAATAGGGATGTTTATAAACATCTAACTAAATAGCCAATATCCAGTTTTTCCCCCAAAACTATTTGGACAGCGCAGTTAAAATTGAAAACGAACCCTCAGAGCAATATTTTATCAACGTATGCAGCAGGTGTTGCAACAAGTCCAAGTAAGTCCGCCACCTTTTAACCGTCTTGTATGGGATTGATATCGGACTCTACGATAAACTGTCAGATGTTCCACAATGCAGCACACTTCTGCCTCTGAGAGGGATGGTATTTTATTTGGCTGCAACACCTCTGGGGGTTAGACCTCAGAACAAACGACCGGGAGGGTTTGCAGGCAAGGGGTTGCATCACAAAGTGTGCCAACCATTGGAGGAACGCTCAGCTGATTGTCTCATCTGCAAGCATTAATTGGGGGATGTTGAACATCCCACTGTGACTTGTGCGAAGAGGAGACAAGTTGTGGACAGCACACTGAACAAATTCCAAATTCAGACCTAAATAAGCTCCCGTAAAACATAAGACCTGGCCAAGTGATTAGTGAAAGACATAAGCCAAATATTTCCCCAAAAGACATGACATAAGCCAAAAGACATGTCAAGAAAGTGCAATAATCAGGGCCTTTAGAAAAAGTGCTGGTGTCGATTAGGTTTTGAAACTTTGTTGGAATCAAGATGTCTTGTGGCATGGAATAGTTATTGTGTGCTTTTGGACCTCCCCAAGCGCATTGTGGGTAATTAGCGAGAAAGGGAAGACAACTGCTCATGCCGATATTGGATATAGGATAGATGGGACAAAATTATTGTTAGACGAGCCAGAAAAACCTTCAATGAGGAATGTTGCAATTATACACTTGATATTTCCCCAAATTTACGACAATGTTCCTGTGAGTGACACGCTATAAGAATTTGAATAAATGGTTGTGGATTAACAACATTACATATGTATTTGCAGTAGAGCCCCAATTCATTTTTTACTACAGTGAAATTAATGAAGACCTGATTGAAAATTAAAGTCAGAATGTAAAGGAGAATAATATTTTGGGGCTAGCAGGATGGCCTCAAAGTATGTATGCACACTCACCTGGAAGCTGTCTTGCCTGGGTTCACATCTTGGTCCACCTATATAAACTGTCATCCCAAGGTTTCACAGGCAGGGTGATTCATCAATGTGTGTTCCGTCCCTCAGATGGATGGGTGGACGTTAAACTGGGCATCCCGTCTGCCAACATTAGTCGGTGGACCTTAAAGATCCCACGGTGTTCTTTGTGAGGAGTAAGTGAGCTATCGCCAGCACCATGAACAAATTACAAATTCCTGTCATAAGTACTGCTGGGAAAGCATTGGCAAACCACCCAGTATAACCCTTACAAATAAACTGCTTTGACAGCACCGATGATCTGTAACATAGTATGTATGGTACATCAGAATCAGAATATTATTTTGAATATATCCAAGATACTTGGCCAAATGTTTTCTTCCAACAGATACAACATTTGTACAAGCTCCCTTAATGTTATGTGTTTGCTCGATTCAAATGAATATGCGATAAAATTGGCTGCACATTGCTGCAAATTGCCAATGTGAATCCCTTGTGGTTACTCGAGCGTTTCCTTGCCATATAGATCGCAATGAAACGAGTGTACACGAGCATGACACAGGTAAACCCCACAGGGATTGACTCCATTTCCTGAGATTGAGACGAGTTAATTGCAGGGAGACTTGTTTTTATCACAATTCATCAAAATCCACATTTGTGCCAACTCTGTCTAATTAATTGTTCTCGGACAGTAAAATAGGGTGCCCATGCTTCTTCACCTCAGTGGCCAAACGAGGCACACCTGTGAAACGTCACATGAGATATTACGGCAGTTTTGCTCCTGATGATGCGTTCATTCTTATGTTGGTCCTTGCAACTGCAATGTTTTTAATCGAAAATATGCTTGCCATTTAGCCAGAGACTGTATCACATCGAAGGCTACTCAAGGATGTTTAAGCAGGAGCACAAAAGACTAAAAAGTGTGAAACAACACGATTAATTAAAAAATGACCAAACCAGCCGATTTAATCAACTGCAGCATGAAGGCCTCCCTCGACATGGTCCATCGTCTTGTATTCAATGCAATTTTATGCCATTGCACTTGAGTAAACTCTTCAATTTCATCTCTCGAACTGACATTCGGTTTTCGTCAGTTTCTTCTGGAACTTTGTCAAGGTTTCCCATTTGTAACTCTTGTTGACCTCTGGTTATCTATCATATTGATTTGGATCACTTGCAAGAAGTGAAGAGACACACAAGATCACTTGCAAGATGGGTATCATTTGTTAAATTAAATTAAATGGAAGGAAAAGCAAATTGTCCTCGAGTCTGAAAAGGAAAGCTTACAATCAGCGTGCTCTCCCAGCAATGACGTATAACAGGACCCTATCACATCTCTCACCCACAGTTGGAGGGAATAACTAATCAGCTCTCACATAATTAATTACCGCAGGTGGGTAGGATTTCAAAAAAATTAACCATCATGCTGTTCCAGCAAAAGAAAGCTGCATAACGCAACCAAGAAAAGCTACGCAAGGTAAGCCCTTTGCTGTTTCAAGTTGCATGGAGCATTGGGAGTCTCATGTATGCACTACATGTGAATGTCTGCCGCTCTAGAGGAATTCAGGTAGGGATTTTTTAAAAAGCAAAGGGCTTATCTTGTGTAGATTTATGCAGCTTTCTTTGGCTGGAACAGCATATACGTATAAAATATGTAAAGCTCTTTCTCACCACTGACCAATTGACTGAATGACTGACGGATATTACAGATCGGTACCTTCCGGGTGACATAAAAAGTTGAAATTTTACGTGCCGATGGACATCGAAGCAGATACTCCGGGAAAAAAAAAATCACAGAATCACCGGAAAACATCCGTAAATTGAAATATAAATAAATTAAAAAAACAAATGAAATGAAAAAAAATGTAGGTGAGCAACTCAAGATAATGGCGAAGCACGGTAATTTTGTGTGCCAATGGATATCAAAGCCGATACACCAGGAAAAATCACAGAACCGTTGGAAAGCATCCATAAATACACACACACATATATATATATATATGATAATCAATGAATGAAAAATCAAATGCAAGTGAGCGACCCAAGTCAATGGGGAAGCACGGTTCATATGTTTACACACAAGCACGGATCGTGTGTGTGTGTGTGTGTGTGTGTGTGTCAAATGTGACAACAAAGTCAAAACTGCTACAACAGTAAATGCCGGAATATTCCTGAGTGAAACAGAAGTAAAACTGAAGCATATTTTCACCTCACTTAATGATTTCCAAGATACTCATGGGGCACACCTCACTTACATTGACACTGTCCATTATTACAGCCCAATGCAATCAACGAGCATCACATATCAGTCACAGTTGTAAATCTGGATCAGGGCAATAACTGTACATTGTTTACATGAAAACATCGTATAATATGCGCAACCTCACCATAATATTAATTAAAACAGCCCTGGGTGTTTTAACCCCATTAAAACATGCTTCTGATGCTGTGCCAGCAGGGGGTGCTGCATTACGAAGCACACGATAGCGAACACGAACCTGATTGTCCCTTCTGCAATGTGGATGCCCTTTGTGTTATGTTTCACAAGGTGGAACACATTAAGCCATAACCTGGACAAATTCCAAATTTATTTTGCAGTTTGAATGTGAGAGCTTCATTTGGACCCTTCCTTGACGATAAATGCTGAACCAGCCCCATTAGAAGCCTCTAATTGGAAATTGAGGTGTAATGCATAAAAATGGCATCAATATTCCATTACAAACATGGGTCACATGTCACGTGTGTCCCAAGTGACTTGCAAGTTACACACATTGTTTTTTTTGTTGTTGCTTTCTTTGAAATTGCTGTTACCTGCACATAAACTAAGGATGTCGTATGTCACCTGCCAACAAGTAGGTTACTTTTACACACATTTTGTTAGGTTGTTGGTCTCCTGGAATGCACAATAGATCTCGATTTGCTTGGGGTCAGGGCTTGGGCTGCATACATCGTTTGGAAAGTTGAAACCACATTCATTCGTAGTGATAGCAATACTTCAGTTGGGACTTGGTTAGTGCACTCGCCATTGAGCTCTGTTAACAGGTCTGATCCCCAACTCGATTGAGGGTCATGAATCAAAGAGTGCCGTTCTGGTGCAGTACCAGCAAATTATGCTGTTTGAGGAAAAGCTCCTTCAGATTGAGGAGTGATGCTGGCTATCCTGTCCTGTGTGTGTATTTATTATCTCATGCGCATTGTGCAAAGCGGGGCTAAGCAATTGGTTCACTCTGTCAGTCTATTTATAAGATCGAGGAATTACTTAATTTCAATTGAATTATACATTTTCAACACTAGAATATGGATCGGAACATGAATTGGAACAAGAACCTGCAGTTTAGTGGTACTTTGGCTCTGAATTTGGCGAATTGTATGGAATCTCACCCGGTGCGTATGCGAGCACTCGCGATAAAGCAATTGCCTCAGTCTGGCAGGCTATCAGTCTGGCAGTCAAAGGAAATCGAAAATAATTACAAACAGGAAACTTACTGTTTTTAGGGACATCATAAAGGACAAACAGGCACAAATAACTAATTAAATGTGTGAAATAAGGTGGTGTAAAAGAGGGTGCATCAACAGCGGTAAACCTCCGATTTATTGTTGTTGTTGTTTTTCTACATCCTTTAAAACTTTTATTTTCTTTCAATTGAGTTATATATCTGAATGCTGTCGAACACAAATCGCCTTGTTTGCACAAAAATAAAGTGCAATAAACTCCCCAGTAAAGCGTAGGAGACAGAAACCCATCAGTTTAGCAGTACTTGGGCAAAATTGTGTGCCATTTTTTTTTGCCAAAATTGTAAATGGATGACAAAATTGTGATCAAATTTACCACGTGATCTGAGGGCAGAGTAATAGCGTGATTCAAACAGAATGGCGGTGCCTAGCGATGCAACGACAGAGCTAACTTTATCCAAAATAGCTGTTTGTTTGGTGTATCTTTTTCTCAAAGGTTGTTCCAAAATCGCCAGTTTCTCCGAGAAGAGTTGGTAGAAGCTTCAGTTCTGAAATGTTCCATTTGACTCATCAGCTTCGTATTGTTGCCATCACACCTGTTATTCAAAGTTCACGAACAAAGCGAATATAGATCGTGCTCGGAAACGCAAAGCAAGAGATAAAAAGACCCCCTCCCCCCTTCCCACTCCAACCACCCCCAATGTCCTTTCTCTCAAAAACTGCATGGGTAAAGGTGTTCTGTGAGCTATCTAGTGTTGTTGATGTTAAAGACCCCAAAACATCTCTCCAAATAGTTGGCCATTCTTAGCCAGTACCCTGGGTAAATTCCATGATGGGGTTAGTTTTATTATTGGCAGTACCTCATGCAGTAAGAAGGAGTGCTGGGATATAGATATGGCACAGGTGAGATATACCGAATGACCGTTAACTGTGTCATGCGATACCTTGTGATCATACCAGGTATGACTGTCTGGTGGAGTATGTAACCTGTGTTTGAAAACTCACCATAAACTCCCAACATGGTCTCCAGAATGAGTACACGCTCTGCCAGGATTTTCAAGGCTTCGCGGAGGTGCTTCATCCCATCAGCCTGCCACACACACCCGTGATTACATTAGTTAACCCAGGAGGAGGCCCATGAATAGCTTGGAAAACATTTTAAATTGAAGTAAAGTGTCACCTTCACTACTGGGATCCAAACATCCGTTCATGTGTTTCAATTTGTGAGGCCAAAAAAAGATGTCTTGATTTTATCATGGCATTGTCACATTGATCTAGTGTCACTAAATCAGTAAAACAATTTGATTCCTCAGACAGATATTGAAAAAGTCTGTTGTAGCTCAAAGTATGGGCTGGCAGGATAGGTTGAAGGTATGGATGCACACTTGCCTCTGAGCCGTCATGCCTGGGTTCGAATCTTGACACAGCTATAAACTATGATCCATGTGCTTCACATGCAGGACGATTCATTAATTGTGTGCGCCGTCCATCGGAATACCAATTAAACCGTAGGACCCATCTGCCAGCACTGGTTGGTGGTGGGCATGACAGATCCCAAAGTCTCTTTCACAAAGAGGACAGTTATTTCCGGCACTATGAACAGATTCCAAATTCCTAACAACATCATTTAAATATCAACACTGAATGTCAACAGCTCATGGAAGACGTGGCAAAATCGTTTCTTGCGAATCCCCACAAATCGAAATAATTGGGAAATTAAAGAGGTCGTAGTCGTAACTCAAGGAAGGTTGATCCAACTTTGCTTTTATCAAGTTTTCGTTTGACAAAGTGTTTTGATCCATCATTTCATTGGTTGAATAACTTTCATGATCCTAAAATTGAGAACATATTGGGACTGAAGCAAGTTCAGTGAACAGAATGTTACTTATAAGAATATTGTCGTGGCATTTAAGTAACAAAATTTGTTACAAAAGTAACAAAATGGCTGCCAGTCTGCCATCTTGGATCTGATCTTGAAAAAAAATGATGTACATAGTGAATTGAACACAAATACCATTTGTCGTGCAGAGTGACATGTGAATCTGTTGGGATAGGTCTCTTCCAACTTTGCACACCTTGATTGAGCAATATTTGCCCATTCTTCTGCACAAAACGATTCAACCTCAGTCAAGTTGCATGGGGAGCATTGATGGAGAGCAATCTTCAAGTCATGCCACAGATTTTCGATTGGATTTAGGTTAGGGTTCAGACTGGGCCACTCAAGGACATTTATCTTTTTGTTCCTTATCCACTCCAGTGTAGCTTTGCTTGTGTGCTTCGGGTCGTTGTCATGCTGAAAGGTGAACTTCCGTCCCAATTTCAGCTTTTCCTCGAGGAAAAGCACAGAGGACAGCAGGTTTTCCTCGAGGATTTTTCTGCATTTTGCTCCACCCATTTTCCCTTCTATCCTGACAAGTGCCCCAGTCCCTGCTGATAAGAAACATCCCCATAACATGATGCTGCCACCACCATGCTTCACAGTCGAGATGGTGTTCCTTCGGTGATGCATTGTGTTGGGTTTGTGCCAAACGTAACGTTTTGCATTTCGGCCAAAAAGTTCCCTCTTGGTTTTGTCAGACCTCAAAACTTTTTGCCACATGGCTTCAGAATCCCCGGAGTGGTTTTTACACATACACCAAACGGGACTCAAGGTGGGCCTTTTTGAGTAATGGCTTCCTTCTTGCCACACTACTGTACAGTCCAGAAATGTGGAGTGCTTGGGATATTGTTGTCACAAGCACACAGTGACCAGTCTTTGCCATAAAGGCCTGTAGCTCTTTCGAAGTTGTTATTGGCCTCTTGGTGGCCTCTCTGATCAGTATCCTCCTTGCTTGATGATCCAGTTTGGAGGGACAGCCTGATCAAGGCAGGGTCTTGGTGGAAAAATTCACCTTCCACTTCTGAATGATTGTCTTGACTGTGCTCCAAGGGATATTCCAATCCGTTGAAATATTTTATACCCATCCCCTGATCTGTGCCTTGCCATAACTTTATTCCAGATGTCTTGTGAATCTCCTTGGTTTTTCATGATTGAGTCTTTGCTGTGAAATGCACTACCTTGCAGAGGAAACCTTGAAGAACAGCTGATTTTATTCTGAAATAATCAGAATAAAATACAATTTAACACAAGTGGAGGCCAATTAACTTGGTGTGTGGTTTTGAAGGTGATTGATTACACCTGAGCTAATTTACAATTGCTATTATAAGGGAGGGGGACACTTATTCAACCAAGATATTCTGGTTTTGTATTTTTAATTAATTTTCTGAAATTTGTGGAATTTGATTTTCACTTGAAAGTTGTGGGTTACGATATGTAAATAATGGCAGAAAAAGTCTGATTTATTGCAATTTAATTCCAGGCTGTAAGGCAACAAAAGGTGAAAATTATGAAAGGGGATGTAGACTTTCTATCGGCACGATATGGCATGATATCTCACAAAATTGTGGACGGGTTATGTAAAAAGGAGGTGGTTGAGTTGGTTAAGTGACAAGAACAAGCTGATTAGATTTTGGTGAAGTTCCGTCGATCTGACCTAACACTAATACAAAACGTAAACTATTCAGCCTGGTGGAGGTGTTCGCTCCACCTTGTGCCATTCTAGTTTTGAATTGTACTCATGGTATAAAGTGTGTTTCCCATTCCTATGAGGGTATTTGAGTTGACCCCATCACTTTCATTGTGGATCTACAAGTATATACAGTGCCTACATCTTTACAAATCATGTTGTCTATGTATCTATCCCTCTCAACTTCCCCACTACCTCCACTGTTGACCCCTACCTCCTCCTCAAGCCATTCCCATAATCAAAGTGTGAGGTGTAGAAACGATCCTTCCTGGCAGTGTGATGGCAATGGCAAATTGACGATCGAAAAATGAAGCAAGAAATTAATTTGATGAGCATGTCTGGCACATCTGAACTATTCATTTGTGCACTCATGGACAAAAATTCCATTTGAGTTCCACCGAGTTACCTCCACGATGCTGAGAAAATCATCACTATGTGGAAAGCAATTATGTCACAAACGATCACTGTAGAATATCAAACTGTTAGAATTCAATCTCGTTCGGTTGTCAGGATTTATTCCAAAAGTCCTGATGAATTACACAAGGTATCTGGAATAAGCAGGTCATCTGAGGCAGCTTTCCCGCAGTGCTTTAAGGATGTGGCAAATATAATCGGAACCCCATGTACTAGTCCTGCCATCACAATCATATGTTAATGACAAAGTAGGAGCCATATGGTGGCATATTTTAACGAATCAAATGCCTGTCTCCGAGTGTCAAATGTAACAGCTGAATGAAACTGCAATGAAACTTATTGTAAATGAACAAGATATCTATTTTCAGCCAACATGATTATCAAATGATTAACTGCATTTCCTTGAAAAAGCAAGCCACTGCAGCTACCATAGCCAGTTGAGTTTGTTGCTCAGGGATGTGCCACAATTACGGGCACACATTGGCCAACATATTTTAAAAGGCACTTGAGGATCTGCAATGCTCACCAGTAAATGTCAACAAAATAGCCGGTTGAACCTGTACTTTGAGAGAGATGCAATGTAATATACTATACCCATCCACCCATCCACCCATCCGGATCCGGATATGATAATTTTTTCAGTTATTCTTCACCATTGAGAGATAGGGCAAAACCGATATATAGCACAATATCTCAAAACGTTGGGGGATGGATTCGGACCAAAATTGGTGGACAGGTTGAGTGTGTGGCAAGGAAGAATTGATTCGATTTTAGTGAAACTCTTAATACAGATCTGAGTAGAGGATAAATGGGGTTTCTGAGACAACCATTCAAATGAATGGGGAAAAAGGGAAAAACTTTCTGACTCAAGCCCCAAAAGCCCAAAATAGGAGACTGATTTTCTCCCTCTCCCATACAAGCATATGTAAAATTGAGACTGACTCAAGCCCCAAAAGCCCAAAATAGGAGACTCATTTCCTCCCCCTCCCATACAAGCAAATGTAAATTGAGACTTACTGATTAAAGCACTTCTTCCCTTTCATATTTTCATTCCACTCAAAGAGCGAACCAACGAATATTTTGTTCATGTTCTACTTTCCGGAATAACTTCATTTTCTTATAACATCCATTTCCTTCAGTTTTGTAAAATGGGGAAGTGATTTTTTTTAAAGAGCACAGTCGTGCTGTGAAAATGAGGAAGTATTATGTGTCCGTGTCTCTCATGGTTAAATCATCAGAACACTAACAGAACAAAGTTTAGCTAAAAACAGCTTTTAAACGTAGGTTTTTATCAAATCATTCAAAGCAAGATGTTTCATTTTCGTGTTAAAATGAGTCAGTTTGAAGTCGGCTACCTCGCCCGAACCAAGCGAAAAATTCCGAAGTCATTTCCTACGTGGGAACACACCTGAAAAAACCATTGTTGTGAAATCTCCCATTACGTCATCAAGTTGCTTATTTAAACCAACTTGTGTGCCGAGTGTTTTATTTCGAGAATGGATTGTGCAGAGGAGTACTCCAACCTTACGGCAAGATGAGAGGTGAGATTTTCCAACCCAATCATTTTTTTGTTTAAAACAGGACTGAATCACTAATAAGACTAATAATTATGTGGATTTTTTTGTTTGCTAACAGGTTGTCCCCAATAAGAACATCGTTGATAACTGATATTGAAAATGAGTTATCTGAATTACACGACAAGTGGATAAAAATGAATGACTTTCTTGAAGACATTTATTAATTTCGGAAATAAATGAATGATATTATTGTTGGCTGGAAAGGAGTTCTCTCATATCCTGTTAATCTTGAATGACCCGATTCCAAGGTGAGAATTATCACTCTGTCTCTATCTCCGTGTGTGTGTGTGTGTGTGTGTGTGTGTGTGAGTGTGTCTTTCTGTCTCTCTCTATCTATATGTCTTTCTGTCTCTCTGTCTCTCTTCTGTTTTGTCTCTCTCTCTCTCTCTCTCTCTCTCTCTCTCTCTCTCTCTCTCTCTCTCTCTCTCTCTGTCTCTCTCTATCTCTCTATCTGTCTCTCTCTGTCTCTCTCTTTCTGTTCTTCTTATACACAACCTTTAATTTGGCATGGTGGTAATTAATATAAAAGCAATACCACAACTTGGTGGTAATTTTTGACTACTTGCTTTTTATTTTCAGCATTAAAACTGAATCATACATGGGTGGTGAAACGAATGAATTTCGCAACCTTGAATGGGAAGATGTTGAAATCAGTGCTGGATTAACCATTGGCAGCAAGGCATGTGCCTTAGGGCCAGCCAAAAATTCGGGCCAAAATTATTTTCACATTAAATATTTGTTTTTTTTTGTATTAAATATTTTGTTCTTGAATCAGTTCATCTTTTGTCTGGGGTCCATTTCCATGAGCCCGAGATATAATTTCAATTTTTCAGGCTATTCTCTAAAATTTCAAAATGTGCCTTAGGGCCAGCCGAGGCTTAATCCGGCACTGGTTGAAATTCCACCTTGTTCCAGTTTAAATGCTCATCTGGATGAAATGGACACAAAACTCGATCTTCTG
>CM068967.1:61652648-61663316 GCA_035128595.1 Eptatretus atami
ATAAATGCTTTCCTATAATTATATGATTTTGAATTACAAGAAAAGAATAAAGAGATGTAAAGGGGAAAGGGGGGGGGGGGGTAGGTGCGCTCCCCCAACGACCCACCACCCCCTCAACCCACCCCCCTCCTCCCCGTGTGTTGTGTGGGGAAGTGTGGGGGGATGAGGGGGTGGTGGGTCAAAGGTGGGGGTGCACAGGGTGGTGGGGCTTGTGTGGGTGGGTGGGGTTGTGTGGGCGGGTGAGCTTGTGTGGGTGTGTGGGCTTGTGTGGATGGGTGGAGCTTGTGTGTATGGGGTTTGTGTGGATGTGGCTTGTGGGGCTTGTGTGGATGTGGCTTGTGGGGCTTTGTGGTGTGGCTTTTGTGGTGTTGTGTGGTGTTGTGTGAGTGGAGCAAATTTATTTAATTAAATAAACATGTTGTGTGTGGGAACTAATAACTATATCACTAATTATGTGGATATGATGGATGTGGATGTTGCTTATGTGGGTGGTGTTTGCATGGGTGGAGCTGAGTGGGTGGGGCTTGTGTGGATGTGGATTGTGTGGGGGGGGGGGAGGGGGGTTGCTTTGCATGGGTGGGGCTTGTGTTGGTGGGTTTGCGGGTGGGGCTTGCGTGGGTGGGGCTTGTGTGGGTGTGGCTTGTGTGGGCGTAGTCAAAAAGGGCGGAGTCAAAATGTTTTTTTTTTCGATTTTTTGTCTTTTGTAATTCCTCTGAATAAAATGAACCGAAAATCTATTCCCCTTCTAAATCATTATACCTTATAAGTCCAAGGGTTTTTTAAATTTTATCTTTGTCTTATGTAATTCCTGTGAATAAAATGAACCTAAAATCTCTTCCTCTTCTAAATCATATACCGTACAAGTCCAAGGAACTGTATCTATTAAATCAATGATTTTAAAAGTTGATTTGTCCATCGCTTAGTATAACCTTTTTCAAAATGAAATTTCCACCTGTATATTCTTACTATATCACCAACTTTGAACTTAGGCTTTCTGACATTAATCTCTTTTTCATATTCTAATTTGTAAATGTTTCTGATGGTTTAGTATTCGTTGAGGTGTGAATTGTATCATATAACTTGTCTACATATTCCTGAATTAATGATAACAATTGTTGAGAACCGAGTTGAGTGAATTTTTATATAGTCTCTCTTTTAAAGTGCGATTGAATCGCTCAATAACAACCACCTTTCCTTCATTAAAGGTGCTGTATAATATATATGTTGTTATTTTAAAGAAAATTCATAAATGTTTGTTGTAGAACTCTGTACCCTCATCAGTCCACAATTTTTTAGTTTTGCTTACAACTTTTTGCTTACAATCAGTCCACAACTTTACTTCAAAGGAAAAATGGTCGTAGTTCATGAACTGGTCACCCTAAAAAGGCGGAGTTGTTAACTGTTTTTCAAAACATCCACTTTCCACTTTGACTACAGACCAGAAAAAACCACAGATATCTAGATATCTTAGTATGAGAAGAAAGGTAATTTGTCTAGTTTATTGTGGAAAAAACGAAATAAAAAATATGCAATAGTTTTGTGTAACAGGCAAATAAGTGATACAAGTCAGGGGTGGAGTAACAGTGGAGGGGCGGATGTGGTGAGTCAAATTTGGAATAAACTGAATTTATTTCAATCAATAAGCTTTAATCTAATCTATTTTGTTATTTTTTAGGTGAGTAACACTTGGACTGTTGTTGCATGATGCAAAATTGATTATTCAACTCGTTATTATTCAGCAAACCCTGACCAATATGTACAAACTCCTAAAGAGATCTAGTAAAATATCTTTACATAGTTTTGTATCTAGCAGATTCTCAGGATTAATTTGGCACTTGAATTGTCCAAAACGGCCAAAGGATAACTGATCCACATCCAATTTACTCAGAAAGGGTGAATTCGAGATAAACGCGAAATGTGTTTTCCTTAATGCATTATCCATTAAAGTTCATAATTAAAAATACCATATTCGCCGTTAATTAGTGTTTTTTGCTAATTTTTTCACACAAGTGCATGTAGCTTGGTGATGTCTATCACACAGAGAAAACTGAAAAATTGAATATTTTGACCCTGTAACGCAAATGATGACCAGTTCATGAACTATGACCAAATCACATTATGCTTTCATCAAAAATTTATCAAGATTAACCAAATCACAATTATACAGAGGAAAATGTAAAACGTATCCTTGTAAGAGATGTCTCAACTCCTTTCATACAAAAGAACGATTAAATCATCGTTCAAAATATGTAGTAATCATAAATCAACCATAATCAATTTACCAAAAGCAGGTTCAACACTATCATTCAAAGATTTTAACAAATCTATAAAACATCCGTTTGTGATATATGCTGATTTTGAAAGTATCCTTGAAAAGATAGATACTGTTTCTCCAAATCCAAATAAATCATACACAAATAAATATCAAAAAAACATATCCTTGTGGTTTCTGTTATTATATCAAATCATCTGTTGGTGATGAATACAAAACAGTCAGAACTTTATAGAGGAGAAGATGCCTCAGAGGAGTTTGTAAGACGATTGGAAAAGACTGTATAAGACGAAGAAAAATAATGGTTAAACTATAAAGCAATGTCATTAACAAGGAGAGAAAAAGGAATTTAGAGAGAACAGTATCTGTCATATTTGTGAGGAGAAAATTGAGGGAGAGGTCAAGGTTAGGGTTCACTGTCATATTACTGGTAATCTAGAGGTCCAGCTCATTCCGTGTAATCTTAATTACAAGCCCTCAAACTTTATTCCTGTCTTTCTTCACAACAACGCTCACTATGACACACATCTATTTATAAATGAACTTTCAAAGACATCTGGAGATATTCTGCCATTCCTAACACAGATCAAAAATACATCTCATTCACAAAAACAATTCATACATCCCCATAACCATATCAGATTTCTTGACACATACAAGTTCATGGCAAGTCCATTATCTAACTTAGCATCAAATATTTAAAACTTACCGAATCTTAAATCACATTTTTCAAATCAAGAGAGATTGATTCTTATCACAAAAGGGAATATATCCGTATGACTACATGGATTCATTTGAGAGTTTAAAGAAACACAACTTCCTTCAAGGGAAGTTTCTATGGCAAGTTGAATAAAACTCATATTTCGATAGAGATTATGCACAAGCTAAAAGGTTTGGAGAAGTTTAATTAAAAGAATCTTGGAGAATATCATGATTTGTATCTTAAACTGTGTATTTTTATTGGGATGTGTTTGAAACTTTTAAAACCAGTCTGTCATAATAAAAATCTTATGGATTCGACCCCGCTCACTATTACACGGCCCCGGGTTTGGCTTGGAGTGCTATGTTAAAATGAAAAACAGAATTTGGAATTATCAGTGTATAGATATGCTTTTAATGATAGAGAAGGCTAAAAGAGGAGGATATCTCAAGTATGTTCCAAGAGATATGGTAAAGCAAATAAACATATCTTCCTGATTATAATAGAATGAGGACAACTCTACCTGATGTATTATGATGCTAACATTTGTATGGGTGGGCTACGTCTCAATCTTTACTTATGGAAAACTTAAATGGTTAAGAAAAACATTATGAAAAAGTTTTACAAGACATTTTGTTCCTCTCAAAATTAATTTGATGAAGCTGAAGTTGGTATTATTTTGAGGTCGATTTAAATATCCAAAAGAACTTCATCACAAACATAAAACCTACCTTATGCCCTGATAAAGAAAGTCCAAGAAAAGAATGGCGTTCAGTGATTACCAACAGTCGTTCAATATAAAAGGTAAATCTCCAGAAAAACTACTTACTACATTAAATGATAAGAAGTTATTGTTTGTATCAAAGGAACTTGAGACAATATATATCTGCTGGGTTGAGAGTGAGGAAATTCATAGGATTTTGAAATTTTAAACAAAGTCATTGGTTAAAGAAGTATATTGATTTTAACACAAAAGGAGAACAGAAGCAAAAACAGATTTGAGAAGGACTGTATAAATTAATGAATAATGCTGTATTTGGATGGACTATGGAAAATGTTAGGAATCGACAAAACATAAGACTTTTCTATCTTGGAAACAGGCTTCAAAGTTAATTTATAGACCAAGTTTTGAACGAGCGAGGTGTTTTCAGAGAAGTTTTGTGCTATTCATTTGAAAAAGGAGTATTGAATGGATAAACCTATTATATAGGAACATCGATTCTTGACTTGTCAAAGTCGTTACTGCGTGACGATTACTTAATATATTTAAAATCAAAGTATAAGGATAATGTGTCATTGTTATATGGACACAGATAGTTTTTATTAGAAATTAAGACAAGTGATGTATATGAGGATATGATTGTAATATATATATATTATATATATATATATATATATATGATACAAGTAATTATAAGTCAGGTGATGTGTTGTTTTCATCAAAGAATAAAAGGTTATTGGTAAGTTTAAGCTGATTTGGTTGGGAAGGTCATGAGTGAATTTGTTAGGATTGAGATCAAGGTCTTATGCTTTTACGTATATTGATAATATTAACATTGAAAGGTGTGAGAAGAAGCTAAAGGAATAAACAAATATCATCAAGGAAACAATAACTTTAAACATTATTAAACTGTTTAACCTTAAATAAGGAAGAGTACAGAAAAATGAATACAATAAGAAGTTATAAACATCAATTATATACAGAAGAGATAAATAAGAAAGCATTAGGAGCTTTTGATGATAAAAGATATATTTTAGAGAATGGAATTAATATGTCTCCCTTATGGTATAAGTATAAGTGTGAAGATATTGGGTTGGGATTTTAACAGGCTACCACCATCTTTATTATGTTTATAAATGATAGAACCAAGCAATAACCAAACAAAGAGTGGAGATGTAATCATCCTTGGTATTTAAATGGAAAACATAAGAATGTGAGAAATATCAACTAAGTCTTATTGAAGAAATAACCGGGGTAAAAGTAGATTAAACAAATAAGCGGATAAATTTAATTACAAATAAGTTTGAGGATGTAAGAAAAAAATTAATATCCTTGAATGGACTGAAAACTTTGATGGTTATCAATTAAAGAATTGAAAACAATTTACTACAATCTCAAAATGATATGTGGCAGGAGGTGGTCAAACAAGAGCATTAGAGAGAGTTTATCATTTCATTTTTACTCAACAAAGACATTTAACCAAGAACTAAGTTCCAAAGTAATCTTTGTGAATATCGATGGTGATGAATGTACAGGAAAATTAAGTTATTCCCAAAGTAGAACATGGACAAATATTCGTTGGTTTGCTCTTTGAGTGGAGATAAATATAAAAGGGAAAAGTGTTTAATCACTAAGTCTCAAGTTTACATTTGCTTGTATGAGAGGGGAGAAAATCAGTCTCCTATTTTGGGGATTGAGTCAGAAAGTTTTTCCCTTTTTCCCCATTCATTTGATGATTGCCTCAGAACCCATTTATCTCTACTGATCTGGATACGAGTTATTTATTTTTTAAGTGATTCTTCGCCATTGAGACGTGGAGCCATAAACGATATATCGCATGATATTTCAAAATGTATTGGGCCAGATATGTTCTGTGGATCAGGCATTGCATGCGGAGGTACGCACTCCACCGAGTGCCCTTCTAGTTGCTACTGCTTCAAACAATAATCTTCGTGATGGTTTACTGATTTATACTGATCATCTTGATCAGGTGACCAAACTTGTAGTTGTAAAAATAACATGCGGAAGATAGGAAATAATTTATTTAGTGGAATAAAACTGACCACAGATTGAAGAAAAGTGTGCTTGTAAGAAAATGAAAGAAAAATCCACAAATGCCTGCACTATCTTGGCACTAGACCCATAAGATAGATTTCCATTCAGATGTAATTATATGGTTTGTGAAAAAATTTTGCAGACATTCCTTTCAGGGGCCATTGTAATCAGGATGTGAGGATTGCTGCAGAAAATGACTTAAAACTTAGGAAGTTCAACAATGCCAACAACATAAAGTTAATAAAGGTGATTCTGATTGTGTCAGCCAACAAAACAAAATGCTATTATGACTCTGGTGGTAATCACACACGCCTCGGCCATTCACCTCAAAGATGGCCGGCTTAAGGCAGAATTTGTCATGCAGCACCCTTAGCACTTGTAGTGCTCTGTGACATTATTTTTTTAAAGGTCTAAACACGCTCATTATCTCCATTTTAATACCACACAGGATACTCAACAAGATGAAACCGTTTTTTGTTGAAGGATGGTAGAAGCAGACAGGCACAACGGCCTTATGAAATAACACTTTGATAGTTAACAAGGAGAGAATGGAAATCCTAGATGGAGACAATGAATAAATAAATAAATGTTCAAAAAAAATGTAACAGTACAGAGAACTGAACCCCCTAAGAGCCCACTTGCACAACCTCCATGCACACAAAAATCCGACCGACATACTGTCGACGATCAAAGGCATGAAGGTTCCAGACCTTACACCAACATCAGCAGCTTGAGGTCAGCATGTGGTGCCCACTCAGCCCAGCCATGAAACCTCACCGAGAGTGTCTCTCACTGGACTGACTCCAACAACCACAGCACAAAAATAACGCCACCTTATTTACTTTCCCTGCCCTGAAGATCCACTTTTTAGCCCTCCTCACCAACCACGGTCCTCTCCATGCCTAGGTACATATCACAACCCAATCAGCTGCGCCAACACTCAAACAATCATTGCCCTGGGGGTGTTGAGTAGCATGATTCAATGGCTCGTCACCAATCAGTGGTAGCTGTGTTGGAGAGCCAGAACTTCTTCCTCTTCCCCAGGGTGTGAGAGGAGCAGGGAAATGGGCAGGTGTGTAGAGGAATAGACAGTAAGGCATCCGAGGCATCTCTCTCGCCCGGAAAAATCGGAAGACATGTGATAAGACATCCTGAACCCTTTAGAGCACAAAATATTTCAACACCATCTTCCAGTAGCACACAACCAAACAGGACTTATCCTATTCACACACCCTTAATACATGCAAGAGACCCTTAAGTCCTTCAATATAATACACACCCTTCAATAATACACACCTTAAGTCCTGCAATATACACGAATGCCAGCGGGGGTCTGTTCCTTACTTCTCCGAACTGACCTCTCCCTTCCCTCATAAATAACATTTATTTCTGAAAAACTCTGTGAAAGATGTCAAAACATTTGCTGCAGTCTTTACAGATGATTCTGATAAGAAGTTCATGAAATTATGTATCCTTACTATTATGCATCATGTAGTGCTGCCAGGTGTGGAAGGGTATTACAAGTCTCCTCCATTTACAGTACATACAGTATTCCTGTCCCACGTTTTCCATTGCAGTGAGGTGTTTTGATTATAGAAGTAGTATGTTTTTGCTTCTTGCACGTAACCTGGGATATATATTTTTTGCCATACAGTGCTGTCAGTTGCCTATACGCCCAAATAAGGTTTGTGTCAGAAGAACATGCTGCATGCTTGGAGCAAGATCGCTGTAGGGTGGGTACGCTGCTGGTTTCAACAATCATTGTATCGCGTGATCAAAGGCATGCAAACTAGTATACATGGGGGGGGGGGGGGTGACAAGGTCCTGGCCAAAAAGTGGGTCATTTTGCCCAAGTGGATGATTTTGATGTGTTCTGGTGAAAAAAAAAACAAACAACTTTGATAAGCCATTAGGATCGAGGCCTTGCTTTGTGGTGGAATTATTATTTCTGCATTCCATTCAGGGTTCACAGTGGAGAGCAGATTGAACGGTGCCGAGGTGGCTGCCGAAGTCCGTAATGTATTTCATTCCAGATTCATCACTAGAAGAGATGCTAATCTTATCGGGTCAAGCTACACTATATATTGATGATTGTTCACTTTGCAACATCATAATTCATGAAAGTATCATGAACAAGAAATCGAATAAACAATGCAACCAATGCTCAGCTGGGGATCGTTTGGAGTTTTATTGCAGCTGGAAGCAATGTATCAGTGTCCCAATTGTTCGCCATCTGTCTTTTTTTTTGTACAGGATCTACGGTTAGTATTGGAGCTATCTCACACATATTAACATACACACAGGACTGTTAGACGAGACAAACATAGCCATTGAGCTTGGGAAGCGTCATTACTTCCCGGTAGTTTGGGTACCAGTGACGTCCCAATAATGGCACCGCTTTACACACGAACTCCGCACTAAGGAGAATTTCTTCCTCCCAAGGATGCAAAACGATGGGGATTGGCCATGATCTTTCCATTTTAATGCTGACAGTAAAGCAAGAAAGCAGCACATATCATTTTAAAGTCTTTGAATGACTCGCTCGGGTTTGAACCACAGACCTCCAGACTTGGAGCAAACGCTCTATTACACCACAGAGTCTGGTCTCCAGGAGAACATAGCTTGTTCATTACAGCACTTCATTTAACATAAATTGGCTGACAAGTGGCAGACGTACACACTCGCCAAACTGTCCAGCTGGGTTTAATCCCAATCCAACTATAACAGTGGATTCCTATCTCTGATGGTAACGTTCTGCCTGCATTCGTTTGTGGATGTTCAAGATCCATGGTGTCCTTCGCGAAGAGTAGGTGAGCTATTGTGGGCACCATGAACAAATTTCAAATTCCTGCCCAAACCGCACAGCACACACCCTTAGCCAATGATGCTATATTCCGCCTTGTGATGCGTACGAATGACCAATTACCTCACATAAATATTATGGTGTGGTTCGTACGTGTGAGCAAATTAAAGAAACGGTATATTTTCTGTATCATACCTTGCCCCAGATTTGTCAATGCCACAGCACTCTATCAGTTTCGTATAAGGAGAGCATCACTCAGCCAAAAAAAAACTGTCAAGCTATATGGAGATGCATTTACTTGTGTTGAACGATGCAGAAACTTCAAAAATGGCCATGAATTGATGAGTGTGATTGAGCCTTGTTACATTGATCAGATTGTGATCACTCAAGCAACATCAAGTCCTGTTCATGAACAGCTATTACCACAGGCACGAAGCGAAAAGCAATTGGTTCACTTTGTCTGTCTGTCTCTCTACAGATGTTGATCTCTGATGAGGAGCAACTTAATTTCAATTGAATTTTATTTTGAACACAAATCGGAACAGGAACCTGCAGTTTAACAGTACTTTGGCTCTGATTTGGCAAGTGAAACTGAATCTCGTCCTTATCGCGCATGCACACGAGGTGAATAAGGTAATTATTTTACTCTGTCTGACTGTCTGGCAGTCAAGCAAAATTGAAATCATTTCAAAACGGAAACCGAGCTGTTTGCTCAAATGCTGCATCAACGGCGGAAACTACCAAAAAAAGATTGTTTTTTGACATAACCTTTAAAATCTTTATTTTTTTCAATTGAATTATATACATACTTGAACAATGTTGAACACAAATCGCCTTTGGCGCTATCCAAATACCTTCCGTTCAGCAGTACTTGGACAAAACATTATGCCATTTACACCATTCGCCAATCAATTTGTCTCGGCGTTGGGGAATATTGAGATACAGTCGAAATTGTGGCTCTGGGAATATAAGTTGTGCTAAGAAACGCAAAGAGAGTTGAATGTCCTTTTTCTCAAGACTGTGCAAGGTAAGGTGTTGTGTTTTTTATGACAGTCAAGACTTGTGGAAGAGCTGGTACGTAACATGACAAAATTAACAGGGACAGGGTGAGGAAGGGGGGGGACCAACAGCACATTAAGGACAAGCTTAGAGGAGACTTGGACAACAATGGATGTGGGAGGAATGGGGAGCAGAAAAGGACGCATGGAGTGGACACAATGGATATAGAAGGAACTCTCAGGATAGAAATTGTAAATTTGGAAGGAAGGGGTTGGAGCAGGGTTGTGGAAAGTGTGGGTGGGGGGAGTTTGAGGGTAGAAAAGATCATGGTTTTGAAATGGGATGATCTGATGATGTGTGAACAGCGGTCTTGAAGACTTGGAGGGAATGTGATTGAAGAGAATGAGGAAGTTTGTTCCACTGTGAATAAAGAGGAATGATGAGTGGAGGCGAGCAGTAATCTGGATTTAGGTCGGTTCACCAGGTGTTCTGTGAACTCTCGGTTTTGAAGAATATCTGGGTTACGACACACGATAGCAGAATAATTGGATGCGAGTGTTGGAGTGTTTCAGATACTTTCTAACACTTTGAACACGTCTTTCGATCCGATCAATCACTCATTTTAACCATATAAAAAGGGTAGGGCAAAGTGTATACCAAACGTTTGATCACAAGGCAACTCATGTGACTGCTGCAACAGAACTCCTAGAAGGAAAAGAGATGGAGAGAATTATTTAATGAATAAGAATACAACACATGACGAGACCACTTTCCATCATTTCACACCGTATTGTGGCCAGCAATGAGTGGAGAAATTATTGTGCCTAAACAAAAAAAATAAAAGTGAGTTTGGCAATTCCAGAAAGTAATTGCAATATTGTTTTGGGACCTAACAGGTTTAATTCAGGTGAAATTTTTGACGTGGAAAATCTCTCTCTTTTGGTTAAAGAAGTATATTGATTTTAACACAAAAAGGAGAACAGAAGCAAAAACAGATTTTGAGAAGGACTGTTATAAATTAATGAATAATGCTGTATTTGGATGGACTATGGAAAATGTTAGGAATCGACAAAACATAAGACTTTCTTCATCTTGGAAACAGGCTTCAAAGTTAATTA
>CM068967.1:61670017-61685325 GCA_035128595.1 Eptatretus atami
TTTTTTATTAGAAATTAAGACAATGATGTATATAGGATATGATTGATAATATATATATTATTATATTATATATATATATTATATATATATGATACAAGTAATTATAAGTCAGGTGATGTTGTTTTCATCAAAGATAAAAAAAGTTATTGGTAAGTTTAAGCTGAATTTGGTTGGGAAGGTCATGAGGGAATTTGTAGGATTGAGATCAAGGTCTTATGCTTTTACGTATATTGATAATATTAACATTGAAAGGTGTGGAGAAGAGCTAAAGGAATAAACAAATATCATCAAGGAAACAATAAACTTTAAACATTATTAAACTGTTTAACCTTAAATAAGGAAGAGTACAGAAAAATGAATACAATAAGAGTTATAAACATCAATTAATACAGAAGAGTAAATAGAAAGCATTAGGAGCTTTTGATGATAAAAGATATATTTTAGAGAATGGAATTAATATCTCCCTTATGGTTATAAGTATAAGTGTGAAGATATTGGGTTGGGAATTTTAACAGGCTACCACCATCTTTTACTGATTTATAAATGATAGAACCAAGCAATAACCAAACAAGAGTGGAGATGTAATCATCCTTGGTATTTAAATGGAAAACATAAAGAATGTGAGAAATATCAACTAAGTCTTATTGAAGAAAATAACCGGGGTAAAAGTAGATTAAACAAATAAGCGGATAAATTTAATTACAAATAAGTTGAGGATGTAAGAAAAAAATTAATATCCTTGAATGGACTGAAAACTTTGATGGTTATCAATTAAAGAATGGAAAACAATTTACTACAATCTCAAAATGATATGTGGGTCAGGAGGTGGTCAAACAAGAGCATTAAGAGAAGTTTATCATTTCATTTTTACTCAACAAAGACATTAAACAAGAACTAAGTTCCAAAGTAATCTTTGTGAATATACTCGATGGTGATGAATGATACAGGAAAATTAAGTTATTCCCCAAAGTAGAACATGGACAAATATTCGTTGGTTTGCTCTTGAGTGGAATGAAAAATTAAAAGGGAAGAAGTGTTTAATCACTAAGCTCAAGTTTACATTTGCTTGTATGAGAGGGGGAGAAAACAGTCTCCTATTTTGGGGATGAGTCAGAAAGTTTTTCCCTTTTTCCCCATCATTTGAATGATTGCCTCAGAACCCATTTATCTCTACTGATCTGGATACGAGTTATTTAATTTTAAAGTGATTCTTCGCCATTGAGACGTGGACCATAACGAGATTATCGCATGATATTTCAAAATGTATTGGGCAGATATGTTCTCGTGGATCAGGCATTGCATGCGGAGGTACGCACTCCACGAGTCCCTTCTAGTTGCTACTGCTTCAAACCATTAATCTTCGTGATGGTTTACTAAAGTTTAAATACTGCATCTTGATCAGGTGACCAAACTTGTAGTTGTAAAAATAACATGCGGGAATAAGAAATAATTTATTGTGTGAATAAAACTGACCACAGATTGAAGAAAAGTGTGCTTGTAAGAAAATGAAAGAAAAATCCACAATGCCGCACTATCTTGGCACTAGACCCACTTAAGATAGATTTCCATTCAGATGTAATTATATGGTTTGTGAAAAACATTTTGCATGAACATTCCTTTCGGCCATTGTAATCAGGATGTGAGGATTGCTGCAGAAAATGACTTAAAACTTAGGAAGTTCAACAATGCCAACAACATAAAGTTAATAAAGGTGATTCTGATTGTGTCAGCCAACAAAACAAAATGCTATTATGACTCTGGTGGTAATCACACACGCCTCGGCCATTCACCTCAAAGATGGCCGGCTTAAGGCAGAATTTGTCATGCAGCACCTTAGCACTTGTAGTGCTCTGTGACATTATTTTTTTAAAGGTCTAAACACGCTCATTATCTCCATTTTGACTAACACCTCAGGATACTCAACAAGATGAAACCGTTTGCTTTGAAGGATGGTAGAAGCAGACAGGCACAACGGCCTTATGAAATAACACTTTGATAGTTAACAAGAGACAGAAATGGAAATCCTAGATGGAGACATGAATAAATAAATAAATGTTCAAAAAAAATGTAACAGTACAGAGAAACTGAACCCCCTAAGAGCCCACTTGCACAACCTCCATGCACACAAAAATCCGACCGACATACTGTCGACATCAAAGGCATGAAGGTCCAGAGCCTACACCAACATCAGCAGCTTGAGGTCAGGATGGGTGCCACTCAGCCCAGCCATGAAACCTCACCGAGAGTGTCTCTCACTGGACTGAACTCCAACAACCACAGCACAAAAATAACGCCACCTTATTTACTTTCCCTGCCCCTGAAATCCACTTTTTAGCCCTCCTCACCAACCACGGTCCTCTCCATGCCTAGGTACATCATCAACAACCCAATCAGCTGCGCCAACACTCAAACAATCATTGCCGTGGGGTGTGAGTAGCATGATTCAATGGCTCGTCACCAATCAGTGGTAGCTGTGTTGGAGAGCCAGAACTTCTTCCTCTTCCCCAGGGTGTGAGAGGAGCAGGGAAATGGGCAGTGTGTAGAGAATAGACAGTAAGGCATCCGAGGCATCTTCTCGCCCGGAAAAATACGGAAGACATGTGATAAGACATCCTGAACCTTTAGACACAAAATATTTCAACACCATCTTCCATAGCACAACCAAACAGGACTTATCCTATTCACACACCCTTAATACATGCAAGAGACCCTTAAGTCCTTCAATATAATACACACCCTTCAATAATACACACCCTTAAGTCCTGCAATATACACGAATGCCAGCGGGGGTCTGTTCCTTACTTCTCCGAACTGACCTCCTCCCTTCCCTCATAACGTAACATTTATTTCTGAAACAACTCTGTGAAAATTGTCAAAACATTTGCTTCAGTCTTTCAAGATGATTCTGATAAAGAAGTTCATGAAATTATGTATCCTTACTATTATGCATCATGTAGTGCTGCTCCAGGTGTGGAAGGGTATTACAAGTCTCTCCATTTACAGTACATACAGTATTCCTGTCCCACGTTTTCCATTGCAGTGAGGTGTTTTGATTATTAGAAGTGGTATGTTTTTGCTTTTGCACGTAACTGGGATATATTTTTTGCCTATACAGTGCTGTCAGTTGCCTATAAATCGCCCAAGTAAAGGTTTGTGTCAGAAGAACATGCTGCATGCTTGGCAAGATCGCTGTAGGGTGGTACGCTGCTGGTTTCAACATCATTGTAACGCGTGATCAAAGCATGCAACTAGTATACATGGGGGGGGGGTGACAAGGTTCCTGGCAAAAAGTGGGTCTTTTGCCCAAGTGCATGATTTGTGATGTGCTTCTGGCTGAAAAAAAAAACAAACACTTTGAAAGCCATTAGGATCGAGGCCTTGCTTTTGTGTGGAATTATTTATTTGGCATTCCATTCAGGGTTCACAGTGGAGAGCAGATTGAACGGTTGCCGAGGTGGCTGCGAGAGTCCGTAATGTATTTCATTTCCAGATTCATCACTAAAGAGATGCTTAATCCTTATCGGGTCCAGTCCTACACTATATATTGATGATTGTTCACTTTGCAACATCATAATCATAAAGTATCATGAACAAGAAATCGAATAAACAATGCAACCAATGCTCAGCTGGGGATCGTTTGGAGTTTTATTGCAGCTGGAAGCAATGTATCAGTGTCCCAAATTGTTCGCCATCTGTCTTTTTTTTTGTACAGGATCTACGGTTAGTATTGGAGCTATCTCAACATATTAACATACACACAGGACTGTTAGACGAGACAAACATAGCCATTGAGCTTGGGGAATGCGTCATTACTTCCGTAGTTTGGGTACCAGTGACGTCCCAATAATCACCGCTTACACCACGAACTCCGCACTAAGGAGAATTTCTTCCTCCCAAGGATGCAAAACGATGGGGATTGGCCATGATCTTTCCATTTTAATGCTGACAGTAAAGCAAGAAAGCACACATATCATTTTTAAAGTTCTGGAATGACTCGCCGGTTTGAACCACAGACCTCCAGACTTGGAGCAAACGCTATTTACACCACAGAGTCTGGTCTCCAAGGAGAACATAAGCTTGTTCATTTACAGCACTTCATTTAACATAAATTGGCTGACAAGTTGCCTAGACGTCACACACTCGCCACTAAACTGTCCAGCCTGGGTTTAATCCCCAATCCACCTATAAACTGGCATCCTGAGGCGTTAACGTTCTGCCTGCATTCGTTTGTGGATGTTCAAGATCCCATGGTGTCCTTCGCGAAGAGTGGTGAGCTATTGTGGGCACCATGAACAAATTTCAAATTCCTGCCCAAACCGCACAGCCACCCTTAGCCAATGATGCTATATCCAGCCTTGTGATGCGTACGAATGACCAATTACCACATAATATTATGGTGTGGTTCGTACGTGTGAGCAAATTAAAGAACGGTATATTTTCTGTATCATACCTTGCCCCAGATTTGTCAATGCCACAGCAACTCTATCAGTTCGTATAAAGGAGAGCATCACTCAGCCAAAAAAAACTGTCCAAGCTATATGGAGATGCATTTACTTGTGTTGAACGATGCAGAAACTTCAAAAATGGCCATTAATTGGAGTGTGATTGAGCCTTGTTACATTGATCAGATTGGATCACTCAAGCAACATCAAGTCTGGATCATGAACAGCTTATTACCCAGGCACGAAGCGAAAAGCAATTGGTTCACTTTGTCTGTCTGTCTCTCTACAGATGTTGATCTCTGATGAGGAGCAACTTAATTTCATTGAATTTTTATTTTGAACACAAATCGGAACAGGAAACTGCAGTTTAACAGTACTTTGGCTCTGATTTGGCAAGTGAAACTGAATCTCGTCCTGATCGCGCATGCACGGCAGGTGATAAGGTAATTATTTTACTCGTCTTGACTGTCTGGCAGTCAAGCAAAATTGAAATCATTTCAAACAGGAAACCGAGCTGTTTGCATCAAATGCTGCCAACGGCGGGAACTACCAAAAAAAGATTGTTTTTTGACATAACCTTAAAATCTTTATTTTATTTCAATTGAATTATATACATACTTGAACAATGTTGAACACAAATCGCCTTCTGGCGCTATCCAAATACCTTCCGTTCAGCAGTACTTGGACAAAACATTATGCCATTTACACCACTCTTACCAATCAAATTTGTCTCGGCGTTGGGGAAATTGAGATACAGTCGAAATTGGCTCGTGGGAATATAAGTTGTGCTAAGAACGCAAAGAGAGTTGAATGTCCTTTTTCTCAAGCTGTGCAAATAAGGTTTGTTTTTTATGCACAGTCAAGAATTGTGGAAGAGCTGGTACGTAACATGACAAAGATTAACAGGAGACAGGGTGAGGAAGGGGGGGGACCACGCACAGTTTAAGGACAAGCTAGAGGGAACTTGGACAACAATGGATGTGGGGAGGAATGGGGAGCAGAAAAGGACGCAGGATGGACACAATGGATATAGAAGGAACTCTCAGGATAGAAATTGTAAATTTGGAAGGAAGAGGGTTGGAGCAGGGTTGGTGAAATGTGGGTGTGGGGGAGGGTTATGAGGTAGAAAAGATCATGGTTTTGAAATGGGGATGATCTAGATGATGGTGAACAGCGGTCTTGAAGATTGGAGGAGAAAATGTGATTGAAGAGAATGAGGAAGTTTGTTCCACAGGTGTAATAAAGAGAATGAATGAGTGGAGGCGAGCAGTAATCTGGATTTAGGTCGGTTCACCAGGTGTTCTGTGAACTCTCCTGTTTTGAAGAATATCTGGGTTACGACACACGGATAGCAGAATATTGGATGCGAGTGTTGGAGGTGTTTCAGATACTTTCTAACACTTTGAACACGTCTTTCGATCCGATCAAATCACTCATTTTAAACATATTAAAAGGGTTAGGGCAAAGTGTTATACAAACGTTTGATCACAAGCAACTCATGTGACTTCTGCAACAGAACTCCTAGAAGGAAAAGAGATGGAGAGACATTATTTAATGAATAAGAATACAACACATGACGAGACCACTTTCCATCATTTCACACCAGTATTAGTGAGCCAGCAATGAGTGGAGAAATTATTGTGCCTAGAACAAAAAAAATAAAATGTGAGGTTGGCAACGTCCAGAAAGATAATTGCAATATTGTTTTGGGACCTAACAGTTTAATTCAGGTGGAATTTTTTGAACGTGGAAAATCCATCATGCCACAGTATTGCATAGACTTGTTTACAACAAAGCAATGCACAAACAAACAATGGCAGGTATGATGTCGAGGTGTGAGAGCAAGAGGTGAGACACTTGCTCTAACACAGCAAATTTGACAAAATAATCTAGCATAGAGAGATTGGTTGGGAAATTCATAATCATTCCCAGACTTGACATTTGTGATATTGATCTATTCAAACAATTCGGATTTGAATATTCATCCCACTCAAAGACCATCTGGGTGGTATTATGTTTATGAAATATGAAGCATCAAAGTATGTCCTGATGTCACTGCACCTGTCCCATAAAAATTATATTGAATTGAATAAGGTTACTGCAACATTCGTGGGACAGGTATTGTGCGTAACAGGGCATACCTTCAGATGAACGTGGATGGATGAGAGAAGGGATGGATAACTAGAAAGTAGAGAGATTCGTGAATGGATGTGAAGTAAGAGAATAGCGAGAGATGGACGAATGCATTATAGGTGGACGTACGTGGAAATGAAGGTTATGATAAAAGCTGCCAAACCCACATAACTGTTTTGCAAAGTCTGAATGTGAATTTACGTCTTTCTAATTTACTTGAACAAACAAAGTACAAACACTTTTGGAAATGTCGACACCTTCACTCTTTCATCACGAGCATAAACGAGTATTGTCCTTTTGTTCACTCAGATATGCACCTTTGGAAAAGAAAAAACAAACAAAAACAAATATACACAAAGAATGAGCACTAAATTGGTTTTAAGAAACAACAAAGTTTTGCAAGATATGAATCAGTGATGGATAAAAGCAAATTGGTTCTATCTGATAATGTGAATGTAAAGCATATTTTCTCCTGAGCAGCTGATCTTTATTCCATTTCCACTCACACAACAAACAGAAAATCTGCTTTTCTCTTGGAATTTGCTCAGCTGCATAAAAGTCCATATCATTGCTCTGTCTCTTTGCCAAAGATGTCCAGAAAATGATCTCATGTTTTACCAATCATCCCTTCTGAGGAGAAGCGGGCCGACCGGTCCTCCAAACACTCCTTAGGGCAAGTCCTTTCTTGGCCGTTGCAGGCCACAGGCCTGGGTAGCAAAGATCATCCACAGCATAATGCAGTATGGCTCCTGAGTCTTTCAACTCAGCATTTCTGGCAGGAAGGCTGAGGCATACGAGGCTTCTCCTGTATCACACAACCGTTTAGTTGCCTCGCAATCCTTTATCGCCTTCCTTGGTCTTGCCCCTATTGCCCTTTGTGTCCTTCACCCTTCCATGCCTCACCATGTGCTGTGTGCTTACATCCAGTAACCCATCCTTCTTATACCACTCAGCTTTGAGTTCATCATAACCTTATCTCTCTCTCTCCTCTCTTCTCTCTCTCTCTCTTCTCTCTCTCTCTCTCTTCTCTCTCTCTTCGTGGCCTCCTGCATTTGGTCCTTTCATGCTTTCCCTTGAGGCTTCAGGATGGCAGCTAGATCACCGTTTCATTCTGACTTGCCATGTCCTTCTGTCTGCCTGCGGCTATATTCACTCACTCTGATGTTGTTTGCCTGGATGTCTCCCTCTGCCTTTTATTTCACTCATTGCAGGTGATTTTGGGCCATCTATCATCCTGCTCTTCCCTGAACCTCAAGCTCAATGTCTGTTGAGAGAAAAAATAATTAATATTAAAAACAATCAGTCCAAGCATCAACGTCTTAAGGTAATGTATAGAGATGACCCAAACAAAATTAGAAAACCATCAATACAAATTATTAATGTCTGATTTATGCATGCAACTATGAGATTTCCAATTAAAATGAGCTCGGCAGATGATGTTGTAGAACTATTAAAATCGTTTTACACATCTTAAGTGTTGAATGCCTTCAAACATTCACCATAAAGGATGTGTATACAGAAATAAGGGCACTCGGGAGAGCGCATACCCTGCGCGTAATGCCTGATTGAGGAAACACATCGGCCCAATAATTTTGGAATATCATGCTATATATCGTTTTTGGCTCTATCTCTAATGGTGAAGAATCACTTAAAAATAAATTAAACAATCTCATATCCAAATCCGGATTCAGACTTTCAAACAAAATCGAATCATTTCTTCCTGGTCACTCACTAACGTGTCCAGCAAGTTTAATCCGAATCCGTCCACAACTTTTTGAGATATTGTGCTATGTATGAGTTAGCCCGATCTCTCAATAGGTGAAGAATTGCTTAAATATTCTCGGATCCGGATCCGGAATCAGATCTTCACCAAAAATTGAATCAATTCTTCTTTATCATACACCCAACCTGTCCACCAATTTCGTCCGAATCCGTCCACAACTTTTTGAGATATCTGGACCACAGATAGACAGACAACACAAAACAAAGAACAAGAAAAAAAAAACGTCGCACAGAGCACGATACTTGCAAATCCATAAAACAAATTTGACTCAAAAATAATTGGTGGTTAAATTCAAGACAAATGTGCAACTGCTCTTCAAATTTCAAGTGAATCGGATGAAATTGAATTTTAGAAATGGCCTACGTGACCTTTTGCTGATATGGAGCTCCAAAATAATTGGTTGGTTGAATTCAGTGAATTGAAATACGAATTCTCTTCAAATTTCAAGTCTATTGGATGAAAATTGAGGATTTTAGAATACCACCTTGTTGTTGACCTTTGGCTTAATGTTGACCTTTTGACCTCAAAACAGCAGGCTTCTTCCTTGTGACAACTCTACAATGTGGTGAAGTTTCGTGAAGATTGGTTAAAAATTGTTACCTGAAGGTGACAAAGGTCAAACAGACCGACAGACAGACAGAATAACTAAATCGACTGACCAATATACTTGAAAAATCTTCGATTTTGCAAGTAACAAACAAACAGAGAGGGGTGAAACACACTTCACCTTCGCTGGTGGAGTCATGAATAAACACATTTGGCCAGGGGACAGCAATAGCCACCTATCTTCACGAAGCACACCGTGGGATATCCTTAAACACAACAAACGGAATGTAGGACACCACGCTTTAATGTCATCGGGTTGATGGCACACATGCATTGATGAACTGCCCTACCTGCAAAACACCAGGATGACGTTTGTAGCTGGGCAGACATTCAAATCCAGGCTAGACGTCTCAGAGATGAGATGAGTTTGCATACCTTTTGGCCTCGGCTATCCTACTTCAGCGGTTAGAAGTGAGTTGCCTAATTGGTGACTCGACACTTGAATGCTGTTAGCTGACCTTGTGCCTCTTCTAGGTGTTTGCAAAATCTCACCCACTCACCGATAACCAAGTCAACTGCAACGATTGCTATCAGACAACAGGTAGAATTCCATCGGTTAATTGCCGAGAATAATAACTGTGCTTTGCTCACACCAATTCGCACAAAGATAAATATTGGATGAATAAACAGCACGTTGAATGAGGTATGGTAACCCAATGGAAGCAATGAAGCAGCCGAAGTTTTCAATGATAACTCTTCATTGTAGCAATAGAGCAGATGTTTCCACAAGATATTAAATGGAAGTGGATAAACCTTAAAATGTGTCACATATTCAAAAAAGCTCAATATAAACATCCTAATCATATAACCTCATGAAAATCCTATTAATGACACTCAGTTATAAGAGTATTGGTGAACCTTAACATAAACACAAACAAACTGTTTAATTAAAAACAACTGCTTTGCACAATGAGGAGCTTCAAACCAATGTGGTGGTGTCATGGTTGAGATGCACTCTGAATCTGGATGTCGTGTACCAACCGAAGACTTTAAAACAGTACATGCTGCTTCCTTGCTTGGTGCTCAGCATTTAAAAGGGATGGGAGTATGGACAAAACCATTCACAGAGATATAGGCTTAATGACATCCTCTGCATTGAAATTCCTTGTGATGGACTCAATTTATTTATTTGTTTATTGTTGTTCTTGCTGGTGAGAAGGTAATGTCGATCGCATTGGTGAACAGGGAGAACAACATGGATGAAATCAACGGCCGTTGATTGAGGTACGTTAACCACTCATGGGAGGCAGGAGAAGCTGACGCTTTCCAGTTGTTGCCCGATGAAGGGTTCATGCCTGAATGTCAGCTTCTCTTTTTGCTTCCCACTGCAGTGAGCGTACCTTGATCGATAGTCTGTCCGATCATTCCATTGCTTTGCACAATGGTTTAAGCTTAAGATGTGCTGATTTTTAAAAAAACATGAACAATAGCGATTTTGTCCTGCTTTGGATATTACAAAAGAGCAGAACGAATGGATAAAACACAAAATTAAACAATCATGGTAAGAGACGGACAGACCAGCCACAGCCAGGTTCTCTCATGTTTGAGTGATATAACTACACTACCAAAGATTTTATCGATTTGTAAACTAGCCCTGTCCTTCAGGCAATTAAACAGAGGTTTTATCATTTTACAATCTCTACCTACTCCACTCACTGCACCGAATCCAAGGTTCCCCCAAGTTATTGATGACAATCCTCAAATGCACAAATTGGACTTTCAGTGTTCAACTCATGGCTGATGCAAATGGTCTCCCCCGAAGGTGATATTCATCGGGAGAGTTGAGGCCAATTCGCGCAATGCATCAACATGGATTTTGAGTTTCTCGTATTGCTTTGCAGAAGGCTCATTCCCAAACACCGCTTCATCTTATTTGGCACGACGGGTGCATACCTCTTGACATTCGTTGAGACCACCGGCATTAGTTTCCCTGTGCTAGCAAAACTTCCAGTACAGGATTCAATGTGTCACAGTCATGGCGTTTTTGTATTAAAACATGCATTGTCATGAAGAATGAAGGGGTTGTTTTTTTTGGAGCAAGTCTGTACCTCTTGCACAAAGCAAGTAACTGCTGGTCGCAAAATCCCACGTCATCGTATCTGTTCACTTTGCACTCAATGGAACTTCCCAGTTGAATCGCTCCTTCACTGAAACGCGAACTGTTCATTTGCAAATGTGTTGGAAACACCAAACAAGTTTTTTGCACAACATAAATGCAAGTTACTCAGGACAAGATGGCGTTATAATTCATCATGTAAGGATGAAATGAGAGAGAGGGACAGTGGATAAATACGACCACGACGACAACCAAACACAGTTCAATGCATCAAAGTGTATGTTACACATGATGTACGAATGCATCAATCAGTTGGGTACATAGCAGTCACCGCCATATGTGAAATGCGAAAGGCTCAAACAAAATGCTCTCTCGTTCATTGGCTATGGGTTCGTTCATGGAGGTATGTCCGATTAAATACCCATATGCACAAAAGGGAGTCAGTAGACATCAGTGGAGTTTTACGAGGAACAGGCACACCAGTAGACAATGGACAATGAACACATGCATAGGATAGAATTTGGGATTCAGCCATTACAAGTAAAAAACAAAGGAAATCAAGAGGCTAACCTTTGTCATTCGTATTGCAGCACAGGTTGTGAGATAGCATCATCGTGAGGGTGCAGCTATTCACTGATGCAGCCTCTGTAATTAGACAGGAATTTGTAATTTGTTGTCGGCAATCGCTCACCTACTCTTTCGAGGAACATGGGATCTTTAACATCCACCAAAATGCGCCCAGACGGGCACCTGTTTAGCGTCCATCCAAGGGACGGCACACACATTGATGCATACCCTGCCATGAAACCTGGATGACATTACAGCTGATTGGATTAACCGGTAGACGACATAGAGGCAGGTGTGGCATACCTCACGCAACACTGTCAGCCGGCTGACCCTCAAACACCATTGACATACTTTCTAGTGTTAGACCGATAATATCTTCGTTCAACAACTCACCGGATATAAAACAAAGGAAAGCAATAATGCCACACAGCAGTGCCTTATATAGTAATTTAAGAATACGGAAACGCATTATCAGAAACCAAATTGGACAGAGTCAGTAACTAATGAAAAGAAATTTCAAAAGCTTCTTCTTGAATGGGAATGCAAAAAGCATGAACGCCTTTGCTTACTTTGTGGTATTCGCGCATTGTGTAAGGATAACACAGTGCATGGAGAAGGCTGTTTATAAGAACACCGCTAACAATCATGCAGATTGAAGCAAAAAAAAAACCATCAGAGGCCTAGGGTGAATATTCGCTCATTCACAAATGAAATAAAAACACATTTCACATGGCATGGTGAGGGGTTGATATGAAAACGGTTTGTATTGTTTGATGGAATTTGCTTCCTGAAATGATTTAGTAAAATCACAAACTTGTTACAACATTGCCAGATCGACACCTGGGAAGGTAATAGTCTGCTTAAAAAAGCGACTGCGATCGACTCGGCATGTCAGCTATTTCAGTTTGAAATAATCAGCAACAATGTCACATTTGAGATATTCATCGATTTTGCCAAAACCAAAGTACGTTGTTCGAACTTCTAACAATTGTTAGGACTTTGGGAACGAATTTGTCTTCTCATCCATACATCGATTTTCTTTTTTCCAGGAGTTGTGTTGCCAAGCATCTTGAGGAAAGAGAATCACTCAGGTGTTGCCATTGACGTGCACTGTGGTATGTGATGCGAGGGATTTGAATTTGGTCCAAGTCGCACTCAAGGCTTCGTATTAACGTCCGAGACGGCACCTGGTTTAACATGTCTCCAAGGGTGGTGCGCCAGGGGATCAGTTTATAATAGTCGGTCTGGAACGAACCCCGGCAGTTGGCTCAAAGACAAGTATAAACCTTTTGTTCATACCTGATGGTCATATGCCCTAAATCGCCCGCAATTCCTCTATCGTACAGCTTAAGAGGAAAATTGTATCAGACATCATCAAAGGTAAAAAACAAGGAAAAGAGACATAAAATGTATAGCCCCCGTATGTTTTAGTAATTTTGCTGTTCAGAGTAAAGAGCCTAACCATATTCATCCAACTAAAATGGCTGCCAGGTCTAGCAGTCGGCATCTTTGATCAGATACGCAAAATAAAGTAGGTGCACGTGTATGCATGCGCACTGATGTGCCTTGTTAGCATGTTTGGAACATAATGGATATGCAAGTCGGAAAAGGTTGGGCACATACATTAAAACAAATATCCCAATTAGGCCATCGTTGGATCTGATCTCCAAACAAATGAGTGCATATGCATATGTCGCAAGTAAGAATAAATTGGCATCAGTTGTCCACGTATGGTTGCGGATGCACACACATCATGTCCGGACATCGAAATCGCAGAAAAACTAACTCCCGTTTCGACGAAGTCAAGGGGCTAATAACCATGCCTCATTATGTTACAATGGGGTTCCTATGGAGCAAATTCTCAAGCAGGGACTGCTTAAACTTAGCGTTGCCATACACAATGGCATTGCATTTAGACAATGCAGGCTAACGTTAGACGTTTTATCTTTTTCTTCTCATTGATGGTCAGATTATATCGCAGACCTGAACCAAATCGAATCAGTTGTTCTTGCACACCAACAACATCCACACAAGTTCGTCTGAATCATCGCGTAACTTTTTGAGATATCCTGCAATATACTCGTTTTTGGCAGTGAAAACACGAAAAAAAAAATTCAGTATCATATTCAGGGATCCAGACTTCACAAAAACCTAATCAATCATCTCTTGTCACATCCTCAATCCTTGTCACTAGTTTATCGGAATCCGTACAACTTCTTGAGATTACCGTACATCAATTGCTGCCAAACGCCATCCTGGCCATGACACAAACTTAAATCAGTGATCCATTGATGGGAAAAAACTCAATGTATCCTCGATCTGAACACCGTTTAATATTCAAGTTTAACACGATGATCTTTGTTTTTTAATGTCTGTTTACATGCTCATAGAAGTAAGTAAGTCACTAAGGACAGAAAATATACGAAAATGTGATTTGAGACCTGGCCCGACACTGTGTTAGATGTGCTGAAGAGGATCATAGAGAAACGCGGCTTCAAGGAGCTTATCGAATCGCTCGTCCGCCTATCGTATCCGTCTATCAGTCCGTCGTCACAAACATCTAAAATGATGTTCAGAAGAAAACAAAGACCCAGATATGAAAGAGAAAGATTAATTTGGGTAACATCAAGACAAATTAATCGCAAAACTTGAAACCATTTCTCTTGTAATTAGCCTGAATACCAGATGTATCATATGTGGTCCCACAGGTTGTGCAGGCAAACCTGTGGATATGAAAGAGTACCCCCCCACCAACATCTCCCCCGCATGAAACAATGCAGCTCACCGGCAAGCCTTTTCTCCAGCTTCCCCTTGCTGCCTTTTCTCCCTGTGCACAAGAAAAGCAAATATCAGGGCCAAGAGTACTGGGTAGGTTTGGTGGTAAGGCAAAGCAAAAGTGAACTGCATAAAGTGCTGGGCCACTTTCCTACTATCAGACATTCAATCTCTTCGATGATCCAAGAAGAAAACAACATGCAAACCCAAACAAGGCGAATAAATGCCAAATAAACCCCAACATTATGCATAATGCACATATATGCTAATTTATGGCAAAATGCCAATTAACTCAATAATGGCATCTCAACACATGTGCGGCATGGCACAGCCCATCGATTACAATGTTGCAAGGCGTTGGGATATTGACGGCACCGCTAAAATGAACATCAAGCAATCAGCCTATTCTCGAGGGAGCTGGTATTCAATGGATTCATAGAAATTTCGACGGTTACATAGTGCTCGTCATTTTGTTCGTGTGAGGTCAGGCTCATATCTACAACCAAACCGCAAACAACAGCCAATGGCTGCTTTGAGTATCAACTGCGCACTTCCTCCGCATTCAAACAGTGTTTTATAGAACAGGACTTCGCGAAGAAAATACCATCATTAAAGGGCACGCAAACATATTTTAGAGCTCATAAAATTTGATAGATTAACTTCAGAAAACCAAAGGTGGTTATCTCTCTCTTTGTGATAAGTCAGGTGATGTGTTGTTTTCATCAAAGAATAAAAAGGTTATTGGTAAGTTTAAAGCTGAATTTGGTTGGGAAGGTCATGAGTGAATTTGTAGGATTGAGATCAAGGTCTTATGCTTTTACGTATATTGATAATATTAACATTGAAAGGTGTGAGAAGAAGCTAAAGGGAATAAACAAAAATATCATCAAGGAAACAATAAACTTTAAACATTATTACAACTGTTTAACCTTAAATAAGGAAGAGT
>CM068967.1:61685350-61710977 GCA_035128595.1 Eptatretus atami
TGTGTCTTTGTCTCTCTCTATCTGTATGTCTTTCTGTCTCTCTGTCTCTCTCTGTTTTTTTCTCTCTCTCTCTCTCTCTCTCTCTCTCTCTCTCTCTCTCTCTCTCTCTCTCTCTCTCTCTTCTCCCTTCCTCTCTCTCTCTGTCTCTCTATCTCTCTATCTGTCTCTCTCTGTCTCTCTTCGTCTGTCTCTTTCGTTCTTCTTATACAACACTTTATTTGGCATGGTTGGTAATTAATATAAAAGCATAACCACAACTTGGTGGTAATTTTTGACTACTTGCTTTTATTTTCAGCATTAAAAACTGAATTACATGGTGGTTGAAACGAATGAATTTCGCAACCTTGAATGGGAAGATGTTGAAATCAGTGTCTGGATTACCATTTGCAGCAAGCATGTGCCTTAGGGCCAGCCAAAAATCGGGCAAAAATTATTTCCATTAAATATTTGTGTTTTTTTGTATTAAATATTTTGTTCTTGAATCGTTCATCTTTTGTCTGGGGTCCATTTCCATGAGCCCGAGATATAATTTTCAATTTTCAGGCTATTCTCTAAAATTTCAAATGTGCCTTAGGGCCAGCCGAGGCTTATCCGCACTGGTTGAAATTCCACCTTGTTCCAGTTTAAATGCTCATCTGGATGAAATGGACACAAAACTCGATCTTCTGAGGTAAATGTTATATTTATTTTATTAATATCATAATATAATTATCTTTATTACCCTAATTTTTCTTCACTCTTTGTTTTGAACAGAATATGTTGATCGAGTTCCAAAACCAAACAACAGCAATGCTGCGAAAGAAGATTTTGTTCATGTTTTACTTTTGTATTAATTTAAATGCTTTCCTTATAATATATGATTTTGAATTACAAGAAAGAATAAAGGAGATGTAAAGGGAAAGGGGGGGGGGGTAGGTGCGCTCCCCAACGACCCACCACCCCTCAACCCACCCCCTCCCTCCCCGTTGTGTGTGTGGGAAGGTGTGGGGGGATGAGGGGGTGGGGGTCAAAGGTGGGGTGCACAGGGTGTGGGCGCTTGTGTGGGTGGGTGGGGTTGTGTGGCGGGTGGAGCTTGTGTGTGGGTGTGGGGCTTGTGTGGATGGGTGGAAGCTTGTGTTATGGGGTTTGTTGGATGTGGCTTGTGGGTTGTTGTGATGTGGCTTGTGGGGCTTGTGTGGAGTGGCTTTTGTGGATGTGGTTGTGTGAGTGGAGCAAATTTATTTAATTAATAAACATGTTGTGTGTGGGAACTAATTAACTATCACTAATTATGTGGATTGATGGATGTGGTGTTGCTTATGTGGTGGTGTTTGCATGGGTGGAGCTTGAGTGGTGGGCTTTGTGTGGATGTGGATTGTGTTGGGGGGGGGGGAGGGGGTTGCATTTGCATGGGTGGGCTTGTGTGTGGGTTTGCGTGGGTGGCTTGTTGGGGTGGGCTGTGTGGGTGTGCTTGTGTGGGCGTAGTCAAAAAAGGGCGGAGTCAAATGTTTTTTTTTCGATTTATCTTTGTCTATGTAATCCTCTGAATAAATGAACCGAAAATCTATTCCCCTTCTAAATCATTATACCTTATAAGTCCAAGGGTTTTAAAATTATCTTTGTCTTATGTAATTCCTGTGAATAAATGAACCTAAAATCTCTTCCTCTTCTAATCATATACCGTACAATCCAAGGAACTGTATCTATTAAATCAATGATTTTAAAAGTTGATTTGTCCATCGCTTAGTATAACCTTTTCAAAATGAAATTTCCACCTGTATATTCTTACTATATCACCAACTTTGAACTTAGGCTTTCTGACATTAATCTCTTTTCATATTCTAATTTGTAAATGTTTCTGATGGTTTAGTATTCGTTGAGTGTGAATTGTATCATTTAACTTGTCTACAATATCCTGAATTAATGATAACAATTGTTGAGAACCGAGTTGAGTGAATTTTTTATATAGTCTCTCTTTTAAAGTGCGATTGAATCGCTCAATAACAACCACCTTTCCTTCATTAAAGGTGCTGTATAATATAATGTTGTTATTTTAAAGAAAATTCATAAATTTTGTTGTAGAACTCTGTACCCTCATCAGTCCACAATTTTTTTAGGTTTGCTTACAACTTTTTGCTTACAATCAGTCCACACTTTACTTCAAAGGAAAAATGGTCGTAGTTCATGAACTGTCACCCTTAAAAGGCGGAGTTGTTACATGTTTTCAAAACATCCACTTTCCACTTTGACTACAGACCAGAAAAAAACCACAGATATCTAGATATCTTAGTATGAGAAGAAGGTAATTTGTCTAGTTATTGTGGAAAAACGAAAAAAAAAATATGCAATAGTTTTTGTGTAACAGCAAATAATGATACAAGTCAGGTGGAGATAAACAGTGGAGGGCGGATGTTGTGAGTCAAATTTGGAATAAATGAATTTATTTCAATCAATAAGCTTTAATCTAATCTATTTTGTTATTTTTTTGGAGTAACACTTGGATTGTTGTTGCATGATGCAAAATTGATTATTCAACTCGTATTATTCAGCAAACCCTGACCAATATGTACAAACTCCTAAAAGAGATCTAGTAAATATCTTTACATAGTTTTGTATCTAGCAGTTCTCAGGATTAATTTGGCACTTGAATTGTCCAAACGGCCAAAGGATAACTGATCCAATCCAATTTACTCAGAAAGGGTGAATTCGAGATAAACGCGAAAAATGTGTTTTCTTGATTGCATTATCCATTAAAGTTCATAATTAAAAATACCATATTCGCCGTTAATTAGTGTTTTTTGCTAATTTTTTCACACAAGTGATGTAGCTTGGTGATGTCTATCAACACAGAGAAAACTGAAAAAATTGAATATTTTGACCCTGTAACGCAAATGATGACCAGTTCATGAACTATGACAAATCACATTATGCTTTCATCAAAATTTATCAAGATTAACCAAATCACAATTATACAAGGAAAATGTAAAACTATCCTTGTAAGAGATGTCTCAACTCCTTTCATACAAAAGACGATTTAAATCATCGTTCAAAATATTGTAGTAATCATAAATCAACCATAATCAATTTACCAAAAGCAAGGTTCAAACATATCATTCAAAGATTTTAACAATCTATAAAACATCCGTTTGTGATATATGCTGATTTTGAAAGTATCCTTGAAAAGATAGATACTGTTTCTCCAATCCAAATAAATCATACACAAATAAATATCAAAACATACTCCTTGTGGTTTCTGTATTATATCAAATCATCTGTTGGTGATGAATACAACAAGTCAGAACTTTATAGAGGAGAAGATGCCTCAAGGAGTTGTAAGACGATTGGGAAAAGACTGTATAAGACGAAGAAAATAATGGTTAAACTATAAAGCAATGTCATTAACAAAGGAGAGAAAAAGAATTTAGAGAGACAGTATCTGTCATATTTGTGAGGAGAAAATTGAGGAGAGGTCAAGGTTAGGGTTCACTGTCATATTACTGGTAAATCTAGAGGTCCAGCTCATTCCGTTGTAATCTTAATTACAAGCCCTCAAACTTTATTCCTTCTTTCTTCACAAAACGCTCACTATGACACACATCTATTTATAAATGAACTTTCAAAGACATCTGGAGATATTCTGCCATTCCAACACAGATCAAAATACATTCATTCACAAAAACAATTCATACATCCCCATAACCCATATCAGATTCTTGACACATACAAGTTCATGCAAGTCCATTATCTAACTTAGCATCAAATATTAAAACTTACCGAATCTTAAATCACATTTTTCAAATCAAGAAGAGATTGATCTCTAATCAAAAGGGAATATCCGTATGACTACATGGATTCATTTGAGAAGTTTAAAGAAACAACTCCTTCAAGGGAATTCTATGGCAAGTTGAATAAAACTCATATTTCAGATAGAGATTATGCACAAGCTAAAAGTTTGGGAGAAGTTTAATATAAAGAATCTTGGAGAATATCATGATTTGTATCTTAAAACTGATGTATTTTTATTGGCTGTTGTTTGAAACTTTTAAAACAGTCTGTCATAATAAAAAAATCTTATGGATTCGACCCCGCTCACTATTACACGCCCGGGTTTGGCTGGAGTGCTATGTTAAAATGACAAAACAGAATTTGGAATTAATCAGTGATATAGATATGCTTTTAATGATAGAGAAGGCTAAAGAGGAGGAATATCTCATATGTTCCAAAGAATATGGTAAAGCAAATAACAAATATCTTCCTGATTATAATAAGAATGAGGACAACTCTTACCTGATGTATTATGATGCTAACAATTGTATGGGTGGCTACGTCTCAATCTTACCTTATGGAAAACTTAAATGGGTTAAAGAAAACATTATGAAAAAAGTTTTACAAGACATTGTTGTCTCCTCTCAAAAATAATTTGATGAAGCTGAAGTTGGATATTATTTTGAGGTCGATTTAAAATATCCAAAGAACTTCATCACAAACATAAAGACTACCTTATGCCCTGATAAAGAAAGTCCAAGAAAAAGATGGTTCAGTGATTACCAACAGTCGTTCAATAAAAGGTAAATCTCCAGAAAAACTACTTACTACATTAAATGATAAAGAAAGTTATGTTTTGTATCAAAGGAACTTGAGACAATATATATCTGCTGGGTTGAGAGTGAGGAAATTCATAGGATTTTGAAATTTAAACAAAGTCATTGGTTAAAGAAGTATATTGATTTTAACACAAAAAGGAGAACAGAAGCAAAAACAGATTTGAGAAGGACTGTTATAAATTAATGAATAATGCTGTATTTGGATGGACTATGGAAAATGTTAGGAATCGACAAAACATAAGACTTTCTTCATCTTGGAAACAGGCTTCAAAGTTAATTAATAGACCAAGTTTTGAACGAGCGAGGTGTTTTCAGAGAAGTTTTGTGCTATTCATTTGAAAAAAGAGAGTATTGAAATGGATAAACCTATTTATATAGGACATCGATTCTTGACTTGTCAAAGTCGTTACTGCGTGACGATTACATAATAATTTTAAATCAAAGTATAAGGATAATGTGTCATTGTTATATGGACACAGATAGTTTTATATTAGAAATTAAGACAAGTGATGTATATGAGGATATGATTGATAATATATATATATATATATATATATATATTATATATATGATACAAGTAATTATAAGTCAGGTGATGTGTTGTTTCATCAAGAATAAAAAGGTTATTGGTAAGTTTAAAGCTGAATTTGGTTGGAAGGTCATGAGTGAATTTGTAGGATTGAGATCAAGGTCTTATGCTTTTACGTATATTGATAATATTAACATTGAAAGGTGTGAGAAGAAGCTAAAGGAATAAACAAAAATATCATCAAGGAAACAATAAACTTTAAACATTATTACAACTGTTTAACCTTAAATAAGGAAGAGTACAGAAAAATGAATACAATAAAAGTTATAAACATCAATTATATACAGAAGAGATAAATAGAAAGCATTAGGAGCTTTTGATGATAAAAGATATATTTTAGAGAATGGAATTAATAGTCTCCCTTATGGTTATAAGTATAAGTGTGAAGATATTGGGTTGGGAATTTAACAGGCTACCCCATCTTTTACTGATTTATAAATGATAGAACCAAGCAATAACCAAACCAAAGAGTGGAGATGTAATCATCCTTGGTATTTAAATGGAAAACATAAAGAATGTGAGAAATATCAACTAAGTCTTATTGAAAAATAACCGGGGTAAAAGTAGATTAAACAAATAAGCGGATAAATTTAATTACAAATAAGTTTGAGATGTAAAGAAAAAAATTATATCCTTGAATGGACTGAAAACTTTGATGGTTATCAATTAAAGAATGGAAAACAATTTACTACAATCTCAAAATGATATGGTCAGGAGGTGGTCAAACAAGAGCATTAAGAGAAGTTTATCATTTCATTTTTACTCAACAAAGACATTTAACCAAGAACTAAGTTCCAAAGTAATCTTTGTGATATACTGATGGTGATGAATTGATACAAAGGAAATTAAGTTATTCCCCAAAGTAGAACATGGACAAATATTCGTTGGTTTGCTCTTTGAGTGGAATGAAAATATAAAAGGGAAGAAGTGTTTTAATCACTAAGTCTCAAGTTTACATTTGCTTGTATGAGAGGGGGAGAAAATCAGTCTCCTATTTTGGGGATTGAGTCAGAAAGTTTTTCCCTTTTTCCCCATTCATTTGAATGATTGCCTCAGAACCCCATTTATCCTCTACTGATCTGGATACGAGTTATTTAATTTTTAAAGTGATTCTTCGCCATTGAGACGTGGAGCCATAAACGATATATCGCATGATATTTCAAAAATGTATTGGGCCAGATATGTTCTCGTGGATCAGGCATTGCATGGCGGAGGTACGCACTCCACCGAGTGCCCTTCTAGTTGCTACTGCTTCAAACAATAATCTTCGTGATGGTTTACTAAAGTTTAAATAACTCGATCTTGATCAGGTGACCAAACTTGTAGTTGTAAAAATAACATGCGGAAAGATAAGGGAAATAATTTATTTAGTGGAATAAAACTGACCACAGATTGAAAGAAAAGTGTGCTTGTAAGAAAATGAAAGAAAAATCCACAAATGCCTGCACTATCTTGGCACTAGACCCACCTAAGATAGATTTCCATTCAGATGTAATTATATGGTTTGTGAAAAACATTTTGCATGAACATTCCTTTCAGGGGCCATTGTAATCAGGATGTGAGGATTGCTGCAGAAAATGACTTAAAACTTAGGAAGTTCAACAATGCCAACAACATAAAGTTAATAAAGGTGATTCTGATTGTGTCAGCCAACAAAACAAAATGCTATTATGACTCTGGGTGGTAATCACACACGCCTCGGCCATTCACCTCAAAGATGGCCGGCTTAAGGCAGAATTTGTCATGCAGCACCCTTAGCACTTGTAGGTGCTCTGTGACATTATTTTTTTAAAGGTCTAAACACGCTCATTATCTCCATTTTGACTAATACCACCTCCAGGGATACTCAACAAAGATGAAACCGTTTGCTTTGGAAGGATGGTAGAAGCAGACAGGCACAACGGCCTTATGAAATAAACACTTTGATAGTTAACAAGAAGACAGAAATGGAAATCCTAGATGGAGACAATGAATAAATAAATAAATGTTCAAAAAAAATGTAACAGTACAGAGAAACTGAACCCCCTAAGAGCCCACTTGCACAACCTCCATGCACACAAAAATCCGACCGACATACTGTCGACGATCAAAGGCATGGAAGGTTCCAGACCTACACCAACATCAGCAGCTTGAGGTCAGCATGTGGTGCCCACTCAGCCCAGCCATGAAACCTCACCGAGAGTGTCTCTCACTGGACTGAACTCCAACAACCACAGCACAAAAATAACGCCACCTTATTTACTTTCCCTGCCCCTGAAGATCAACTTTTTAGCCCTCCTCACCAACCACGGTCCTCTCCATGCCTAGGTACATCATCACAACCCAATCAGCTGCACCAACACTCAAACAATCATTGCCGTGGGGGTGTTGAGTAGCATGATTCAATGGCTCGTCACCAATCAGTGGTAGCTGTGTTGGAGAGCCAGAACTTCTTCCTCTTCCCCAGGGTGTGAGAGGAGCAGGGAAATGGGCAGGTGTGTAGAGGAATAGACAGTAAGGCATCCGAGGCATCTCTCTCGCCCGGAAAAATACGGAAGACATGTGATAAGACATCCTGAACCCTTTAGAGCCACAAAATATTTCAACACCATCTTCCAGTAGCACACAACCAAACAGGACTTATCCCTATTCACACACCCTTAATACATGCAAGAGACCCTTAAGTCCTTCAATATAATACACACCCTTCAATAATACACACCCTTAAGTCCTGCAATATACACGAATGCCAGCGGGGGTCTGTTCCTTACTTCTCCGAACTGACCTCCTCCCCTTCCCCTCATAAACGTAACATTTATTTCTGAAACAACTCTGTGAAAGATTGTCAAACATTTGCTGCAGTCTTTCAAGATGATTCTGATAAAGAAGTTCATGAAATTATGTATCCTTACTATTATGCATCATGTAGTGCTGCTCCAGGTGTGGAAGGGTATTACAAGTCTCCTCCATTTACAGTACATACAGTATTCCTGTCCCCACGTTTTCCATTGCAGTGAGGTGTTTTGAATTATTAGAAGTAGGTATGTTTTTGCTTCTTGCACGTAACCTGGGATATATTTTTTTGCCTATACAGTGCTGTCAGTTGCCTATAAATCGCCCAAGTAAAGGTTTGTGTCAGAAGAACATGCTGCATGCTTGGAGCAAGATCGCCTGTAGGGTGGGTACGCTGCTGGTTTCAACAATCATTGTATCGCGTGATCAAAGGCATGCAAACTAGTATACATGGGGGGGGGGGGGGGGGTGAACAAGGTTCCTGGCCAAAAAAGTGGGTCATTTTGCCCAAGTGGCATGATTTGTGATGTGCTTCTGGCTGAAAAAAAAACAAACAACTTTGAAAGCCATTAGGATCGAGGCCTTGCTTTGTGGTGGAATTATTTATTTCTTGGCATTCCATTCAGGGTTCACAGTGGAGAGCAGATTGAACGGTTGCCGAGGTGGCTGCCGAAGTCCGTAATGTATTTCATTTCCAGATTCATCACTAGAAAGAGATGCTTAATCCTTATCGGGTCCAGTCCTACACCTATATATTGATGATTGTTCACTTTGCAACATCATAATTCATGAAAGTATCATGAACAAGAAATCGAATAAACAATGCAACCAATGCTCAGCTGGGGATCGTTTGGAGTTTTATTGCAGCTGGAAGCAATGTATCAGTGTCCCAAATTGTTCGCCATCTGTCTTTTTTTTTGTACAGGATCTACGGTTAGTATTGGAGCTATCTCACACATATTAACATACACACAGGACTGTTAGACGAGACAAACATAGCCATTGAGCTTGGGGAAAGCGTCATTACTTCCCGGGGTAGTTTGGGTACCAGTGACGTCCCAATAATGGCACCGCTTTACACACGAACTCCGCACTAAGGAGAATTTCTTCCTCCCAAGGGATGCAAAACGATGGGGATTGGCCATGATCTTTCCATTTTAATGCTGACAGTAAAGCAAGAAAGCAGCACATATCATTTTTAAAGTCTTTGGAATGACTCGGCTCGGGTTTGAACCACAGACCTCCCAGACTTGGAGCAAACGCTCTATTACACCACAGAGTCTGGTCCTCCAAGGAGAACATAAGCTTGTTCATTACAGCACTTCATTTAACATAAATTGGCTGACAAGTTGGCCTAGACGTACACACACTCGCCACTAAACTGTCCAGCCTGGGTTTTAATCCCAATCCACCTATAAACTGGCATCCTAGTGTAACGTTCTGCCTGCATTCGTTTGTGGATGTTCAAGATCCCATGGTGTCCTTCGCGAAGAGTAGGTGAGCTATTGTGGGCACCATGAACAAATTCCAAATTCCTGCCCAAACCGGCACAGCCACACCCTTAGCCAATGATGCTATATCGCAGCCTTGTGATGCGTACGAATGACCAATTACCTCACATAAATATTATGGTGTGGTTCGTACGTGTGAGCAAATTAAAGAAACGGTATATTTTCTGTATCATACCTTGCCCCAGATTTGTCAATGCCACAGCAACTCTATCAGTTTCGTATAAAGGAGAGCATCAACTCAGCCAAAAAAAACTGTCCAAGCTATATGGAGATGCATTTACTTGTGTTGAAACGATGCAGAAACTTCAAAAATGGCCATGAATTGGTGAGTGTGATTGAGCCTTGTTACATTGATCAGATTGTGATCACTCAAGCAAACATCAAGTCCTGTATCATGAACAGCTTATTACCCCACAGGCACGAAGCGAAAAGCAATTGGTTCACTTTGTCTGTCTGTCTCTCTACAGATGTTGATCTCTGATGAGGAGCAACTTAATTTCAATTGAATTTTATATTTTGAACACAAATCGGAACAGGAACCTGCAGTTTAACAGTACTTTGGCTCTGAATTTGGCAAGTGAAACTGAATCTCGTCCTGATCGCGCATGCACGGCGAGGTGAATAAGGTAATTATTTTACTCTGTCTGACTGTCTGGCAGTCAAGCAAAATTGAAAATCATTTCAAACAGGAAACCGAGCTGTTTGCATCAAATGCTGCATCAACGGCGGGAAACTACCAAAAAAAAGATTGTTTTTTGACATAACCTTTAAAATCTTTATTTTATTTCAATTGAATTATATACATACTTGAACAATGTTGAACACAAATCGCCTTCTTGGCGCTATCCAAATACCTTCCGTTCAGCAGTACTTGGACAAAACATTATGCCATTTTACACCATCTCTACCAATCAAATTTGTCTCGGCGTTGGGGAATATTGAGATACAGTCGAAATTGTGGCTCGTGGGAAATATAAGTTGTGCTAAGAAACGCAAAGGAAGAGTTGAATGTCCTTTTTCTCAAGACTGTGCAAGGTAAGGTGTTGTTTTATGACACAGTCAAGACTTGTGGAAGAGCTGGTACGTAACATGACAAAATTAACAGGAGACAGGGTGAGGAAGGGGGGGGGACCAACAGCACAGTTGAAGGACAAGTTAGAGGGAGACTTGGACAAACAATGGATGTGGGGAGGAATGGGGAGCAGAAAAGGACGCATGGAGTGGACACAATGGATATAGAAGGAAACTCTCAGGATAGAAAATTGTAAATTTGGAAGGAAGAGGGTTGGAGCAGGGTTGGTGGAAAGTGTGGGTGTGGGGGAGGGGTTAGTGAGGGTAGAAAAGATCATGGTTTTGAAATGGGGATGATCTGAGATGATGGTGAACAGCGGTCTTGAAGACTTGGAGGGAAGAATGTGATTGAAGAGAATGAGGAAGTTTGTTCCACAGGTGGTAATAAAGAGGAATGAATGAGTGGAGGCGAGCAGTAATCCTGGATTTAGGTCGGTTCACCAGGTGTTCTGTGAACTCTCCTGTTTTGAAGAATATCTGGGTTACGACACACGGAATAGCAGAATAATTGGATGCGAGTGTTGGAGGTGTTTCAGATACTTTTCTAACACTTTGAACACGTCTTTCGATCCGATCAAATCACTCATTTTAACCCATATAAAAAGGGTTAGGGCAAAGTGTATACCAAACGTTTGATCACAAGGCAACTCATGTGACTGCTGCAACAGAACTCCTAGAAGGAAAAGAGATGGAGAGACATTATTTAATGAATAAGAATACAACACATGACGAGACCACTTTCCATCATTTCACACCAGTATTAGTGAGCCAGCAATGAGTGGAGAAATTATTGGTGCCTAAGACAAAAAAAATAAAATGTGAGGTTTGGCAATCGTCCAGAAAGATAATTGCAATATTGTTTTGGGACCTTAACAGTTTAATTCAGGTGGAATTTTTTGAACGTGGAAAATCCATCATTGCACAGTATTGCATAGACTTGTTTACAACAAAGCAATGCACAAACAAACAATGGCAAGGTATGATGTCGAGGTGTGAGAGCAAGAGGGTGAGACACTTGCTCTAACACAGCAAATTTGACCAAAATAATCTAGCATAGAGAGATTGGTTGGGAAATTCATAATCATTCCCCAGACTTGACATTTGGTGATATTGATCTATTCAAAACATCTGGGATTTGAATATTCATCTCCACTCAAAGACCATCTGGGTGGTATTATGTTTATGAAATATGAAGGCATCAAAGTATGTCCTGATGTCACTGCACACCTGTCCCATAAAATTATATTGAGATTGAATAAGGGTACTGCAACATTCGTGGGACAGGTATGTGTGCGTAACAGGGCAATACCTTCAGATGAACGTGGATGGATGGAGAGAAGGGATGGATAACTAGAAAGTAGAGAGATTCGTGAATGGATGTGAAGTAAGGAGAATAGCGAGAGATGGACGAATGCATTATAGGTGGACGTACGCTGGAAATGAAGGTTATGATAAAAGGCTGCAAACCCACATACTGTTTTGCAAAGTCTGAATGTGAATGTTACGTCTTTCTAATTTACTTGAACAAACAAAGTACAAACACTTTTGGAAATGTCGACACCTTCACTCTTTCATCACGAGCTATAAACGAGTATTGTCCTTTTGTTCATCAGATATGCACCTTTGGAAAAAGAAAAACAAACAAAAACAAATATACACAAAGAATGAGCACTAAATTGGGTTTTAGAAACAAACAAAGTTTTGCAAGATATGAATCCAGGTGAATGGATAAAAGCAAATTGGGTTCTATCTGATAATGTGAATGTGAAAGCAATATTTTCTCCTGAGCAGCTGATCTTTATTCCATTTCCACTCACACAACAAACAGAAAATCTGCTTTTCTCTTGGGAATTTGCTCAGCTGCATAAAAGTTCCATATCATTGCTCTGTCTCTTTGCCAAAGGATGTCCCAGAAAATGATCTCCATGTTTTTACCAATCATCCCTTCTGAGGGAGAAGCAGGGCCGACCGGTGCCTCCAAACACTCCTTAGGGGCAAGTCCTTTCTTGGCCGTTGCCAGGCCACAGCTGGGTAGCAAAGGATCATCCACAGCATAATGCAGTATGGCTCCTGAGTCTTTCAACTCAGCATTTCTGGCCAGGAAGGCTGAGGCATACGAGGCTTCTCCTGTATCACCACAAACCGTTTAGTTGCCTCGCAATCCTTTATCGCCTTTCCTTTGGTCTTGCCCCTATTGCCCTTTGTGTCCTTCACCCTTCCATGCCTCACCATGTGCTGTGTGCTTACATCCAGTAACCCATTCCTTCTTATACCACTCAAGCTTTGAGTTCATCATAACCTTATCTCTCTCTCTCTCTCTCTCTCTCTCTCGTGGCCTCCCTGCATTTGTCCTTTCATGCTCTTCCCTTGAGGCTTTCAGGATGGCAGCTGATCACCGTTTCATTCTGACTTGCCATGTCCTTCTGTCTGCCTGCGGCTATATCACTCACTCTGATGTTGTTTGCCTGGATGTCTCCCTCTGCCTTTTATTTCACTTCATTGCAGGTGATTTTTGGGCCATCTATCATCCTGCTCTTCCCTGAACCTCAAGCTCAATGTCTGTTGAGAAAAAAAATAATTAATATTTAAAAACGAATCAGTCCAAGCATCAACGGTCTTAAGGTAATGTATAGAGATGACCCAAACAAAATTAGAAAACCAATCAATTACAAATTATAATGTCTGACTTTATGCATGCAACTATTGAGATTTCCAATTAAAATGAAGCTCGGCAGATGATGTTGTAGAACTATTAAAATCGTTTACAACATCCTTTAAGTGTTAATGCCTTCAAACATTCACACATAAAGGATGTTGTATACAGAAATATAAGGGCACTCGGGAGAGCGCATACCTGCGCCACGTAATGCCTGATTGAGGAGAACATATCGGGCCCAATACATTTTTGGAATATCATGCTATATATCGTTTTTGGCTCTATCTCTTAATGGTGAAGAATCACTTTAAAAATAAAATTAAACAATTCTCATATCCAAATCCGGATTCAGATCTTCAACAAAATCGAATCATTTCTTCCTGGTCACACACTCAACGTGTCCAGCAAGTTTAATCCTAATCCGTCCACAACTTTTTGAGATATTGTGCTATGTATGAGTTTAGCCCGATCTCTCAATAGGTGAAGAATTGCTTAAATAATTCTCGGATCCGGATCCGGAATCAGATCTTCACCAAAATTGAATCAATTCTTCTTTATCATACACCCAACCTGTCCACCAATTTCGTCCGAATCCGTCCACAACTTTTTGAGATATCCTGGACACAGATAGACAGACAAACTAACAAACAAAGAAACAAGAAAAAAAACGTCGCACAGAGCACGATACTTGCAAAATCCATAAAACAAATTTGACCTCAAAAATAATTGGTGGTTGAATTCAATGACCAAATGTGCAACTGCTCTTCAAATTTCAAGTGAATCGGATGAAAATTGACAATTTTAGAAATTTGGCCTACGTTGACCTTTTGCTGATATGGAGCTCCAAAATAATTGGTTGGTTGAATTCAGTGAATTGAAATACGAATTCTCTTCAAATTTCAAGTCTATTGGATGAAAATTGAGGATTTTAGAAATACCACCTTAGTTGTTGACCTTTGGCTTATGTTGACCTTTTGACCTCAAAAACAGCAGGCTTCTTCCTTGTGACAAACTCTACAATGTGGTGAAGTTTCGTGAAGATTGGTTTAAAAATTGTTACCTGAAGGTGACAAAAGGTCAAACAGACCGACAGACAGACAGAATAACTAAATCGACTGACCAATATACTTGAAAAATCTTCGATTTTGCAAGTAACAAACAAACAGAGAGGGGTGAAAACACCTTCACCTTCGCTGGTGGAGATCATGAAATAAACCACATTTGGCCAGGGGGACAGCAATAGCCCACCTATTCTTCACGAAGCACACCGTGGGATATCCTTAAACACCAACAAACCGGAATGTAGGACACCCGCTTTAATGTCCATCGGGTTGATGGCACACATGCATTGATGAACTGCCCTACCTGCAAAACACCAGGATGACAGTTTGTAGCTGGGCAGACATTCAAATCCAGGCTAGACGTCTCAGAGATGAGATGAGTTTGCATACCTTTTGGGCCTCGGCTATCCTACTTCAGCGGTTAGAAGTGAGTTGCCTAAATTGGTGACTCCGACACTTGAATGCTGTTAGCTGACCTTGTGCCTCTTCTAGGTGTTTGCAAATCTCACCCACTCACCGATAACCAAGTCAACTGCAACGATTGCTATCAGCAACAGGTAGAATTCCCAGTCGGTTAATTGCCGAGAATAAATAACTGTGCTTTTGCTCACACAACTCTGCGCAAAGATAAATATTGGATGAAATAAACAGCACGTTGAATGAGGTATGGTAACCTCCAATGGGAAGCAAGAAGCAGCCGAAGTTTCAGATGATAACTCTTCATTGTAGCAATAGAGCAGATGTATTCCACAAAGATATAAATGGAAGTGGATAAACCTTAAAATGTGTCAACATATTCAAAAAAAGCTCAATATAAACATCCTAATCATATTAACCTCATGAAAATCCCTATTAATGACACTCAGTTATAAGAGTATTTGGTGACCTTAACATAAACACAAACAAACTGTTTTAATAAACAACTGCTTTGCACAATGGAGAGCTTCAAACCAGACTTGGTGGTGTCATGGTTTGAGAATGCACTCTGAATCTGGATGGTCGGTGGTACCAACCGAAGACTTTAAAAACAGTACATGCTGCTTCCTTGCTTGGTGCTCAGCATTTAAAAGGGATGGGAGTATGGACAAACAACCATTTCACAGGATAGTAGGCTTAATGACATCCTCCTGCATTGAAATTCCTTGTGATGGAACTCATATTTATTTATTTGTTTATTTGTTGTCTTGCTGGTGAAGAAGGCTAATGTCGATCCGCATTGGTGAACAGGGAGAACAATGGATGAAATCAACGGCCGTTGATTGAGGTACGTTAACCACCATGGGAGGCAAGGAGAAGCTGACGCTTTCCAGTTGTTGCCCCGATGAAGGGTTCATGCCTGAAATGTCAGCTTCTCTTTTTGCTTCCCACTGCAGTGAGCGTACCTTGATCGATAGTCTGTCGATTCATTCCATTGCTTTGCACAATGGTTTAAGGCTTAAGCATGTGCTGATTTTTAAAAAAAACATGACAATAGCATTTTGTCCTGCTTTGGATATTACACAAAAGTGAGCAGACGAATGGATAAAACACAAAATTACAAACAATCATGGTAAGAGACGGACAGACCAGCCACAGCCAGGTTCTCTCATGGTTTGAGTGATATAACTACACTACCAAAGATTTTATCGATTTGTAAACTAGCCCTGTCCTTCGGCATTAAACAGAGGTTTTATCACTTTACAATCTCTACCTACTCACTCACTGCACCGAATCCAAGGTTCCCCCAAGTTATTGATGACAATCCATCAAATGCACAAATTGGACTTTTCAGTGTTCAACTCATGGGCTGATGCAAAATGGTCTTCCCCCGAAGGTGATATTCATAACGGGAAGAGTTGGAGGCCAATTCGACCGCAATGCACTCAACATGGAGTTTTGAGTTTCTCGTATTGCTTTGCAGAAGGCCTCATTCCCAAAACAAACCGCTTCATCTTATTTTGCACGACGGGTGGCATACTCGTCTTGACATTCGGTTGAGACAACCGGCATTAGTTTCCCTGTGCTAGGCAAAACCTTCCAGTACCAGGAATTCAATGTGTCACAGTCATGGCGTTTTTGTATAAAAACATGCATTGTCATGAAGAATGAAAGGGGTTGTTTTTTTTGGAGCAAGTCTGTAACCTCTTGCACAAAGCAAGTAACTGCTGGTCGCAAAATCCCACGTCATCGTATCTGTTCAACTTTGCACTCAATGGAACTTCCCAGTTGAATCGCTCCTTCACTGAAACGCGAACTGTTCATTTGGCAAATGTGTTGGAAACACCAAAACAAGTTTTTTTGGCAACATAAATGCAAGTTACTCAGGGACAAGATGGCGTTATAATTCATCATGTAAGGATGAAATGAGGAGAGAGGGACAGTGGATAAATACACCACGACGACAAACCAAACACAGTTCAATGCATCAAAGTGTATGTTACACATGATGTACGAAATGCATCAAAATCAGTTGGGTACATAGACATCACCGCCATCATGTGAAATGCGAAAAGGCTCAAACAAAATGCTCTCTCTTCATTGGCTATGGGTTCGTTCATGGAAGAGTATGTCCGTAAATACCCCATGATGCACACAAGGGAGTCAATAGACATCAGTGGAGTTTTACACGAGGAACAGGCACACCAGTAGACAATGGACAAATGAACACTGCATATGGGATAAGAATCTGGGATTCCAGCATTACAAGGTAAAAAAAAAAAATGGAAATCCAAAGAGGCTAACCGTCTTCGTCATTCGTATGCAGCACAAGGTTGTGAGATAGCATCATCGGTTGAGGGTGCAGCTATTCCACTGATGCAATGCCCTCTGCTAATTAGGACAGGAATTTGTAATTTGTTCAGGGTCCGGCAATCGCTCACCTACTCTTCGAGGACACCATGGGATCTTTAACATCCACCAAATAATGCCGGCAGACGGGACACCTGTTTAACGTCCATCCAAGGGACGGCACACACATTGATGCATCACCCTGCCCATGAAACACCGGGATGACAGTTTACAGCTGGATTGGGATTCAAACCCAGGGTAGACGACATAGAGGCAGGTGTGCATACCTCCACGCCAACCTGTCAGCCCGGCTGACCCTCAAAACACCAGTGACATACATTTCTAGTGTTAGACCGATATCTTCGTTCACAACTCACCGGATATAAAATCAAAGGAAAGCAATAATTGCCACTGACAGCAGTGCTTATATATAATTTAAGAAATACGGGAAAGCATTATCAAGAAACCTGAAATTGGACAGAGTCAGTAACTAATGGAAAAGAAAATTTCAAAAGCTCTTCTTGATGGGATGCAAAAAGCATGAAATCGCTTTGCTACTTTGTGGTATTCGCCGCATTGTTGTAAGGATAACACAGTGCATGGAGAAGGCTGTTTATAAAGAACACCGCTAACAATCATGCAGCTTGAAGGCAAAAAAAAAAAACCTCAGGGACTCTAGGTGATGAATATTCGCTCATTCACAATTGAAATAAAAACACGATTTCACATGGCATGGTGAGGGGTTGATATAGAAAACGGTTTGTATTGTTTGATGGGAATTTGCTTCCTGAAATGGAATTTAGTAAAATCCACAAACTTATTACAACATTGCCAGATCGACACCTGGGAAGGTAATGTCTGCTTAAAAAAAGCCATCTGCGACGACGTCCTTGGCATGTCAGCTATTCAGTTTGAAATAATCAGCACACAATTGTCAACAGTGATGAAATATCATCGATTTGCCAAAACCAAAGTACGTTGTCGAACTTTCAACAATTGTTAGGACTTTTGGGGAACGAATTTGTCTTCTCATCCAATACATCTGATTTTCCTCTTTTCCAGAGAGTTGGTGTTGCCAAAGCAGTCTTGAGGAAGAGAATCACTCAGTCGTTTGCCATTGACGTGCACTGTGGTAGTGATGGCAGGGATTTTGAATTTGGACAAGTCCGACACTCAATGGCTTCGTCATTAACGTCCAGTAGGACGGCACCTGGCTTAACATGTCTCCAGAGGGTGGTGCGCCAGGGTATCAGTTTATAGTCGGGTCTGGAATCGAACCCCGGCCAGTTGGCTCAAAGACAAGTATAATACCTTTTTGCTATCCTGATGGCTCATATGCCCTAATATCGACCCGCAATTCCCTCTATCGACAGCTTAGAGAGCAAAATTGATCAGACATCATCAAAAGGTAAGAAAACAAGGAAAAGAGACATAAAATGTCATAGCCCCCGTTGTTTTAGTAATTTTGCTGTTCAGAGTTAAAGAGCTAACCCATATTCATGTCCAACTAAAATGGCTGCCAGTCTAGCAGTCGGCCATCTTTGATCAGATAGCAAAATAAAGTTAGGTGCACGTGTATGCCATCGTGCACTGTGCTTGTAGCATGTTTGAACAAAATAGGATCATGCAAGTCGGAGAAATGGTTGGGGACACATTAAAATAACAAAATATCCACCAATAGGCCATCTTGGATCTGATCTCCAAACAAAATGATGTGCATATGCATATGTGCCAAGTAAGAATAAAATTGGTCCATAGTTGTCCGAGACATGGTTGCGGATGCACACACACATGCATGGACACGAAAATCGAGACAAAATCCATAAGCTCCCGTTTCGGACGAAGTCCAATGGGGGCTAATAAACATGCCTCATTATGTCTACAATGGGGTCCTACTGGAGCAAATCTCAAGCAGGGAATGCCTTAAACATTAGGTTGCCAATACACAATGGCATTGCCATTTAGACTAATGCAGGCTGAACAGTTGACGTTTTGTATCTCATTGATGGGTCAGATCTATATCCAGACCTGAACCAAGATCGAATCAGCTTGTTCTTGTCATACAAACAACTCATCCACCAAGTTTCGTCTGAATCTATCCATAACTTTTTGAGATATCCTGCAATATATCGTTTTTGGCAGTGAAAAATCACTAAAAAAAAAACTTCCAGTATCCATATCAGGATCCAGAACTTCACAAAAACCTAATCATTTCATTCTTGTCACACACTCAACCTGTCCACTAAGTTTAATCCGAATCCGTCCACAACTTCTTGAGATACTCTACATCATTGCTGCCGCAAACGGCATCACTGGCCATGACCAGCAAACTTAAATCAGTGATTCCATTGATGGGGAAAAAAACTCAAATGTATCTCGATCTGAACACCGTTTAATCTTCATAGTTTACAGATGATCTTTGTTTTTTTTAATGTCTTGTTTAATGCTCATGGAGTAGGTAGTAAGTTCACTAAGGACAGGAACAATAAATACGGCAAAAGTGATTTGAACCTGGGACCCCGACACTGTGTTGAATGTGCTGAAGGAGGATCATAGGAAAACGCAGTTCCAAGGAGCTTATGGAATGGCGCATCGTCCGTCTATCAGTCCGTCCGTCTATCAGTCCGTCCGTCCACAAACAATTGCAAATGAATGTTCAGAAGAAAACAAAGACCCACAGATATGAAAGAAGAAAAGGACTTAATTGAACATCAGACAAATAATTGCAAAACTTGAACTCAGTTTCTCTTGTAATTAGCCTGAATACCAGATGTATATAGTGGTCACACAGGTTGTGCAGCAAACCTGTGGACTATGAAAGAGTTACCCCCCCACCACCATCTCCGCCCCGCAGAACACAAATCAGCTCACCGGCAAGCCCTTCTTCCCAGCCTCCCCCTTGCTGCCCTTTTCTCCCTGTGGCACAAAGAAAAGCAAATCAGGCACAGAGTCTGGGTCAGGTTGTGCTGGTAAGCAAAGCAAAATGAACTGCAATAAATGCTGGGCCACATTTCCTACATCGATAGTCTCCATCTCTTCGATGATCACCAAGGAAGAAACAATACCAATGCAACCCCAAACAAGGCGAATAATGCCAAAGTAACCCCAAAACATTATGCATAATGCCCATATTATGCTAATTATGGCAAATAATGCCAATGTAAGCTCAAAATGGCATCTCAAACACATGTGGCGAGCACGGCACAGCCCATCGATTCAATGTTGCAAGGCGGTTGGGATATGAACGGCACCGCCTACAATGAACATCAGCAATCAGCACCTATTCTCGGAGGGATGCTGGATACTTCAATGGAAATTCATAGAACATTTTGCGGTTCACATAGTGCTGCATCTTTGTTCGTTGCTGGGTGCAGGCTCAATATCTACAACCAAACCTCAAACAACAGCAATTGCTGCTTTGAGTATAAACTGCCCACTTCCTCCGCATTCCAAACAGTTGTTTTATAGAACAGGCTTCGGCGAAGAAAATACATATTAAAGGGGCACGCAAACATCATTTTAGACTCATAATAATTTGATAGAATTAACTTTCAGACCAAGGTGGTTTTGACGAGATCCGCTTAGTCCAAATCAAATGTAACGGAATTAACCTGTACATCATGTGCATCATAGATATGAAAGAGTGATCACAAATCAATTGGGATGAACTGTAATTTCGCAGCAGAATGCCCTTTCAGGCCATGTACAGTGCCTTCAGAAAGTATTCACACACCTTCACTTTTTCACATTTTGTTGTGTTACACCTTGAATTCAATATTAATTAAATCAATTTTTTTTGTCTCTGATCTACACAAAATACCCCAAAATGACAAAGTGAAAACATGTTTTTAGAAATTTTTACAAATCAATAAAAAAATGAAATATATAAATATGTAATTTACATAAGTATTCAGCCCCCTGAGTCAATATTTTGTGGAAGTGCCTCTGGCAGCAATTACAGCTTTGAGTCTTCTTGGGTATGTCTGGATAAGTTATGCACATCTGGATTTGGGGATTTTCTCCCATTCTTCCTTGTGGATTTGCTCAAGCTCTGTCAAGTTGGATGGGGAGTATCAGTGAACATCAATCTTCAAGTCTTTCCACAGATTCTCAATGAGATTCAAGTTTGGGTTGTAGCTGGGCCACTCAAGGACTTTCACGTTCTTGTTCTGAAGCCAATTCAGTATTTCTTCAGCTGTATGCTTGCGGTCATTGTCCTGTTGGAATGTAAATCTTCGCCACAGTCTCAGGTCTTTTGCACTCTGAAGCAAGTTCTCCTCAAGGAATTGCCTGTATTTGGCTCCATTCTTTGTTTCCTCGATCCTTAGATGTCTCCCAGCCCCTGAAACTTAAAAGCATCCCCATAGCATGATACTGACACCACCATGCTTCAAGGTAGGGATGGCATTGGATGGGTGATGAGCTGTGCTCGGTTTCCACCAGAAGTAGTGCTTTGCATTCAGGCCAAATATTTCAAATTTCACCTCAACAGATCACAGAATCTTTTACCTCATGTTCTCAGATTCTTTCATGTGCCTTCTTGCAAACTCCAAGCATGCTGTCATGTGCCTTTTTCTCAGGAGTGGCTTCCATCTGATCACTCTCCCCTAAAGCCTGGATTTGTGAAGTGCTGCAGAGATTGTTGTCCTTCCAGCAGGTTCTCCCATCTCAGCCAGGGAACTCTGTCATTCCATCAGAGTGATCATTGGGTTGTTGGTCACCTCACTGACCAAGGTCCTTCTTGCCCAGCTGTAGGACAGACAGGGAGGACAGACATCACTAGGAAGAGTCTGGGTTGTTCCATATTCTTTCCCTTTCCTAAGGATGGAGCTCACTGTGTTCTTGGGAACTTTCAACACTCTAGAAATTGTTTTATACCCTTCCCCACATCTATGCCTCCTCACAATTCCATCTCAGAATTCAACGGACAGTTCCTTAGACTTCATGGCAGTTTCTGCTCTGACATGTACTGTCAACTGTGGAACCTTATGCAGAAAGATGTCTTTATTTCTAAGTTTTGTCCAATCAATTGAAATGGCCACAGGTAGACTCCAATCAAGTTATAGAGACATCTCAAGGATGATCAACAGAAATTGGATGTACCTGAGCTCAATTTGCAGTGTCACAGCAAAGATGTTGAATATTTATTGATGAAAGACATTTCAGCTTTTCATTGTTCATTACTTTTTTCCAATTAACAAAAAAAATTAATTCCATTTTGACATAATGGGCTATGATGTGTCGATCAGTGACAAAAAAGAAATCTCAATTAAATCCATTGTATATTCAGGTTGTAACACAACCAAATGTGAAAAAGTCAAGGGGTGTGAATATTTTCTGAACCACTGGACATCATTGCTGCCTCCCATGACATCACTGACCATTACCAGCAACTTACATCAGTGATTCCATTGTGCGGAAAGAAACTCAAAAGTATCTCGATCTGAATACCGTTTAATCCTCAGAGTTTACAGATGATCTTTTGTTTTTTTAACTGCCTTCTCCAACACTCATGGAGTAAGAGAAAGTTCACCAAAGACGTGGACAATAAATACGGCAAAAGTGATTTGAACCCGAGACCCTGACACCATGATGAATGTGCTCAGTTAAGTGAAACTGATCGATCTCCTCATGTGGCCAAAAGCGAATTGCTCCCCTTTTGGAGCCATTAGCACATTCCATGTGGAAAAGGGAGAAATATTTTATGGTAGTTACCCACCATCCCATTACAATCCACTTTTCCATTCTCTTCCCACTTTCTAAGACCTCCAATCCTGTTTCTCTCCCAATTACCCTTTTGGAACACCGGTGAACACCATTCGCACACAATATTAAAATTAGTATTTCTCATTCACAGCAGGCCACATTTATCTTGAACAAATTTTCAAATATCTTATCTATCGACAAAATAATCTACTAGACACTTCGAAACTCAGATAAAATGGTGTTTCTTCATGTTAATTGATCCATACGCTATCAATTATAAAGCAAATGAATGTTCGAAAACAGGTTTTTGTGAAGCGATGCAAGTGTAATGTTATCTCAAAAAAATAATTGTGAACAACTGAAGAAATGTTGGTGAATGCATTGCATCATTTGTGGTGACTTTGCAATGAATCAAATGATAGATTATCATCACGGTTATAGATTGTTTTTATTTAATGACATAAATTTTATTTTATCCTTTTCGAGAGTAAACGGATCACTATGAATTTCATCCTGCAGCATTTCACTTTTCATTTATATTGTATGTTCAAGTGCATCAAAAGCATTTATGTGTGCGCGCGTGTGTGTGTGTGCGTGTGCGTGTGCATGTGGATATATATATAAACTGTTGCGGGCCGGCGGGGCCAGGTGAGAAGACCACTAGGTGGGGGAAGCTACATCGATTCCCACCAGACTCCCGGAATTGTAGGCCGTCGCTCACGGATAATTCCGTGATGCGGCAGGTCACTTAATCGACCGTGGACGCCAATAACTCAACTGCGTGACCTATGGTCCTCCCGCTTATGGAATCGGATTACCTAATTAACCACACGGTTTATCCACCGGGGAACCACGCCCTCGGTATGCCTTGTCCAAACCGGATCACTCTACCGGATCGGATCACCTTCCCGGATCGGATGCAGCCGAGCGACACTGCCAAGGACGTACCGGCAAGAAGGAACAGACCGTTGGGAATAAAGACCCGGCTAAACCTGGATTTGAACCATGCTGGACCAATGAGGGAAAAGACAAAGGCGATCTGGGAGCATTTCTACAACAATTATTTATTTACAGCAAGCGAGGAAAAGCATGTGGCACAACAAAGGTTTATTGGGTGTTTAATGCAGGGAAAGAGGAGAGGGGTGTGGGGGGTGCGACAATTATACAAGCAACTTACCAAAGCAGACACAGTGCAGACTTGACATGACATTATTCACAGTAACAACAATAAAAGATCTTCTACAGGCTTACTTAACAGACAGGCGCCAGCACACTTCGAGACACACACACACAGAAAAAGAAACCCCAATGAAAAAAGGACTTTTGCAGCCAGGGAGGTTGAGGTTATAGCTTTTGGTACCTGTGCGTTTCGGTGGAGGGGGATGCTCCGTGGTGCGGTACCCGACAATGTCACGTTGTTCTGGCCACAGCCGCACATGTGGAGATCGTGTTCCGACCAGGAGGAGCTTGAGTGGAGAAGGGAGGAGTCCAGAGGGCGAGGGTAGAGCAGTAGGCGGGACCAGGCAGGAGGCTTGGTCGAGAAGCAGGAAGCGAGGTCGTCTGGGCGGAGATGAGGAACAGGAGGCAGGCCGTCGAGGCGAGACGTGGGTGGAGTCCAGAAGGAGGAACACTCCGCGTGAAGAACACCCACACCGAACACAACACTTCTTAACAACCACTACACGGAGGATTTCTCCATGTTTTATAGAGCCAGGAGGTCGGGGGAGGGGCCATGCCAAATCTGACATCATCGCCTGAGTCGGCCTTCTGACTGGCCCCGACCCCTCACGTGGTCCACCATCCTGGGCCGAGCTTCGGCCAGACGTCGGTTTTAGCCCGCCCACCTGGGTGCGAAAGCGTACGTGACACGCCACACATGTCTGGCCTCGGGTAGACGGTGGAAGCTCAAAGCGCCAGTCTACTCCATAGTGCACGTTGTGATTTTGCCTCAGAAGTGATTGTTGGGGAGGGTACCGTGGGTTGTCATGCTATGGTAAGCGAGACGGCAGGAGGGGCAAGCGAGGCAGATTTACCTCAGAGAAGAAAAGGTGGGAATAAAATAAAAGGGAAAAATTATTTAATAATCCGAACTAATAGCCTATCGCAACGCACTCCCTTGTCCTCCCACTACACAAAGGAAGGGCTCTCTCTGCACGTATATTAATGGCATAACTGACTCGGGACAACTATCTGTTGTATACATGCTGTTCTGAGAACCACAACAATATATATTAAAGACCGACACATCTCTCAGGATTACACAAATAAATTGACCCTGCCATGCTCTTCTCACTGAAGAAAGCTGCAGAGTGAAAACGTGAAAGGCGACATAAGGTGAGCTCTTTGTTATATATATTATATTAATATGTATGTATGTATATATATATATCTTCTTCTTCTTTTGGCTGCTCCCGTTAGGGGTCGCCACAGCGGATCATCCGTCTCCATTTCGCTCTATCCTCCACATCTCCATTGTCACTCCAACCACCCGCATGTCCCCTCACCACATCCATAAACCTCCTCTTTGGCTTTCCTCTTCTCCTCCTACCTGGCGGCTCCATCCTCAGCATCCTTCTCCCGACATACCCGCTTCCCTCCTGTGCACATGTCTAAACCATCTCAATCTTGCCTCTCTCAATTTCTCTCCAAACCGTCCTACCTGCGCTGTCCCTCTAATATACTCATTCCTTATCCTGTCCATCCTCGTTACTCCCAATGAGAATCGCAGCATCTTTAACTCTGCCACCTCCAGCTCCGCTTCCTGTCTTTTTTGTCATCGCCACCGCCTCCAAACCATACAATATAGCTGGTCTCACTACCGTCTTGTATACTTTCCCTTTCACTCTCACAGATACCCTTCTGTCACAAATCACTCCTGAAACTCTTCTCCACCCACACCATCCTGCCTGCAC
>CM068967.1:61710987-61724689 GCA_035128595.1 Eptatretus atami
TTCTCTACCACACTCTCCGTTACTTTGGACAGTTGATCCCAAGTATTTAAACCCATCCACCATAACCACCTCAACTCCTTGCAACCACACCATTCCACCACCCTCCCTCTCATTTTCGCACATGTACTCCGTCTTACTCCTACTGACTATCATTCCCCTTCTCTCTAGTGCATACCTCCACCTCTTGAGGCTCGCCTCAGTCTGCTCCCTACTCTCAGTCCTAAATGGGCAAAAAGCAGTCAACATACTGTATAAATGAAAAACAAAGACCCAATCACATTTCTCATCTGTGAATGGAGGGAACAACAAATTCACTCTCACCTAATCAAAAAACCCAGGTGGCAAGGATTATATAAATAAATCGTATTGTATAATATATATATATAATATATATATATATATAATATATATATATATATATATATATATATATATATATTGTTACGGCTGTGGAAATTCGCAACCACCATTCAGTCCGTAGTGAGATAGCTTTTAAGTACATGTATAGTTAGCCCAAATCCGTTGTTTCGAGGGAATTTATGTGATTCATTCGGGCTGCGACACTTTGAGTTAGTCGTTTTTCTGTCCTTTCTTTAATTTGAACAACAACCACCAACCACAACGCCGCTTCTCAACAACCGCGCCACCCACCATCCACGCAGCCACATCTTGCCCCCTCGCCGTCAACAGGTTCGTGCGGGTACGATCTCCGCAGAGCTAGCAGGAGGATGCGCACGTTTTCCGGCCTGTTTTTCCTCTGGCTTCTCCGCGCTTGTGCGAGGGAAGAGGGGGAAGGGCAGCTCGCCGCCGATTGGTGGATGGACAGTGTGAGGCGGTCGGGGTGAGGGAACGCCCTTTTCCAAACCTCTCGAAGGAGGGTGGAGCCGAAAACGGGGCGGAGCAACAGGGCGGGGCGCCGGGGGTATAAGAGTCGAAGACGCAGGAGGCATCTTCTTTTTCTTCTACTTCTTGGTTCGGTGTCTCAGTCGGTGCTCTTGGTTCGGTGTTCTGGTCTGGTGTACTCGGTCCTGGCGTCGAGGGGCCAGCACGAGCAGGCACGAGGCACGCCGGAGAGACTCGCCGCCACGCTCGAGCACGGAGTCACGGCCAAGCGGGACCACGTCGCGGACCAGTCGCCAAGGACTCGACACGAGCAGGGAAGTCGCGACTTCCATTTCTTTTGGGTTTTGTGTGAACGTGTGTGTGTGGCGCCGTGTCTTATAAGTAAACCTGTATAAGTGTGCGAGTGTTCGCGTTGGTCGTGGTAGCTCTGCGTCATCGTTGCTTCCCTTTCTTTTTATTTGATATATGTGCATTTTTATATGTGCATTCTGTGATATATGTGTGCTTTGTGTCCGTGTGTGTAAATAAATGCTTGCTTGTTGAATTGTTCCCCCGTTTCGCTGCGTCCTTTCTTTGTTGGTCTTCTCTTGCTTCACGTAAAGTTCGATGGCGCGATACACCCGATAATTAATCTGAACCGTCAAGGTCGACGATAACTCGCTCGGTTATCCCTGTAGCACGGAACGAGCCGCTTAAGCGGTTCGTGTCCGAAGTCGACCTGTGGCGTGGTACAACCCCTCGGTAGTTACCCGTGCGAGTACTTAGGTATATCGACTTTCGGCGATTCCCTACCTCGCACGGGTGGAATGCGGACTGGGTTGTGGTGGGGTTAACCCCCACCCGTGACTGGCTCCCGGCGTTAGTCGAGAGGGTCACACTGAATTGTCCGACGGTGGGCGAGGCGGTCGCGATTCGAGTCACGTGGCCGATCGCACGCCGGCGAGCAAGACCAAGACAGACAGAAGACCACAGAAGACCACGAGCCGCCGACTCTCTCTTAGCAGCCGCTCCGTGCGCCCTTTTATTTCTCCTCGCTTTATCGCCCCGCCTCCTTCTAGCTTCCAGAAAGGAGGCGTTACCCAGTTCCAACGCCTCGCTCCTCCCTGTTTATGGCTCCACCCCACTTCAGCTCCTGCGGGAAGCTTCCAGAAAGGAGGCGTTACCCATTTCCAACGCCTCGCCCCTATGAACCGACAAATGACGAACGATCTCCCCCTTGCGGCGCGCGGGAAAAACAGGCGGGAAAATCCACGCCCATCGGAATACCTTCTTCTTTTTCATGCGTTACTGGAATCCCTTGTTCCTTTTCCTGGTAGAGACGGTTTTACAAGCGGAGTGGGTTGTAGTGTGTTTATGGAGAAGGTGATCGGTAGTTGGCGTAGCGGGGAAGGTGGTTAGGTGATTGGCGTAATTGTGTTGGCTTGTGGTTGAGGTGATGAGGATGGCGTGGTTTGTTGAGAGGCGCATGTGGGTTGTGGTGGTGGGAGGACGGTGGATCTGAAGCGGTTGTTTGAGAGCGATGTTGGTGATGTGGTGGGGTTGTGTGTTGGTGGTTGTTGTGAAGCAGTTCGTGAGAGTGATTGTTGGTGGTTGGTCCAAAAATAACGATAGTAAAGAAAAACGGCTATCTCAAAGATCACAGCCCTGTGACACGAATAAATTCCATTAAACAACGGTAGGGAAATCTAACTGAACACAGACTTATCGATCTAACTGAACCAAGGACCTTTATGGTGTTCTGCGAATTTCCACAGCTGTAACAATATATATATATATATATATATATATATATCATACCGGGCGTAATGGCGTGCGCCTGTAATCCGGCTACTCCGGGGCTTGGGTTGGAGGATCGCTTGAGGACGGGAGCTCTGCGCTGGGCCGTGCTATGAGAGAGTGTAGGGCAGCCTGGAATCATGGCGAAACCCAATCTCTTATCCCTGTGTCGTAATAGGCGACCAGAGTTGCGTCAGGAAGGGCATCCTGCGTAAAACCTATGCCAAATCAGTATGCGGATCATAACGGATGATCCGCTGTGGCAACCCCTAACGGGAGCAGCCGAAGAACGAACAACATCTATATATATATATATATATATATATATATATAATATATATATATAATATATATATATATTTCTATGTATGTACATATATTTCTATGTTTCTATATATATATATATATACAATATAACAAAGCATCCTTCTTGTGTGTGTTTGTTGGATTTAGAGAAAGCTTATGATAGGGTGCCAAGAGAAGAGTTGTGGTATTGTATGAGGAAGTCGTGAGTGGCAGAGAAGTATGTGAGGGGGTGTGCAGGATATGTATGAGGACAGTGTGACAGCGGTGAGGTGTGCGGGTAGGAATGACGGACCGGTTTAAGGTAAAAGTGGGATTGTGCCAAGGATCGACTCTGAGCCCTTTCCTGTTTGCAATGGTGATGGACAGGTTGACGGACGAGATCAGACGGGAGTCTCCATGGACTATGATGTTCGCGGATGACATCATGATCTGTGTGAGAGTAGGGAGCAGACTGAGCGAGCCTCAAGAGGTGGAGGTATGCACTAGAGAGAAGGGGAATGATAGTCAGTAGGAGTAAGACGGAATACATGTGCGAAATGAGAGGAGGTGGTGGTGAATGGTGTGGTTGCAAGGAGTTGAGGTGGTTATGGTGGATGGGATAATACTTGGGATCAACTGTCCAAAGTAACGGAGAGTGTGGTAGAGAAGTGAGAAGAGAGTGCAGGCAGGATGGTGTGGGTGGAGAAGAGTTTCAGGAGTGATTTGTGACAGAAGGTATCTGTGAGAGTGAAAGGGAAAGTATACAAGACGGTAGTGAGACCAGCTATATTGTATGGTTTGGAGCAGGGTGCGATGACAAAAAGACAAGAAGCGGAGCTGGAGGTGGCAGAGTTAAAGATGCTGCGATTCTCATTGGGAGTAACGAGGATGGACAGGATAAGGAATGAGTATATTAGAGGGACAGCGCAGGTAGGACGGTTTGGAGAGAAATTGAGAGAGGCAAGATTGAGATGGTTTAGACATGTGCACAGGAGGAAGCGGGTATATCGGGAGAAGGATGCTGAGGATGGAGCCCCAGTAGGAGGAGAAGAGGAGGCCAAAGAGGAGGTTTATGGATGTGGTGAGGGTGGACATGCGGGTGGTTGGAGTGACAATGGAAGATGTGGAGGATAGAGCGAAATGGAGACGGATGATCCGCTGTGGCGACCCCTAACGGGAGCAGCCAAAGAAGAAGAAGATATATATATATATATATATATATATTATATCAAAGAGCTCACCTTTTCGCCTTTCACGTTTTCACTCTGCAGCTTTCTTCAGTGAGAAGAGCATGGCAGGGTCAATTTATTTGTGTAATCCTGAGAGATGTGTCGGTCTTTAATATATATTGTTGTGGTTCTCAGAACAGCATGTATACAACAGATAGTTGTCCCGAGTCAGTTATGCCATTAATATACGTGCAGAGAGAGCCCTTCCTTTTGTAGTGTGGGAGGACAAGGGAGTGCGTTGCGATAGGCTATTAGTTCGGATTATTAAATAATTTTTCCCTTTTATTTTATTCCCACCTTTTCTTCTCTGAGGTAAATCTGCCTCGCTTGCCCCTCGTCTCGCTTACCACAGCATGACAACCCACGGTACCCTCCCCAACAATCACTTCTGAGCAAAATCACAACGGCACTATGGATAGACTGGCGCTTTGAGCTTCCACCGTCTACCCGAGGCCAGACATGTGTGGCGTGTCACGTACGCTTTCGCACCCAGGTGGGCGGGCTAAAACCGACGTCTGGCCGAAGCTCGGCCCAGGATGGTGGACCACGTGAGGGGTCGGGGCCAGTCAGAAACCGACTCAGGCGATGATGTCAGATTTGGCATGGCCCCTCCCCCGACCTCCTGGCTCTATAAACATGGAGAAATCCTCCGTGTAGTGGTTGTTAAGAAGTGTTGTGTTCGGTGTGGGTGTTCTTCACGCGGAGTGTTCCTCCTTCTGGACTCCACCCACGTCTCGCCTCGACGGCCTGCCTCCTGTTCCTCATCTCCGCCCAGACGACCTCGCTTCTCGTCTCGACCAAGCCTCCTGCCTGGTCCGCCTACCTCTACCCTCGCCCTCTGGACTCCTCCCTTCTCCACTCAAGCTCCTCCTGGTCGGAACACGATCTCCACATGTGCGGCTGTGGCCAGAACAACGTGATTATTGTCGGGTACCGCACCACGAGCATCCCCCTCCCCGAAACGCACAGGTACCAAAAGCTATAACCTCAACCCTCCCTGGCTGCAAAAGTCCTTTTTTCATTGGGGTTTCTTTTTGTGTGTGTGTGTGTCTGAGGTGCGGCCTGTCTGTTAAGTAAGCCTGTAGAAGATCTTTTATTGTTGTTACTGTGAATAATGTCAGTCAAGTCTGCACTGTGTCTGCTTTGGTAATGCTTGTATAAGTCACCCCCACACCCCTCTCCTCTTTCCCTGCATTAAACACCCAATAAACCTTTGTTGTGCCACATGCTTTTCCTCGCTTGCTGTAAATAAATAATTGTTGTAGAAATGCTCCCAGATCGCCTTGTCTTTTCCCTCATTGGTCCAGCATGGTTCAAATCCAGGTTTAGCCGGTCTTTATTCCCAACGGTCTCCCTTCCCGGTACGTCCTTGGCAGTGTCGCTCGGCTGCATCCGATCCGGGAAGGTGATCCGATCCGGTAGATGATCCGGTTTGGACAAGGCATACCGAGGGCGTGGTTCCCCGTGGATAAACCGTGTGGTTAATTAGGTAATCCGATCCATAAGCGGAGGACCATAGGTCAGCAGTTGAGTTATTGGCGTCCACGGTCGATTAAGTGACCGCCGCATCACGGAATTATCCGTGAGCGACGGCCTACAATTCCGGGAGTCTGGTGGGAATCGATGTAGCTTCCCCACCTAGTGGTCTTCTCACCTGCCCCGCCGGCCCGCAACAATTTATATATATATATCCACACACACACGCACACGCACACGCACACACACACACGCGCGCACACATAAATGCTTTTGATGCACTTGAACATACATATAAATGAAAAGTGAAATGCTAGATGAAATTCATAGTGATCCGTTTACTCTCGAAAAGGATAAAATAAAATTTATGTCATTAAATAAAAACATAATAACCGTGATGATAATCTATCATTTGATTCATTGCAAAGTCACCACAAATGATGCAATGCATTCACCAACATTTCTTCAGTTGTTCACAATTATTTTTTTGAGAAACATTACACTTGCATCGCTTCACAAAAACCTGTTTTCGAACATTCATTTGCTTTATAATTGATAGCGTATGGATCAATTAACATGAAGAAACACCATTTTATCTGAGTTTCGAAGTGTCTGTAGATTATTTTGTCGATAGATAAGATATTTGAAAATTGTTCAAGATAAATGTGCCTGCTGTGAATGAGAAATACTAATTTTAATATTGTGTGCGAATGGGTTCACCGGTGTTCCAAAAGGGTAATTGGGAGAGAAACAGGATTGGAGTCTTAGAAAGTGGAAGAGAATGGAAAAGTGGATTGAATGGGATGGTGGGTAACTACCATAAAATATTTCCCCTTTTCCACATGGAATGTGCTAATGGCTCCAAAAGGGGAGCAATTCGCTTTTGGCCACATGAGGAGATCGATCAGTTTCACTTAACTGAGCACATTCATCATGGTGTCAGGGTGCTGGTTCAAATCACTTTTGCCGTATTTATTGTCCACGTCTTTGGTGAACTTTCTCTTACTCCATGAGTTGGAGAAGCATTTAAAAAACAAAAGATCATCTGTAAACTCTGAGGATAAACGTATTCAGATCGAGATACTTTTGAGTTTCTTTCCGCACAATGGAATCACTGATGTAATTGCTGGTAATGGTCAGTGATGTCATGGAGCAGCAATGAGTTCCAGTGGTTCAAAAATATTCACACCCTTGACTTTTTCACATTTGGTTGTGTTACAACCTGAATATACAATGGATTTAATTGAGATTTCTTTTTTGTCACTGATCGACACATCATAGCCCATTATGTCAAAATGGAATTAATTTTTTTTGTTAATTGGAAAAAAAGTAATGAACAATGAAAAGCTGAAATGTCTTTCATCAATAAATATTCAACATCTTTGCTGTGACACTGCAAATTGAGCTCAGGATATCCAATTTCTGTTGATCATCCTTGAGATGTCTCTATAACTTGATTGGAGTCTACCTGTGGCCATTTCAATTGATTGGACAAAACTTAGAAATAAAGACATCTTTCTGCATAAGGTTCCACATTGACAGTACATGTCAGAGCAGAAACTGCCATGAAGTCAAGGAACTGTCCGTTGAATTCTGAGATGGAATTGTGAGGAGGCATAGATGTGGGGAGTATAAAACAATTTCTAGAGTGTTGAAATCCAAGAACACAGTGAGCTCCATCCTTAGGAAAGAAGGAAAGGATATGGAACAACCAGACTCTTCCTGTGATGTCTGTCTCCCTGTCTTCCTACAGCTGGGCAAGAAGGACCTTGGTCAGTGAGTGACCAACAACCCAATGATCACTCTGATGGAATGACAGAGTTCCCTGGCTGAGATGGGAGAACCTGCTGGAAGGACAACAATCTCTGCAGCACTTCACAAATCCAGGCTTTAGGGGAGAGTGATCAGATGGAAGCCACTCCTGAGAAAAAGGCACATGACAGCATGCTTGGAGTTTGCAAGAAGGCACATGAAAGAATCTGAGAAATGAGGTAAAAGATTCTGTGATCTGTAGGTGAAATTTGAAATATTTGGCCTGAATGCAAAGCACTACTTCTGGTGGAAACCGAGCACAGCTCTACACCCTACCAATGCCATCCCTACCTTGAAGCATGGTGGTGTCAGTATCATGCTATGGATGCTTAAGTTTCAGGGGCTGGGAGACATCTAAGGATCGAGGAAACAAAGAATGGAGCCAAATACAGGCAATTCCTTGAGGAGAACTGCTTCAGAGTGCAAAAGACCTGAGACTGTGGCGAAGATTTACATTCCAACAGGACAATGACCGCAAGCATACAGCTGAAGAAATACTGAATTGGCTTCAGAACAAGAACGTGAAAACCTTGAGTGGCCCAGCTACAACCCAAACTTGAATCTCATTGAGAATCGTGGAAAAACTTGAAGATTGATGTTCACTGATACTCCCCATCCAACTTGACAGAGCTTGACAAATCCACAAAAGAATGGAGAAAATCCCCAAATCCAGATGTGCATAAACTTATCCAGACATACCCAAGAAGACTCAAAGCTGTAATTGCTTCCAGAGGCACTTCCACAAATATTGACTCAGGGGCTGCTAATACTTATGTAAATTACATTATTATATTATTTCATTTTTTTATTGATTTGTATAAAATTTCTAAAAACATGTTTTCACTTTGTCATTTGGGGTATTTTGTGTAGATCAGAGACAAAAAAAATTGATTTAATTAATATTGAATTCAAGGTGTAACACAACAAAATGTGAAAAAGTGAAGGTGTGTGAATACTTTCTGAAGGCACTGTACATGGCCTGAAAGGGCATTCTGCTGCAAATTACAGTTCATCCCAATTGATTTGTGATCACTCTTTCATATCTATGATGCACATGATACAGGTTAATTCCGTTACATTTGATTTGGACTAAGCGGATCTCGTCAAAACCACCTTGGTCTGAAAGTTAAACAAATTAATTATGTAAAATGATGTTTGCGTGCCCCTTTAATATGTATTTTCTTCGCCGAAGCCTGTTCTATAAAACAACTGTTTGGAATGCGGAGGAAGTGGGCAGTTTATACTCAAAGCAGCAATTGCTGTTGTTTGAGGTTTGGTTGTAGATATTGAGCCGCACCAGCAACGAACAAAGATGCAGCACTATGTGAACCGCAAAATGTTCTATGAATTCCATTGAAGTATCCAGCATCCCTCCGAGAATAGGTGCTGATTGCTGATGTTCATTGTAGGCGGTGCCGTTCATATCCCAACCGCCTTGCAACAATGAATCGATGGGCTGTGCCGTGCTCGCCACATGTGTTTGAGATGCCATTTTGAGCTTACATTGGCATTATTTGCCATAATTAGCATAATATGGGCATTATGCATAATGTTTTGGGGTTACTTTGGCATTATTCGCCTTGTTTGGGTCGTATTGGTATCTTACTTGGGTGATCATCGAAGAGATGAGACTATCGATGTAGTAAATGTGGCCCAGCATTATATGCAGTTCATTTTGCTTTGCTTACACACACAACCTGACCCAGACTCTGTGCCTGATTTGCTTTCTTTTGTGCCACAGGGAGAAAAGGCAGCAAGGGGGACTGGGAAGAAGGGCTTGCCGGTGAGCTGATTTGTGTTCTGCGGGGCGGAGATGGTGGTGGGGGTAACTCTTCTTAAGTCCACAGGTTTGCTGCACAACCTGTGATGTGTGACCACTATATACATCTGGTATTCACGTAATACAAGAGAAACTGAGTTCAGAGTTTTGCAATTATTGTCATAAAAAGTCCCTCTTTCTCTCTGCATGAGTCTGTTGTTTTTTTTTCTGAACATTCATTTGCAATTGTTTGTGGACGACGGACTGATAGACGGACGTGATGACGGACGATGCGCCATTCCATAAGCTCCTTGGAACTGCGTTTTCCTATGATCCTCCTTCAGCACATTCAACACAGTGTCGGGGTCCCAGGTTCAAATCACTTTTGCCGTATTTATTGTTCCTGTCTTAGTGAACTTACTACCTACTCCATGAGCATTAAACAAGACATTAAAAAAAACAAAGATCATCTGTAAACTGAAGATTAAACGGTGTTCAGATCGAGATACATTGAGTTTTTTTCCCATCAAAATCACTGATTTAAGTTTGCTTGGTCATGCCAGTGATGCCTTTGCCGGCAGCAATGATGTAGAGTATCTCAAGAAGTTGTGGACGGATTCCGGATTAAACTCTATGTGACAGGTTGAGTTGTGACAAGAATGAAATGATTAGGTTTTTGTGAAGTTCTGGATCAACTTGAAGTTTTATATCACGTCACAAAACATATATTGCAGGATATTCTCAAAAAGTTATGGATAGATTCAGACGAAACTTGGTGGATGAGTTGTTTGTATGACAAGAACAAGCTGATTCGATCTTGTTCAGTCTGGATATAGATCTGACCCATCAATGAGATACAAAACGTCAACTGTTCAGCCTGCATTAGTCTAAATGGCATACCATTTTGTTTGTATTTCACCTAATGCTTTAAGGCATTCCCTGCTTGAGATTTGCTCCCAGTAGACCCCATTGTAGACATAATTGAGGCCATGTTTATTAGCCCCCATTGGACTTCGTCCGAACGGGAGCTTATGGATTTTGTCTCGATTTTCGTGTCCATGCATGTGTGTGCATCCGCAACCATGTCTCGGACAACTATGGACCAATTTTATTCTTACTTGGCACATATGCATATGCACATCATTTTGTTTGGAGATCAGATCCAAGATGCCTATTGGTGGATATTTTGTTATTTTAATGTGTCCCCAACCACTCCGACTTGCATATCCTATTTTGTTCAAACATGCTACAAGCACGGTGCACGATGGCATACACGTGCACCTAACTTTTATTTTGCTATTCTGATCAAAGATGGCCGACTGCTAGACTGGCAGCCATTTTAGTTGGACATGAATATGGGTTAGCTCTTTAACTCTGAACAGCAAAATTACTAAAACAACGGGGGCTATGACATTTATGCTCTTTCCTGTTTCTTACCTTTGATGATGTCTGATCAATTTTGCCTCTCATATCTGATAGAGGAATTGCGGGTCGATATAGGGCTATGAGCCATCAGGATAGCAAAAAGGTATTTATACTTGTCTTTGAGCCAACTGGCCGGGGTTCGATTCCAGACCCGACTATAAACTGATACCCTGGCGCACCACCCTCTGGAGACATGTTAAGCCAGGTGCCGTCCTACTGGACGTTATGACGAAGCCATGAGTGTCGACTTGGTCCAAATTCAAAATCCCTGCCATCACTACCACAGTGCACGTCAATGGCAAACGACTGAGTGATTTCTCTTCCTCAAGACTGCTTTGGCAACACCAACTCTCTGGAAAAGAGGAAAATCAGATGTATTGGATGAGAAGACAAATTCGTTCCCCAAAAGTCCTAACAATTGTTGAAATTTCGACAAACGTACTTTGGTTTTTGGCAAATCGATGATATTTCATCACTGTATCAAGTGGCTGATTATTTCAAACTGAATAGCTGACATTGCCAAGGACGTCGTCGCAGATGGCTTTTTTTAAGCAGACATTACCTTCCAGGTGTCGATCTGGCAATGTTGTGTAATAAGTTTGTGGATTTTTACTAAATTCCATTTCAGGAAGCAAATTCCCATCAAACAATACAAACCGTTTTCTATATCAACCCCTCACCATGCCATGTGAAATCGTGTTTTTATTTCAATTGTGAATGAGCGAATATTCATCACCTAGAGTCCCTGAGGTTTTTTTTTTTTTTGCCTTCAAGCTGCATGATTGTTAGCGGTGTTCTTTATAAACAGCCTTCTCCATGCACTGTGTTATCCTTACAACAATGCGGCGAATACCACAAAGTAGCAAAGCGATTTCATGCTTTGCATCCCATCAAGAAGAGCTTTTGAAATTTTCTTTTCCATTAGTTACTGACTCTGTCAATTTCAGGTTTCTTGATAATGCTTTCCCTATTTCTTAAATTATATATAAGCACTGCTGTCTCGTGGCAATTATTGCTTTCCTTTGATTTATATCCGGTGAGTTGTGAACGAAGATATCAGCTGTCTAACACTAGAAATGTATTGTCACTGGTGTTTTGAGGGTCAGCCGGGCTGACATGGTTGCGTGGAGGTATGCACACCTGCTCTATGTCGTCTACCCTGGGTTTTGAATCCCAATCCAGCCTGTAAACTGTCATCCCGGTTTTTTCAGGGCAGTGATGCATCAATGTGTGTGCCGTCCCTTGGATGGACGTTAAACAGGTGTCCCGTCTGCCGGCATTATTTGTGGATGTTAAAGAGCCCATGGTGTCCTCGAAGAGTAGGTGAGCGATTGCCGGACCCTGAACAAATTACAAATTCCTGTCCTAATTAGCAGAGGGCATTGCAACAATAGCTGCACCCTCAACGATGTGCTATCTCACAACCTTGGCTGGCATACGAATGACGAAGCGGTTAGCCTCTTTGATTTCCTTTATTTTTTACCTTAATGCTGGAATCCCAAGATTCTTATCCCATATGCAGTGTTCATTTGTCCATTGTCTACTGGTGCCTGTTCCTCGTGTAAAACTCCACTGATGTCTATTGCTCCCTTGTGTGCATCATGGTATTTACGGACATACTCTTCCATGAACGAACCCATAGCCAATGAAGAGAGACATTTTGTTTGAGCCTTTTCGCATTTCACATGATGGCGGTGATGTCTATGTACCCAACTGATTTTGATGCATTTCGTACATCATGTGTAACATACACTTTGATGCATTGAACTGTGTTTGTTTGTCGTCGTGGTGTATTTATCCACTGTCCCTCTCTCCTCATTTCACCTTACATGATGAATATAACGCCATCTTGTCCCTGAGTACACTTGCATTTATGTTGCCAAAAAACTTGTTTTGGTGTTTCCAACACATTTGCCAAATGAATCACCGTTTCAGTGAAGTGAGCGATTCAACTGGGGAAGTTCCATTGAGTGCAAAGTTGAACAGATACGATGACGTGGATTTTGCGACCAGCAGTTACTTGCTTTGTGCAAGAGTTACAGACTTGCCTCCAAAAAAAACAACCCCTTTCATCTTCATGACAATGCATGTTTTTATACAAAAACGCCATGACTGTGACACATTGAATTCCTGGGTACTGGAAGGTTTTTTGCCTAGCACAGGAAACTAATGCCGGGTTGTCTCAACCGATGTTCAAGACGAGTATGCCACCCGTCGTGCAAAATAAGATGAAGCGGTGTGTTGGATATGGCCTTCTGCAAACAATACGAGAGAACTTCAAATTCCATGGTGAGTTGCATGCACTAGAGCATCTGTGCTTGACGTACGGAGTGGCTCCGAGACGATCTTCCGCTGTTATAGCTAAGTCTCCGTGTCGGGGGTTGAACCAAATATATCGCACCATGCGAGCTGCCTATTCGACTAGACAGTCTTCAAATTGAATGAACACTGAATAAGACGTGTTGCTTCCTTGCTTGTATTTGTGCATTTATGTGATGCTCAGCATCAAAATTTGTTCATTCAAAATACATGCAGTTGATAGTCGGGAAACATTGAGACTTCGGATGAACAATATGCCAACCATCTGGTTGGCATTTTTGGTGACGTAAACATTTGCAACAGGCTATGGGTGATGAGTTTAGAAGATTGCTCTAAAGTGAATTGAAGCCAATCCCTCTGCACCTCCTGTGTTTATGCATGACCGGTGTTCCTCAGTAGGGAACAAGGACCACAAGGGTAGTTGTTATATCGTCTTTAACCATAATTATCGAAATTCAAAAACCAAATCTTTCGTAGTGTTTTGTGGTATTATCAACTTCCTAGCTACCCATGTATTATTTCGTAAGTGAATGAAGAACCTGGGCTTGATGGACTTCTGCCCTGTCATGTCGTGTTTGTTGTCGTTTTGATATTGATGATTTCCGCTGTGTGTATGTTTGTGTAGATATTGATATATCCATGGTGATATATTGTTGTTTAGTATAGATATCTCTATATGATTATATCCTATTCCGTGACGTAGACGCTGCCAAGCATAAGTATAATATATCCTACTCACGTACGTATCTACATTAATGCTATTATCTCTCTCTGGGGT
>CM068967.1:61728365-61739105 GCA_035128595.1 Eptatretus atami
ATCGGAACTCCTCTGGTTTCCTTTTGCGTTCGGCGGTTTTCAACGTGGCTTGTTGTTTGCGTGGAGGTTTGTTCAAAATAGCAATAGAAAAAGAAAAACGGCTATCTCAAAGAGTCGCAGCCCGGTGAACACGAAGAATTCCCTTTAAACAACGGTGGGGACCTATCTGAACACTCACTTACCGGCATAGCTAATCTAAGGAACCTTTATGGTGTATTGCGAATTTCCACAGCCGTAACAATATATATATATATATATATATATATATATATATATATATATATATATATATATATATATATATATATATACATATATACAGTATATGAATGCAAAGGGTTTAATTTTTTTTAAAATATCTTTCTCTCAGCTTTTGCTCCATTTACATTTTCCTCTGCCATTTATTCTTTCATTCCCCTACAAGCTCCCCATTATCCTGAAATTATGCCGTTTTTCCTGCTGTTTAGCTCACTCCCAAATTGAATGTATCTGATTTTTTTTTCTCAACATATTCAAAATGTCTCTCGTTCATCAGTCGTTGGAAATTGTGCAATCTCCAAGTCTTCTTCTCATAATTGGGGCCAGTGGGTGGGAATTTGTAAATACAAAGTCGCCGCTTGTGGAAAAGCTAGAACACAGACAGAACAGAACAGAAAGAACAGTGAAAAGCAGGGAAGCACACCAACAGCAGGGTTGATGGATACAACGGAGGAACACTTGCAAAAATAATATGCAAGGGTGAGAATGAAACCAAGGAGAGGGGGATAAATGACACAAACTGGAAGGAGGGGTGAGAAAAAGAGGAAGGAAAATCAGGGATGAAATAGCAATGGAACAAATAAACGGAAAGGTGAATGGAGGGAGAGGGGAAGAAAACAAAATAATCTGGAAAGGAAGGGGTGGGCTGATGATTGGAGGAGGAGGTGAATATCCATATTGAAGCCTTGATGGGAATAATGAGATTAAAGAAGCTGAGGAAGTTGGTTCCACAGGCAAGAGAAAAGAGGAACAAATGAGTGGAGGTGAGTGGTGAGTGTGGATTTTGAGAGTTTAATCAGGAGTGGGTTATTGGCAAACTGTGTGCGTCCTGCAGAAACCTGAGGGTTAAGAAGATGGGGGTGTGAGGCACGTATGCCTGTTCAAATTGGAGGGCATTACTTCATCAAGCTGAAGATGAAGGCCTTGAATGTTATTAGAAGTTTGGATTTGCCAAAGAAAGACATGATACAATGGAGGATGAGCAGCCCACATGAATGTTGCAATCTGAGGAGGGGGGAGGCACAGAGTGGGAGTTACACGGTATGTTGTGGTTACATGGAATGGGGGTAACAAACATTAGGGAAAGGGACAAAGATTGTTGGTAGGGGCAAGGAATGGGGGTGTGGGTGGGAAAAAGAATGGGGGGGGTGGAGAGAAAGAGGGGGTGGGATGATGATTTGTTCATTTGAGGAGAAAGAAGAGTGTGAGTGAAGGGATGTAATTTAGTGTGAAAAGACAAGAATGATGGAATGGTATGGAAAGGAAAAGAAAGGGAAGGAGTCATTGAGGAACCAGACATGATGAAAATGGAACTAGCAAAGAACGAAACAGAACCATCCAAACATGCATTAAGAAGTCTTTTTTGAAGAAAGCAGAAGGAAGGAGTTCAAACAATGTGGAAATCAGAATGGTGAGAGACGATGGGAGGAAAGAATAACAGGTATGCAAGTAAGGGCTTAAATGGGTAGGCCTAACAAGTTGAGGCAGAGCACGTGAGATCACAATAACCAAACAAGCACACAGAATACATAGCAATGAGCACATGATACAAACAACTATCAGCATAAACAAAAGTGGATAACAACTGACAGCAGCAGAAACAAATCCAGAACAGCATACTTAGCCTTAGAAGCAGGTCAATTGGAGCACAGAAGAAAATATGTCACTTCTGTAGAATTGGAAACCAGAAAAAAGAATGTATGGTGGGAATAACGTAGGACATTGTTACTATTAATATTTTGTTACTTCAAAGACTCTTTTGCCATAGCACTTTGGCTGTTTTTATTGTTATTGGCTACCAACTAGCAAGCAACTTTTGTGGCTTACCTAAAACTTCACTTCATTCCAAAATTTATAAGTTTTAGTTCATCCCCTTCCTCGCCCACTCCTCTTCCCTGCTAGGTTGTACTGTCTCTACCAAAAGTTTCCAAAAATACAACATTGTGGATCAATAATAAGGTCGGAATGTAATTACTGAGTCCGGATGTTACGCTTACGGGTGGCCTGATCATTTTTTGGAGGACCTCACCACCCCCTCATCTGCAAAAAAAAAAATAAAACTCGATTCAGAGTGCCCACCCCTCCCACCTGATGACATCGACCTATTCCTCATAAATGAAAAGTTATTTGACATCGATGTGGGTCATTATTTTTGCGATTGTAAACCTGTTAACTATCCTTTCCATCAGGTATAGCCTTGTCCTGCCACTGTGGGTTTACAGTTATCATAATCTTTATCACCTGTCTATTTTCATGCTTAATTGTCTTCATGGCTATGTATGTACTCTGAATTTAATTACTCCTTTTCACCACCTTGTGATTTCACTTCTAATTTACCATTTTAGCAGTGGCACAGAAAACTGTTCGCTGCCACGGCATTCGCCTCTTACACTTTTGTGAAAATGGTTTTCAAAAAATGCTCAGTCGCACTCCTTTTGCAAAAGAAGAAATTAATTTGTGAAAGATATATGAAAATTTGTATTGACGGTGACCTTGAAAGACAAAAAAAACGAATTGACAGACATCCAGAGAGAAAGAGAGAGATGTAGAAAGCACACACACACGCACGCGCACGCACGCACGCACAGCAGTACATTGTCTAATTATAACTTACAGGACTCCCATGCATTCCAGATTCTCCAGGCCAACCTCTGTCTCCCTGCAAAGAAAATCCAAATCATTGGAGAAAACAGAACACACAAATTGTAGGAATAAAACCCCAAAAAACAAACATCATTAAGATTCAAAAGACACATTCTCTGGATAGTGAAGTACATGTGGAAAAAAACAAAAAACTGCATTGCCAATGATAAGCAAAGTATACAAAACAAATATGTCGTGGCGACATCCTGATTAGATTTTGTGTTAATTACACCTCAAGCAGTCAATACAGCGGTTGCATACGGATCATTCGGACAACAAAACCAGGAAACATAATTTCATAAAAAGTCAAAAAGAGTGGCCTACGCACAAAAGATTGATTCTGGGATAATGATATCATGCTCAAGTAAATAATTGGTTTCATTACATTATCCATTCAAAAACCTAACAAAATGCTGCAAATGCCCTGGATATTTGAGTTCCCTTATTTATGGTGAAAGCGTATTGTTGGGTACTTTTGCCGCATAATAAACTGGCGTAGTGGCATCTCGACTTTACAATTCACTGCTTGGGTCGTTGGCTGCGATTTCATTGGTGGAAACACTTAACAATTATCACTGGAAGTATAGCGGAGGATAACGAGAGGCATTTGTTGAGGTTCATCAGCGCCGTATTACCCGAAAACTCGATGATGATGGTGGCAAGCCTTCACATTTTAAATCCCAAACAGGTACAATCCGCAGCATTTCAGGTGTTCCTGTCATTAGCAGTCTCTATTTTTGTTTAATTGTCAGACCGAGAATAATTGCACTTTTGAAAAGAATGTCAGAAATTTTTGAAATGTTTGTCCTGGGGAAAGTGTAGTAAACCCGCTTGTTTCTACCTTAATAGCATCCCTCCCAGGGGCCCCCCTTAAATTGCACTAATGAAAATGCTTCCAAAGATGTAAGCAGCGAGGCGAGCAGGCAAGTAAAAAGCCATTATGCAATGCTCCTCTTATCTTCACCACACAGGATTGCCTTGGCAATAAATGATCTAATGCTTCAGCAGCTAGAGCTTTCTCAACAACGTACCATGAACCAAACTTCCTCCCATTATCCAGGTCTTTGAGGGTGTCATCATGCAGGAAATTGGCCCGAAATCTTGCTCTCTTTACCTGCGAGGATTTCCCTTCAACCCGATAATCCTGCAGAACCATCAGGCACCTTTAATCGATGCAATGAGACTGCTTGGCCAAACTGTCTTGCTTGATTCTCATGGAAATTGGCTGCTGGACTCTACTCTCCCTTACACTGATTGACTTTCCTTCACATCGAAGTTGGTCTCAAGCAGTCCCTTTAAGTTAGTTTTAAACCATCTTTGAAATGCACGTGAAGACATGAATACCATTGTGTGACTGAATTAACAAAGGCAACTCATATTCATAGCTATAAGGTGTTGTCATAATTTTGGATTATGGTAAGAGACACTCTGGATATTTGGTATGATGCTTTGACACATCACATCAGTCGCATGACTGATTTGTTGGTCGATATTTCTCCCGTTTTTCACTGATATCCTATATGATCAGTATTGTGACCAAGACATCACTGGTGGGAATTATTCAAACACTTAATTAATCAAACATTTTCTTCTGCATATTGTTACTCGCTATTTTATTTTGCTACATCATTATGCAGGTTATAGAAATTAATAATATAATAATATCTGCTTTGTGCTTCTGCCCTGTTGATACGGTGACCAAGGAAGGTCCAAGCTGAAATCCTAGGATCAAACCATCTATTGGAGCCCATAGGCTGAAGACATGCATATTGCGATGAGAGTGGGTGAAAAAGTTTTTTTCTCCATTGTAAGGAATGGTCAACATATGTTGGTTACTCTTTTCCTAGAAGGTTTCCAGCCTGTGTTGCATCTTTCTTCACAGCAGTGGATGTGTTTCCTGAAGCCATTGGCAATAAAAGTCCCGCTTTTGACATGGAAAAATGTTTTTCAGGGGAAAATACTTTTGAACTTTCCTTGTACATCTAGCCTTATATTGCTTTAGTTATCCATAGTTGAGCTTGATGTGGAGAAGTTTTTCTTGTAAAGGTTGTACTTTGGATATATGTTGTATTTCGTTTGCCTGGGTTCAGTCACAATTAATGTGGTTGGTGCACCTCCCTGGCTCAGCTACCTTCAGAGTGCTGAGATCATTATAAGCACAATCACTTCTGTTTTGTCTCCTTCTAATATAGATACCTGACAATGTCAAAATGGACTAAAACTGATGTCTTTGTACGTTGCCAGCCCGAGATGCTGCATCTTGAAATGTGTGGTGCTCAAAAAGGAACATTAAGCCGGTTGCTTTATTTGCCATGAACAGACGTTAAAGGTCATGTGAGATCTTTCACAACAATAGGTTCTTCACGAGATGTTTCCAAAACCATGTATATTTTTAAATATTTGAAGTCAGGGGTATGGTTGTTAAGTATAAGCTCAGTAAATGGGATGTCAATGCTCTTAACTCATGCAAAATTATTTCATAATCCTTCATGATAACAGATAGATAGATTTAATATTTTTTTTGTAAAGAGAAAAGAAGAGAAGTGATGCAGTATGAGTGAGGTGATATGGATATAACACCACCTCAGAACAGTGAAATAGCCTCCTTCGATGCTGAGGTTTCCAAGTATCTTTCCTGCTCACCTGCCCGTAAGCCTCCAAATCGGGTCAGGTACGGGAGCATGCACTGGAGCAGCGTGTCGCTGTGTCTACTTTCTGCCGATATTCCAGGGGCGTTCCATCTAGCCATCCTCCAGGCAGATGCCTGGCCCATCCCCATCTCCTTGAGATGCTCATCTACCTGCTGCAACCACAAGACACGTGGTCGGCCCATTGGCCTCCTAAACTCATGAGGCTCCCCCACTGAGAGAATCTGGTGAGCAGGATCAGCATCAGGAAAATGAACCACATGTCCAGACAGCTGCAACTGATGCTTAAGGATGATACAGGTAACAAATCTCATTTGAGTCTCCTCAGCAACCGCTCATTGGACACAAAGTCCGACCAGCAATAGCCAAGGATTCTCCGAAAAGACCTGGTACCAAAGGAATTAGTCTCCATCTCAGATCCTGGCAGAGTCCAAGTCTCACATCTGTAGAGCAAGGAAGCACCAAGGACCTGAAGACTCGGACTTTCGTCCTCCTGCACAGGTACCGGCAGTGCCATACCCCGTGATCCAGTGAATCTATGACTCCCCAGGCCCGACCCAGATGTCTATTGGCCTCTTGCTCACAGCCAGCAGAGACATGACTATCACTGCCATGATAATGAAGTGGAAGACCAAGAAGGAACCAAAATAAGTAGAGGAAAGATGGAGTCATCAGGAGGAACCTGGATAGGATTCGGGTTTTAGCCGCTACTCCACGACCCTCAAACCCATCCAGACGCAGCCAAGTGAGCCTTACAGAAAAAAAATTCTGCAAGAATTCACTTCTTCTTGGAGAATTAGAAAAAGAAAGAGCAGAATGGAGAGTATCTATTCGTGACCTCAACATACTCACCACAAACAGGTACAGACAGGATAGTAGCATCCAATATGTCATTTAAAGCCTGGATCTTAGTTTTGACCCAGGAAACCCATAATCCCAGCAGATCTGAGTCCTCATTCAGCACCTCAAGTGCCCCCAAAAGGATGTCCAGAGTCTCAGCAAAGATGACTGCATCATCTGCAAAATCAAGGTCAAAGATCTTTACATTCCCAAATGATGCACTGCATCTTGATCTCTCTGACATCCTCCCCAGAATCCAGTCCAGACAAGCACTGAAAAGTGTGAGGGCCAGTACACACCCCTGAAGAATTTCAGTAACAACTGGAAATAGTCAGAGATGGTATCGCCTCATCTAACAGCACTCTCAGTACCAGTGTATAGTTCAGACATCAGATTGATCAGTTTTGATGGCACCCCACGAAGACCAAGAATCCTCCAAAGGGCATTCTCCCCAGCTACTCTCTCATTCTTGAGCTTACCAACATCCCACCTAGGACTGGATGTTACCATTCTCCCGGATTTATGTTGCAACTTCAGAGTTGCTACCTCAAGCCTTTGGTCGGTATTGAGGAACTGAGCACACCAGTAGACCCTGCAGTTCTGGATCATCCTCCAGCGACCACCAACGAGCACATTGCCAATCTCCTTTGCCACACCACCAGTGTGGGAATACCAAGTCCAGCAATGAGCCTCCAAATGGTGATCCATTAATCCGAAATAGAAAATGCCATTACTATCAAGAATGAAGAACAATGTTATTGTTAAATTAAATAATGAACAAACAAACTACAAGACAAAGTTTTCTTCCACAAATGCATTGGGTGCAACTTGCCTGAACTCCTTTCTGGCCTTTCTGTCCAGCCAAACCTAGCTCCCCCATTTCTCCCTGAAAGACAAAAGTGGTTCAAATCAAAGACTTCATTTGCAGAGAAGTTCAAAATTGGGGTCTCCAATGACTTTCAAAGTGACATCTGAATTATGCTGGGCATATGTAAAGTTTTGACTGTGAACTTCACACGTCTCTGAGTAAATACAGACAAGAATACAGAGTTTGTGCAATTCAAACTAGGGTCTGTGCTCCAACCCAGATAGTGCACTCTCCAAGCCAGAGCAGGTGTTCCAAGTCTGGTTGAGCTGGTGCTCCAAGTTCGGTCACAAAGTCCTCCAGGGTTATCAAAACATTCTGAAAGCTGTAAAGATATTTTAAGAATAAAATAAATAAATAAATAAATAAAATCAACCATGATCTTTACTCCTCCTTTGTATGCAGCACACTGCTCCAGATAGCATCATTGGCTGAGAGCACAGCTGTGCCACTGATGCAATGCCCCTATTGCCAGTACATTGATACTCATTTCACCAACCTCAGATGGATAACAGGCTGAGTCAACCCAACCTGGTGTTAATTCAATGGTGACAGGGGCTTGAACTCAAGATCCTAAGATCCCAAGTCAACCAACACCAGGCTTCATGATCTTTGCAGTCCACCTTGATGATTATATTCTTACATGATTCATAGATTCCATCATGATTATTACACTCCACCATGATCTTTATATTATTATATCATCAAAACATCCCAAATTGATTAAAGCAACTCCTTCAGTTTACTTTTTTATTTGCCAAACATAATGGCTCAGAAAGTTCAATTTTAAGCCACAGAGCCATAATGTTTCAGTCTTGGCCAGGGACTGACATAGGTCATGTGTGCTCAGATATTAAACGCCCTCCCAGAGGGGTGAAGTGACACAGGCCTACAATACACCAAGAGACTGGGAGATTGCCTGTAAATAGGCAGTGATGAAATTGGTTTCTTGGGTCTTGACCTTGAGCTTACCACTCCACCATTCTCTTTCCAATCCAACATGAAACTGCCATTATCTTACATTCCACTTGGAACTCCACCATGATCTTTACACTTACATTACCCACATTATATGTTCACTGATTATGACCATGATGTTTAGACTCATGTGTGATCTCAAAGAGGTGAATTTTCAAGAGTGTGATGAGATATGAAAATTGAATAAAATTTCAGTAATTTTTTTTCCCAAACAGGGTAACAAATAATAGGTTTATAAACAAAATAAACCCATATCCCATTTGATATACCAACAAAAGTCAGAACAGAAATGCCTACGGATCGTGTTTCTCACAGTGTGACATTCTGCTCTTGGTCTTGCACTGCATGTGAGCATCACCTTATGCGATTTAATGTCATATCCCATCATCTTATAACATTTGATGTCCCAGCACGCTGATGGTTCTATTTTAGATTCTGCTCCTTCAGTGCATAAATATCATCGAAGCTTGAGTTTTTCAAATTGTAAAACCCCCACCAATCCATGGCACGTTTTTAACATTACCGTGAGATATAATCTGATTGGTGAAAGGTTGGGCCTTCTATGACTTTGGATCCTGCCTAATCTGAGTGTATGAGGCATATCAGTCAATAACAGTCACCAATTTAGCCTAAACGCGCCAGAGTAAATACAGCTTGAGTGTTGCTCATGGAATGTCCTTCCCTCGGCTGACAGATGGTGATATACAGTCAGGTCAGGTATGGTAGCATGTGCCAGAGCAGCGCGTTGCTGCGTCCACTTTCCGCCGGTACTCCAGGGGCCTCCGTCTGGCCATCCCCCAGGCAGATGCCTGGCCCATCCCAATCTCCTTGAGATGCTGATCAACGTGCTGCAACCACAAGGTACGTGGTCGGCCCATTGGCCTCCTCCACTCACGAGATTCCCTCGCTGAAAGAATCTGGTGACCAAGAAGGAACCAAATAAGTAGAGAAAGATGGAGTCATCAGGAGAACCTGGATAGAGATCGGGTTTTAGCCGCTACTCCACGACCCTCAAACCCATCCAGACGCAGCCAAGTGAGCCTTACAGAAAAAAAATTCTGCAAGAATTCACTTCTTCTTGAGAATTAGAAAAAGAAAGAGCAGAATGGAGAGTATCTATTCGTGACCTCAACATACTCACACAACAGGTACAGACAGGATAGTAGCATCCAATATGTCATTTAAAGCCTGGATCTTAGTTTTGACCCAGGAAACCCATAATCCCAGCAGATCTGAGTCCTCATTCAGCACCTCAAGTGCCCCCAAAAGGATGTCCAGAGTCTCAGCAAAGATGACTGCATCATCTGCAAAATCAAGGTCAAAGATCTTTACATTCCCAAATGATCCACTGCATCTGATCTCTCTGACATCTCCCCAGAATCCAGTCCAGACAACACTGACCACATGTCCATACAGCTGCAGCTAACGCTCACGGACTATGCAGGTAACAAATCTCATCTGAGTCTCTCTCAGCAACCGCTCGCCGGACACAAAGTCCGACCAGCGATAGCCAAGGATTCTCTGAAGAGACCTGGTACCAAAGGAATTAAGTCTCCATCTCAGATCCTTGGTCAGAGTCCAAGTCTCACATCCACAGAGCAAGACTGGAAGCATCAAGGACCTGAAGACTCGGACTTTCGTCCTCCCGCACAGGTACCGGCAGCGCCACACCCCATTATCCAGTGAATCCATGACTCCCCAGGCTCGACCCAGACATCTGTTGACCTCTGACTCACAGCCAGCAGAGACATGAATATCACTGCTGAGGTAAGTGAATCTCTCCACGAACTCAACATCTTCACCACAAACAGGCACAGACAGGACAGCAGCAACCAAGATGTCAATGAAAGCCTGGATCTTAGTTTTGACCCAGGAAACCCATAATGCCGCAGCGCGTCTCGAACTCCTCATTCAGCACCTCGAGGGCCCCCAAAAGGATATCCAAAGTCTCCACAAAGATGACTGCATCATCTGCGAACAAGGTCAGAGATCTTGACATTCCCAAACGATGCACCGCAGCTATATCTCTCCGACATCCTCCCTAGAATCCAGTCCATACAAGCACTGAAAAGTGTGGGGGCCAGAACACACCCTGATGAACTCCAGTAACAACTGGAAATAAGTCAGATATGGCACCACCACATCTCACAGCACTCTCAGTACCAGGGTAGAGTTCAGACATCAGATCGATCAGTTTTGGTGGCACCCCACGAAGGCCAAGAATCTTCCAGAGGGCATCCCGATTCACTGAATCGAACGCTTTACAGAGATCAAACATGGCTGCAAGCAGCCCCTGCCGAAACTCTCGTCTGCGTTCGGTGAGCACCCGAAGAGCAAGGATATGGTCCGTCGTTGGCCTCTTTGGTGTCAAGCCTGACTGCTCTGGATGAAGGTGCTCAAGCAGATGGTGGCAAACCCTATCAATAATTATCAGAGCGAAGACCTTGCCTGGCACTGAGAGCAGCGTCACCCTTCGGTAGTTGTTGCAGTCTTGGCGATCACCCTTCC
>CM068967.1:61748009-61758173 GCA_035128595.1 Eptatretus atami
TCAACTGTAAGTGCTGTTATGGTGAAGGAGAAACATCGAGGAGCAACAACAGCTCAGCCACGAAGTGGTAGGCCACACACTCACAGAACGGGACCGCCAAGTGCTGAAGAGCATAGCGTGGAAAAATTGTCTTTCATCAGTTGTAACACTCACTACCGAGTTCCAAACTGACTCTGGAAGCAATGTCAGCACAAGCACTGTTCATCAAGAGCTTCATGAAATGGATTTACATGGCTGAGCAGCCGCACACAAGCCTAAGATCACCATGCGCAATGCCAAGCGTCGGCTGGAATGGTATAAAGCTCACCGCCATTGGACTCTGGAGCAGCGGAAACATGTTCTCTAGAGTGATGAATCATGCTTCGCCATCTGGCAGTCCAACGGACGAATCTCGGTTTGGCGGCTGCCAAACATTAATTGGAGGAGGAATAATGGTATGGGCTGTTTTTCATGGTGTGGGCTCGGCCCCTGAGTTCCAGTGAAGGGAGATCTTAACGCTACAGCATACAATGACATTCTAGACGATTCTTTGCTTCCAACTTTGTGGCAACAGTTTGGAAAAGGCCCTCTCCTGTTTCAGCAGGACAATGTCCGCATGCACAAAGCGAGGTCCTGAGAGAAATGGTTTGGCGAGATCGGTGTGGAAGAACTTAACTGGCCTGCACAGAGCCCTGACCTCAACCCCATCAAACACCTTTGGGATGAATCAGAACAATGACTGAGCCAGACATAATCGCCCAACGTAAGTGCTTGACCTAACTCATGCTCTTGTGGCTGAATGGAAGGAAATCCCTGCAACAATGTTCCAACATGTCGTGGATAGCCTTCCCAGAAGAGTGGAGGCTGTTTTTGCAGCAAAGGGGGGACCAACTCCATATTAATGCCCATGATTTTTGGAATGAGATGTTGGACGAGCAGGTGTTCACATACTTTTGGCCATGTCATGTTTACATATATATATATATATATATATATATATATATATATATATATATATATATATATATATATATATATATATATATATGTATTGTTTTATGCACCATACTCTTTGTGGAGCATTGGTGTTTCTGAAGTAGCTTCTTGGCATGGGTTATACTGGGTGGTTGCCATTGTCTTCTCAGCTTTGTTTGCCCATGACGCATTCTTCAAATGCTAACTATCAGGCAAGGAAAAAGCACATAACATTCTTTTAGTCTTTGGTATGACTTGGCCATGTTTGAACCACCGACCATCCAGATTCAGAGCAGACCTTCGAAACATTATGTCGCCAAGTCTGCTTGAAATATTACGTCAAGGTATTAAAAAAATATTTTAAAGGTGTGCACTAACTTGGCGATGGAAAACCTCCGACTACCAGACCACCATCAGTTACTGACAGGTATACTGCTACCGATACCACAACAGGCGCACTGTGACTCAAAAAGTCTGCAAAAATGATGAGCAGCAATTTTTTTCAACCCTCGGTGGTATTTTTCTAGACATGGAGAAAATGCTTCTTTTCATTGGTATGAACTTGAAATAGTTTTCAAGAATATAATTATGACACCAGGTTTTGTCAGGAAAATATAATGTTATGCCTCAGTTGGACGTTTTCTGGGCAGTTCGTTTTCTGTGCTAACATCAACAATTCAGTTGACTTGAGGATCATTATGTGGCAATGAAGACCAATGCAATATGTGATGTATTAGGAAACATTACGACGTCAACAAGGTAGAAGTGATTGATGGAGGGGATGGTGTGAAATCGCTTTTGGGATATTCCTAGTACATGCTCACAATTTCCTGTTACTTACTTGGTTTGTTTGAGAAGCAAAGTTAATATAAATTGTTTGAATAGCTTGACAAATCCCGTATTGTACACCGCTCCTTTCCAATTCCATATCCAGGCAATGCGTGAAGACATTGCCCTTCACTGAAGGAAGGGAGTACTCAGTTTTTACTCTGTTTGTTTGTTTGTCCGAGCGATAACTCCGCCATCCTTTGAGCTCCGAAGCTGAAATTTGGGGACAAAAGTGAAGATATGCTTTGGCATAAACGATATTTTTTATTTTTTTATTAATCAATTAATAGATTAATTACTTAAGTATTATCGATTTATTAACGACTTATTTATTTTATTTCTAATCTGGGCAATATCTCAGGCACCTTTTGAGCTTGGATGCTGATATTTTGACACGACAATGAACAAGTGATTTGGCTAAAAAGGGTGTTTTTGATTTATTGATTCATCATTAATTATTCACTTTCGATGAATTACTTAATTTTCAAAAAGTTACAGATTCAGATGAAAGAGTGGTGGTTTTGGTAATGCTATGAGCCAATTGATTAAGAAATTAATTATTTTATGATTATTATTTATTTATTTTAATTAAGCATTCAATTAATCAATCGATTATTGTCCACTGCTGTATACTACTACTACTACTACTACTACTACTTCTTATACTTATTCTTTAATGCCCTAAATATTCCCACCTTCTTGTACGGTTGCCGGAGAAAGATGTTGTCTTATAACCAGACTCATTGGCATTACGGTTAGAGCATCTGCTCTGAGTCAGGGAGGTCAGTGGTTAAAACCCAGCTGAGTCATAACAGTCTTCAAAAATGATACGTGTTGCTTCCTTGCTTGATGCTCAGCATTCAAATAGGATCGAACATGAACAAACCACCATCGGTTGGCATTTTGGTAAACATTGCACAGGCTTTGATGAGCCTAATGGCCTCCTCCTGTGTTGAGTGTTCCTCGTAAGGGAACCCACAGTATTGTTATCCTTACTATAATTCACCAACCGGTGTTTGTTACTTACGAAATCTAAAGATTTCGTAAGTATATTGATGACTTCCGTCATCTGTTTGTGTGTGTGTTTTGTGTGTTTGTGTGTTTTGTTTTGTAGGCACAATAACTCGAGAACGGAAGAAGCTACCAATGTCAAATTAACACACGTGATTCAGGAGGGTGATGGCTAGTGCTGATTATAGTTTGGTCAAAATCGGTCAAAGGTCAAGGTCACAGTGAGGTCAAACATAATTTCGTAAATTCATGTGGAGAAATGGAGTATTTTTGCTTCGGTCGACGTTACGAGTTCGTTTTAACTTCGATTTTAATTTTGTCTTCGGTTTTTGCGATCGCTTAGGACGCTTAAAACTCGGTTGTCGAAATTCTGGTAAAAATCGGATGTTTTGGAGACGTTTTAAGATTGTATAAAAAATATTTCACTCGCCGCGTCACGGCTCGTCACTTGGTGCAGCGCGCTCGAGCAGAGGCGTCATGATCACGTAAAAGTTTTCCGTGTGCGCGCTGACGGTGTTTTCGATAAAGATGTGTGTAAAAGTAATTTTTTATCCCAATAAAGGTTATCTTCGCTTGCCTGACTCGCTAAGCCGTCGGATTATGTAAAGATTGTTGGTGGATGGCCAACTATTACGGTTTTGTGACTTTGATAAAATAATATTAAATAATTGTGTGGAGAAATGGAGATTTTTGCTTCGGTCGACGTTACCATTTTTGATGGTTTGGGACAGAATCATCGTAGAAACTTCTGGTTTGCGTCGCTACCTTCTCTAGAGACAGCTTTTATTAGACAAGGTCAGAGGTCAAGTTGACGATTTCGAAAGTACCAGTCTATGACTGCTTGTTTGTTACTTACGAAATCTTTAGATTTCGTAAGTATATTGATGACTTCCGTCCTCTGTTTATGTGTTTGTTTGTTTGTGTGTGTGTGTGTGTTGTGTGTTTGTTTGTAGGCACGATAACTCGAGAACGGAAGAAGCTACCAATGTCAAATTACACCACGTGATTCAGGAGGGTGATGTCTAGCGCTGATAAATTTTGGTCAAAATCGGTCAAAGGTCAAGGTCACAGTGAGGTCCAACATAATTCCGTAAATTCATGTGGAGAAATGGAGTATTTTTGCTTCGGTCGACGTTACGAGTTCGTTTTAACTTCGATTTTAACTTTGTCTTCGGTTTCTGCGATCGCTTAGGACGCTTAACACTCGGTTGTCGAAATTCTGGTAAAAATCGGATGTTTTGGAGACGTTTTAAGATTGTATAAAAAATATTTCACTCGCCGCGTCACAGCTCGTCACGTGGTGCAGCGCGCTCAAGCAGACGCGGAGTTGAGTCACGTAAAGGTTTTGCGTGTGCGCGCTGATGGTGTTTTCGATAAAAATGGTGGTTTAAAAGAGTATTTTTTATCCCAATAAAGGTTATCGTCGCATGCCTGACGCGTAAGAGTCGATTATGTAAAGATTGTTGGTGGATGTCGAATATTAAGGTTTTGTGACTTTGATAAAATAATATTAAATAATTGCGTGGAGAAATGGAGATTTTTGCTTCGGCGACGTTACGATTTTTGATGGTTTGGGTAGATCATCGTAGAAACTTCTGGTTTGCGTCGCTACCTTCTCTAGAGCAGCTTTTATTAGACAAGGTCAGAGGTCAAGTTAACGATTTCGTAAGTACCAGTCTCTGACTGCTTGTTTGTTTGTGTGTTTGTCATACTACTCCTCTTTCAGTTCTGGGCCAATTTCATCCAGACTTGCTACAGAAGATCAGCATGACCCTAATTGGTGTATAGGTGTGTTTTTATCTTTGCCAGTGGCCTTGGTTGGGCAGAAGGAACCGGAGGGAGGGGGGGGTGTGGAGGGATGCAAACTCTGGATGTAAATGTGTATCGTGTAGCGCTGTTCCAGGTGGGAGAAGGTATTACAAGTCTCCACCCTTCAAAGTACAGTATTCTGTCCCCATGGTGCATTGAGGCGTTTTCCAGTACATTGAGGCATTTTCAATTATAAGCAGTCGGTATATTTTTGCTTCTTGCACATAACACAGGTTATTTTTTTTGGGGGGGGGGGTAGCGATTGAGGCAGCTGTCAATTGCCTATGCACCACTCAAATAAAGGTATGTGTCAGAAGAACAGTTATCATCTGCTTGGAACAAGATCACTCATTGGGTGGGAACTCAGGTAGTATTCACAATGCAAAACAATTGCCTTTGTGTGCACCATTGAATACAGTACCTTGTAGAGCATTCTTGTTCTCCAATGAAATTCTGGATTCTTGCTCTAGCATCTTTTTTTTTTGACAACTTGCGGTTAGAATTCTCAACTATTTCTTGCACAGTATATCATCACTTAGTTCTTTCAGATTTTGTTGTTGCTGTGCCTTTAATTGCTGTTCCCACACATTCAACAGACCCTGTGATTAAACTTGAACTCTGTGTACGGCTTCTTGAGCAAGGGCTGCTTGCTCCACCAAACCAGTTTCACGGTTTCAAAGCTTGTGCACTACAAAGACCAGCGCACAAATCCCATTGCCGGAATCACCCCACAGAATTCCAACAGAGAACATATACTGATGAAAGTTTTATATACAGCTTCCCCTTCATGGTATTCCAATGAACGAAAGGCTCCACAAACTGACAGTTGCTTAGCTGACATTACCTTGACTCCTTGAACTCTTCCATCACATCATGTAGCTTTGCACATCTATCCTGCTAATCAACCAACACTTCGCAGAGTTCTCTACCCCCATGAGATGATTCTCAATGGTCTGCCCGTTTTATTTTCAGGGTTGGTGTCACCTGCAATCTTCCAATTAATGATGCCAGTTCCCGAGGTTGATGCGGGAATGATTCGAGCAGTTTAAATAAACCCGATAGAGGTGCTCACTCTTGAGGAGACAATAACCATTCCTCATTGTCACTCCACTGACTCATTCCTCAGGCACATGATGCTTTGAAATAAAGCAATGAAACGGTTCACTGACTAGTTACTGACTACATGTTTATATTCATCATGATGCGAATTGGGCAAACGCACAGCAATTTCTCATTCGAAAGTGCTATCCTGTGAATTTTCGTTCGACAGTAGAAATTCAACCACCTGCAATGATACAAGGATGAACCTGGTAAACCAGTTGGCTAAGTGCTTTGATGAGAGCTATATTCAGGGGCATAATGGATTGAGTGCGACTCTGAGTCTGGGAGGTCGGTGGTTTGAACCCCAACTGAGTCGTACCAAAGACTTAAAAAATTGTGTGTGCTGTTTCCTTGCTTGACGCTCATCATTTAAGAAGGATAGAGCATGGAGAAACAACCTTAGGTTCGCAATCAAAACTCAGACTTGATGGGTCTAATGGCCTCCTGTGTTGAAGGCCCTTATAAGTGAACTCATATTATATTACCTTTATTGGTCCACATGCAGTGCATTTGCGAACCAGTCTCGTATCATTTTTGTTTGCTACTATGATGGATGTTGTGACAGCTGATCTGAGAACACAGGCACAATGGAGAATGTTGTCTCCGGATGGAATAGTATTGTGTGCTGAAAGTAAGGCAGAAGTAGAATTGAAATTGGAAGAGTGGAAGGCAATGGAAGATCTGGGCGTGAGGATTAGTCGGTCAAAGACAGAGTACATGAGATGTACAGTGAGTGGTGAAGAGGTAGAGGGAAAATTAAGTGGTGATGCAAGGGGAAAAGATGAAGGAGGTGCAGAATTTCAAGAACCTGGTGTCAGTGGTGCAGCAGGATGGTGAGTTTTGTGGGGAGATGAGTATGAGGATACAGACAGGATGTAGTAACTGGAAGAAGGTTTCAGGAGTGCTTTGTGATGTATAGATGCTGGTAAGACTGAAGGGAAAGGTGTACAGAATTGTAGTGAAGCTGTTGTACGACCTGAAGATATGGCCGATGATAAGAGGTTCAGAGCAACGATTAGATGTGACTGAGACAAGGATGTTGAGATGGTTGTGTTGTGTAATGTGAGGAACGAATACATCAGAGGAACTGAAGAGGGAATAGGGAAGTATATTGAGATGGTGTGGGCATGTGATGAGGAGAATGTGGGCAGAAGTATGATGACAATGATACCACCTGGGAAGAGACGGTGTCGCAGACCGAAGAGGACATGGAATGATTGTGTGGAGGCGGATGTTTAGAAGAAAGGTGTGAATAAAGAATGGGTTTACGACTGATCAAAATTGTGGAGCAGGATCAATGTCAGCGACCCCACTTGAAGTGGCTAATAATGCTCCAAAAGAAGAAGAAAAAGAAGATCTCACAAGAGTAATGTTACACGTGTGGAAATTTGAAATACACCATAAAAGATCCCCAGCTCAGTTATGACGCTAAGTTTACGTGCAGATAGGTCCCCACCGTTGTTTAAAGGGAATTCTTCGTGTTCACTGGCTGCGACCCTTTGAGATAGCCGTTTTTTTTTTCTATCGTTATTTTGAACCAACCACGTCTCAACCACCATTACAACAACCAGCTTAACCACAACGCCAACCACGCCACCATCACAACAACCACGATCGCCTCAACCATCAACCACAACCGAACACCACCACCAACATCGCCTCACCACCTTCTCCACCCCATCAATCACCTAACCACCTTCGCAACCACAACACCAACCACCAGCCAGGCCACAACTACAAGCAACCACACCACAATCCACGCACCAACGAATAGCATCTGCGAAAGCCAGCGCAACGCAAGGAAACCAGAGGAGTTCCGATGGTGCGCAGATTTTCCCGCCTGTTTTCCGCGCTTTGGTGTGGGGGAAGTGTGATGCGAGTCAAAGGTCAGAGGTCATGTAAAGGAGGGCCTCTTTTTGGGGGAATGATTTCCTTGGACCTGAGCCAAAATGATTTCTCTGGCCCCCCGGGTGGGCGCGGGGGAGGGGCACGAGAGGGCACGCCCATTTTTAGAAGCTTTCCGCAGGAGCTGGAAGGGGGGCGGAGCCGAAAACGGGGAGGAGTCAGGCATTGGAACCTGAGGAATAAAAGGGCGCACGAGACGCCAGGTTCAGGGGTTGTTGTTGGTGTCGAGTCGTATTGTCTCTTCAGGGGAGCTTCGTCTCTTCGTGGCATTGGGGATTGCTGCTGCTCCGTGGTGTTCGAGATCCGGGTGCCTTCCCTCTGGGCGCCAAGTCGTGAGGGTTGTGAGCGGTGGTCCAGGGTCGAAGCGCGCACGAGAGGAGAGTGCGGAGAGAGCTCGCCGACCGTCGCACCACGAGGGTGCAGGTACAGCGTCGGTCTCGTGGGCCCATTCGGTCATCCACGGCCCACGGCCATAAAGGTTTACGAACCCCGTCTACCCCCTGCCTATGGGGGGGGGGGGGTCTTTTCCTTTGTTTTTGAGTGCATGCTGTGGCGCCGTGTCTATTAAGTAAACCTGTGTAAGTGACTGTGCTTGTAAATAATAATTATAGTCGGTCGTATTGCTTTTGCTTTCTAGTGCCTGTACATTGCATGACTGCCTTGGCTGTATATACGTGCTTAGTGAATAAATGTCCTTGTGTGAAATGTATCCCGTTCGCGCGTCCTCCTTTCACCCATTGAAATGCCATCTTGCATCGCGGAATAAAGAGTAGTGGGTTTTAAACACCCGTTAAGGAGATCGGATCCGTCGATGTCGGCGACAACACCGCTCGGTTATCACTGTAGTACGGAACGGACCGCTTTAAGCGGTTCGTGTCCCAGGCCGACCTGCGGCGCGGTGCAGTCCCTCGGTAGGTTACCGCCCGGGTACTTAGGTATATCGACATTCGGCAATTCACCCTATTTCGCGCGGGTAGAATGCGGACTGGGCTGTGCTGAGGTTAAACCCCCACCCGTGACTGGTTCCCCTTTTCCCCCCCTCCCCCCTCCCCCTCCCTTTTCCCCCCTTTTTCCCTTTCCCCATGGCGATATTCCAGGAGGGTCACGACTGAATTGTCCGTCCGGTGGGCGAGCTGCTGCCATTAGAGGAACGCGGCCGATCGCACGCCGGCGGGCGCGAATTCGTAACAGTATAATGCCAATGCCACTTTTGGCGGTTTCTCGAAAAATCTCCTCAATGTTCACATGGTATTCATTTTACTCTCCTCTTTATACTGGGCCTGAATCTGTGAGATTTGCACCTAAATTCCTCAGTTGAATCAAATGTTATGCGATTTTTCACTTCTGACATTGCTATATAATAAGAGGTGAATAATGAATTTTATAACCACGAGGCCTAGCTATTCCAACTCGTATTTTTCGAAAATGTAGACCGATTTGGATATTTTTCTTTCGGTTTATGCAGTCAATAGTGACCGACTGTACTCGGCTGCAAAATAATTGGAACTGATCTTGTGTTTTCTACCATTTTTATGACACTTTGTATTTCATATGCAAACTATATAATACAGCCTATGTATTAGGAATTGAGCCCTTCTATTCTCCCAGTGGCCTAGCCTCCTTCCTCTACCATCGATTAAATTACTACCTTTAGTTTATGCAGTCAATCGTGACCGACTACACACAAATGAAAAAAAGTTTGGAACTGATGTTATGCTGGAAGAAGAATGCATGTCTGATGAAAGCCCATTGCTCCTGCACATGACTGATGGTAGGACTCCGGTTTGGTGGCAACTTAATATTGTGTGTGGAGTCCATCCCATTTTGGGGCAGATCAGTCATGATGTGGGGCTGCTTATTGCGGTTGTAAACTTGACCTTGTCATTGCAGAATAATCTGACAGGAGAAAAGCACCGTTGGGACACTTTGAGTCATGTTGTTGTTCCATATTTTGACAACCACCCACATCTCATAAGACCTGCATTCAAGGATGACAATGCTAGATCGCACCATTCTCATGCAGTTACTGACTTTTTACGAAACTATGTCATCACAACGTTACCCTGGCCAGCAAGGGGTCCTGATTTAAATCCAGCACAGCACGTTTGCGACCTTATTTGGCATAGAGTTAAGAAAATGGACTCTCCTGTGTAAACTCGGGCACAGTTGGAGGCCGCTTTGCACCACAAATAGTATATTTCCTTTTCCTATAACTTCAATGCAGGAGGAGGCCATTAGACCCATCAAAGCCTGCACCACAGTTGCCAACCTATGGTTGTTTGTTCGTGATTTTAGAAATGCTGAGCATCAAGCGAGGAAGCAGCGTGTACCGTTTTTGAAGTCTTTTGTACGACTCAGCTGGGGTTTGAACCGCTGACCTCCAGACTCAGAGCGGATGTTCTAACAATTACGCACGCCACTGAGTCGGGTTTAAACAACTGCCTTTGGATTTTCTCTGGAGGCTTCTTCAGGGAACAAGAAGGAGGGTTGCTGCAGCCATTCGTTAAAATGGTACATGCACATATTATTAACCTGTTGGGACATTCGTTCCACTGT
>CM068967.1:61777596-61789082 GCA_035128595.1 Eptatretus atami
ATATATATATTATATATATATAATATATATATATTCGTATGCCCTGTGTCGTAAGAGGCGACCAGGTTGCTCAGGAAGGGATCCGGCGTAAACATGTGCCAAATCACTATGCGGATCATACGGATGATCCGCTTTGGCGACCCCTAACGGAGCAGACCGAAATAAGAAGAAGATATATATATATATATTATATATATATATATATATATATATAGTAGGTACGAATTCGCGGCCCGCCGGCGTGCGATCGGCCGCATACCTCTAATCGCACGCGTCGCCCACCGGACGGACAAATTCAGTCGTGACTTTCCGGAGCTAACGCCGGAACCCTGTCACGGGTGGTCTTCAACCCCACCACGGCCGTGCCAATTGTCTACCCACGCAAGAATAGAGTCACTCGCCGAACTCGATATACCGTAAGTACCTGCGCGGGCAGTCGAGGCGACCGTACCTCGCCGCAGGTCGGCTGGGGACACGAACCGCTTAAGCGGTCCGTTCCGTTCTAGCAGCGATAACCGAGCGAGTATTATCGCCGATCTCACAGATCCGATTCTCCTTACCGGGTGTTAAAACCCAGCTATTTATTCCGCGATGCAAGATGGCGAATTAATGGGGTGAAAGGAGGATGCACGAACGGGATACATTTCAAAGCAAGTAATTATTATTACCACAACCATGCAAGGAATCATGCACGTATGTACAAGCAAGGCAATAGAAAGCAATACACCGAATTTGAGCAGGATCATTGTACAGGCACAGTTACTTAGACAGGTCTACTTAATAGACACGGCGCCACAGCATGCACTCAAAAACAAAGGAAAGAACCCCTCTATAGACAAGGAGGTAAACGGGGTCCGTGGACCTTTATGTCCGTGAGCCTTGGCTGACCGAATAGGCCCACGAGACCGTGCAGGTTACCTGCCCCCCCCCCCTCGGTGGTCGGCGAGTCATGATGTCCCGTCCCCGCGGCAGTTAGCGTGGCCGCGCCTGATTCGGGCCTCCTGCATGGCGGCAAGCTCTCTCCGGCGCTCCTCACCGGACGCGCAGGTTCGCACCACACAGCGGCAGAGCTGCGCCTTAGTCCGCGTCTCCGATGCACAGGTCGCTCCACCGGACCACCAAAGACAAGCGAGTCATGAACCACAAGAGCGGGAGGCGAAGTGAACACGAGCAGAGAAGCAGCGAGAGACTGGACCACAGGGAGACCGCTCGAGCCTCGCGTGCCGTCCACCTTAAATAACACGGGGCGTCCGCCCTGTTCGCCCCACCCCCGTTTTCGGCTCACCTTCCTTCCAGTAGCTCTCCCAAAGGGGCGTTCCTCGACTCCTATCCGCGTCACACCGCGCTCCACCAATTGGGAGCAGCTGCCTGCCCCTTCTCGTGCCAGCCGCGGAGAAGAAAGGGCGCGAAACCCGTGCACTAGTGCAGGTTCCCTTGTTTTCTTCACTCCACGTGGCTCGGACCCTTTTCGATCAGCGACGAAAGGGTCGTAGCGTGATCTGTCGGTTCAAAATAACAATAGAAAAGAAAAACCTACCTCAAAGGGTCACAGCCCGATGAACACGAATGAAATCCCCCTCTAAACAACGGTGGGGAAACCTATCTGAACACTCACCTTACCGGGATAACTTGATCTAAGGAACCTTTATGGTGTTCTGTGAATTTCCACAGCCCGTAACAATATAATATATATATATATATATATATATATATATATATATATATATATGTTATATATATATTGTATATATAAATATATGTTTTCCTGGATGCTTCACTATAATCTTCTATTGGGTGAACTGCATGGCGGTTAATTTATTATAATCAACCCCACCTGGGAAATAATCAGATGAGAGATGATTGGCTATTCCCTCAATTAGGGGTGAGGACATGATGTCTTTCAGGTCAGGTCAGGTATGGAGCATTATGCGCCAGAGATCGTGTCGCTGCATCGACTTTCTGCTGGTACTCAGGAGCTCCGTCTAGCCATCCCACAAGCAGAGAGCGGGAGGCGAGTGAACCACGAGCGAGCATGCAGACTGGGCCACACCCATCTCCCTTGAAGATGCCGATCAACTTGCTTGCAACCACAAGGCATGTGGGGGCCGTTGGCCTCCTCTACTCACAAGCGACTCCCTCGCTGAGAGAAATTTGTGAGGCAGGATTCAACATCAGGAAAACGACGCACCATGTCCATACATTCACAGCTTTAGCTCAGCGACTACACATTTGACAAATATCTCATCTGAGCCTGTCTCTCAAGCAAACCATCATTGCCAACAAAGTCTGACCAGCAATAGCCAAGGAATCTCTGAAGAGACCTGGTACTGAACAGGTTAGATCTCTGTTCAATCCTTATGTGGATGTCCAAGTCTTCACATCTGTAGAGCAAGTCTCACATCCAAAGTCTCACATCTGGAAGCACCAATGGCTTTAAAGACTCGACTTTCATCCTCCTGCATAGGTACGAACAGCAACCACACTTCATGATCCAGTGAATCCAGACTCACCAGGCCCGACCAAGCAGTCAATGACCTCTGACTCACAGCCAGCCAGATGACATGAATAATCACGCCAAAGTAAGTGAATGTCTCTTGTGATTTCGACATCCTCACCAAAAACAGGTACTATCAGATTAACAGCATCCAAGAGATCATGTGAAAGCCTGGTCTTAGTTTAATTAACCAGGAACTGTATCCAGCGGCCTCTGACTCCTCATTCAGCACCTCGAGAGCCCCACAATGATATCCAGCATCTGTACTGCAAAGATGACTGCATCATCTGTGAATAGAGGTCGAGATCTTGACATTCCAAAATGATGCACTGCAGCTTGATCTCTCTGACCACCCTCCCAGAATCCAGTCCATGCAAGTGCTGAAAAAGTGTGGGAGCAGAACACACCCCTGTGGACCAGAACACACCACCACCTTATAGCCAATGTTTTTCTCTGGTCCTTCTCCGCTCTTCTACTTCCTATTACACTAATTCTCCAATACTTCCTCTCACCCAGTCCACTTTCATCCTTCCTCAACCCAGACTCAACCACTTCAGACCTGTTTCTCTTCACAACATCCATCACAGACTCTATTCCCATCTCTCAGCAAGTCATCATTTGTCTTCCCCTCTCCTCAACGATACTTCCCACATCCACCGAACCATTTGCATTTTCGACCCTTTATCCAGCCTTTGTTGCTGCTGTCTATTTTCAGTACCATGTCTTACTGCCCATAATCATTGTACTCCTCCCACATGTAGCTATTAACACCTTTTCCCTTCAGCTTCATGAGCACACTCCCTCTTCTTAGCAGCCACTCAGTATCCCCAAACATCTTCATGCACAATCTCAACTTCCAGCAACCGTCACAGAGTCTGATCCACTTCTCCATTCAGCATTGGTCTCCTAGATAGGCAAAATGGTTTTCACCACCTTCCAGCTTCACGCCATCTCAGATCCACTCACCAATTCCTTCATCTGCAGCTCCCCTCTATGCACACCTTAACATGAATGTAGCTGCCACATCTGGTTAATGACCCTCACATTAGACTACATTTTCGATGAACGCCATTCAGCCACAAATTGTACACCGAATGGAGTTCACTCCACACCTTCCTGCACACAGCACACAGGCCACTTCCCAGTCCTTCCACCTCACACATCTTACACTTGCCATCACCCTTCGTCTTTCCGATATTCACTTCAAAACTTTTGCCTCCATACATCCTTCCACTTGTTTCATCTTCTCCTTTAGTTCCATTCCATACTCTGCACATCAACACCGATCATCTGCCAGTACAGCATGCTAACACTGTAACTCTCCTTCCCTCGAGTCATGTAACCTCCATCAACTACAAATAGAAGTCGACTTATGACCTATCCCTTGGTCACTCACACCTTCACCTCAACCACCACTGGTCCCGTCCTTCAGTCCTTCAGACGTGCGCGCTCTCTCGTACATTGCGATCAACTGCTGTGATTCAACCATTCCTCCACTCGCTAGAACTTCCTCAATGCCCATGTCCTAACTTCACGTGGAACACCCTATCAAATGCTTTCTCAAGATCAACAACCCCTAAAAACACTTCTTTCCTCTTCTCCAATGTACTTCTCCTGCAACTGCCTTACAATAAAAATCGCAATCCGTTCGTTCCTCTTCCAACTGAATTTCGTTCAATCTTACCTTCCTTCCTATCCTCTTTCTCCAACACCCTTTCCAAATACCTTAATTCCATGCCTCCAATAACTTTATCTGCTCTATAGGAGCCCACAGTCCACACAGCGTTACCTTTCCCCTTGTTACAGAGGGACGAGGATACTCAGTTCCCAATCATTGGAATGCGGCCTTCTTTCACCACAATATTACAGATCACCACAAGATTAACAGCATTACAGATTTCACCACCAGATTACACAGGGCACCCACAATTCACTGAATCGAACTCTTTGTGAGATCAACATAAGCTGGACAGATGCCCTCTGCCTAAACTCTCTTCTGCGTTCGGTTAGGGACCAAAGAGCAAGGATATGTCAATCGTTGATTTATTCCTCTTTATTTGGTGTAAAGCCTGACTGCTCTGGTGCTGGTGCTACAGCAAGTGGGGTGAACCCCTAATCAAGGAATATATTGAGCAAGACTTGCCCACCATGAGAGCAGCGTCACCCATCAGTAACTGTTGCAGTCCTGTGGATCACCCTTCCCTTTCCAGAGAGGCGACAACAAGGCCACTTTTCCAGTCAGTCTTTGGGATGCATGCCTCTGTTCCAGGCAGAGCACAGAACTGCATGCAGCGACACGAGTAACGAGCATGTCCCACCGTCTTGAGAAGTCAGGATGGATGCCACAGATCCAGGAGCTTTACCCCCTTTAACCGGTTCACCACAGCCTCTGTTTTCCACAACCAAATCTGGTTCACAGTTGATGGGAGGGTCAGCAAATAGGGATCGCTACACTCCTGACAATCCAACTCAACAGCTGGTTGGGTCAGTCGGGGGGGGGGGGGGGGGGTTACAGCTTCTCACAAGTAACCTTGCCCAGCGGAGCTTCGCATACGGACTCCTCTGTCAAGGACGCCTCACCACCTCCACTCAAAACTGAATAACACGAGGGACGGGACTTCGAGGAAAGCAATGCACAAAATGTTCCTGGAAGCAGACGAGAATTACATTGCACACAGGTGATGCTCTGGCCATTTCAACAGATTCCTGCACATCCGCCTCCTTGTCTGCTCTCAGCCACTGACATTTTTATGCCTCAACTTCCTGACACTCATCTCTGGGCCATATTAAGCCTGGCCCCTGCCGATTCCAGTCGACAAGTATCTTTCTTGTTCCTTGGGCAACAATGTTCTTCCTTTGCCTGAAGGTGGGTTCCAAGACATCCACCCAGTTTACAGTCAAGGATGGTTTTTGTATATTCCAGTTTTATATTTTTCATTAATTTTTGAAATTTGTAGAATTTGTTTCTTCACCTTGGAAGTTCTGGTACGATGTGTATTTAAAGGTTAGAAAAGTCTGATATTTTTGCAATTTAATTCCCGGCTATAAGGCAACAAAAGGTGAAAATTTATTGAAAGGGGGTGGTATTATTTCGACGAGGCCACTGTATTTGTAAAGTATTGCATGGTTTGACAAATGAGACAAATTCAGGAGTTTTTGTTGATTTATTTCAGCACAAAACGAAATGGTCTGTTATTGCACTATTTTAACCACAAAAAAAAAAAACACCACGTGGACTTTAGAATTGCACTGCAGGGGGGGGGGATGTGCGGGGTGGCAACACCTCCTATGATGTAAGGACTCCAAGCACCAGTCATAATGATATTTAATGATGTCACAGTGGAACGAATGTCCCAACAGGTTAATATATGTGGCATGCCTACCATTTTACGAATGGCTGCCAGCAACCTCCTTCTTGTTCCCTGAAGAAGCTCACAGAGAAAATCCAAAGCAGTTGTTTAAACCCGACTCAGTGGCGTGCGTGATTGTATAGAAACATCCGCTCTGAGTCTGGAGGTCAGCGGTTCAAACCCAGCTGAGTCGTACAAAAGACTTCAAAACGGGTACACGCTGCTTCCTCGCTTGATGCTCAGCTTTTAAAATCACGAACAAACAACCATAGGTTGGGCAACTGTGGTGCAGGCTTTGATGGGGTCTAAATGCCTCCTCCTGCATTGGAAGTTATAGGAAAAGGAAATATACTATTTGTGGTGCAAAGCGGCCTCAACTGTGGCCCGAGCTTTACACAGAGAGTCCAATTTTTTTTAACTCTATGCCAATAAGGTCGCAAACGTGCTGTGCTGGCATTTAAAATGCAGGACCCTTGCTGCGCCAGCGGTAACGTTTATGTGATGACTAGTTTCGTAAAAAGTCAGTAACTGCATGAGAATGGTAGCGATCTAGCTTGTCATCCTTGGAATGCAGGTCTTATGAAGATGTGGGGTGGTTGTCAAAATGGAACAACAACAGACTCAAGTGTCCCCAACGGTGCTATTTCTCCTAGTCAGATTATCTGCAATAGACAAGGTCAAGTTTACAACCGCAATAAGCAGCCCCACATCATGACTGATCTGCCCCAAATGGGATGGACTCCAACACACATATAATCTGCCACCAAACCGGAGTTCCTTACCATCAGTCAATGTGCAGGAGGCAATGGGCTTGTCCATCAGACATGCATTTCCCTCCTCTTTTTCCAGCATAAACATCAGTTTCCAAACTTTTTTTCATTATGTGTGTAGTCGGTCCGGAATTGACCTGCATAAAAACTAAGGTAAGTATTTATCGGTGGTAGGAGGGGAAGGAGGGCTAGCCCACTGGAAGTATAGAAGGGCCAATTCCTAATCATAGGGCTGTATTAATCTCTCCTATATATATATGTATATATATATATATTTCTAACCACTCACTTACTCACTGATATAAATGTTTGGTACTTTCTAAGTATGCTACAAAGATAAAATTTCTCGGTACAGCACACTGATGAAATTCAAAGTCAATATCCTAGGAAAAGGAAATCACAAAACCGTTCAAAAATGTCTATAAAATAAAATGTGTAAAAAAACTAAAAATTGTTCGATGCAGCCTCACTCTGCTCACAACAGGTCATGTGTATCAAAACAATTGTTTTCACTCTAAATGTAAACATTTAAATAAAGAGCTCATTCTAATTACTAATTCTCAATTTGCTTGAGTTATATTGCTGTTTTCAGAAAGCAAGTACAATCCACTTCATCAAATATATAAAGCTGTTTCACAATCCACATTATCAACTAGATCAGCACACAGTAGAGCGCATTCATCTGCGAGGTGGAACAGTTTACGTTTTGTCGGCCACTGATAGGTGAGATATGTATCTGAAACAACCAAAAGCTAATTGGCTTGTTATTGTCACCTACACAACTCATCCACCATGCTTTGTCATAATCCATCCACAAGGTTTTGAAATATCGTACTATATATCGTTTTTGTACCCTTCTCTCAACTGTGACGAATGACTGAATTAAAACAAAATTATAGTATCCAGATCTGGATCTTCACCAAAATCCAATTAATTAGTTCCTGTGACAAAACCAATCTGTACACCATGTTTCGTCCGAATCCATCCATAAAGCTTATACTAGTATTTATTATGTATTAACATAAGCTGCACCAGAGTATCTGTTTGCAGGTGTTGTTGTGTGTGTTGTGGTGTTGTGTGTGTGATGTGTTCTGTTGTGTTGCTGTGTGTGTGTTTACAAAAAAAATTGTTTGTTTTTATTATTATTATTTTTTTGTGTGTGTGCATTTGCTTTTGTGTGTGTGATTGAATTGTTGGGAATAGTTGTGTGTGTGAAAAAATGAAGTGTGTGTGTGTGTGTACCAACACAGAAACCTCAGAAGCTAAACTGCAAAGAGGAACAGGTTCACAGCCTGACAAAGGATCAAAAAGGAACATGAAAGCAAAGACATTACACACCACTGGTTGAGTGGCAGAAAGGAAATGCATGGGGGTGGGTCAGTTGGAGGAAAAAGAATGAGAGGGTCGTAGTGCGGCCAGAAGTGAGGCGACAAAATGGTGTGAAATGCATATTAATGGCGACTATCATGTGAACAATTGATTTAAGAATTGACCGAAATGTGGGAAAAGGTAGTGACGGTAGTTTGGGGGTGAATCACTTGGTCTTGGGAAGCTTTATTAGAAATGCAATTCAAGTGGGTGCAATCATGCAAATACAATGGCCTTCTGGCTTTCTTTACCTTTTGGCATTAATCATGCCATTGAACTACTTTGAAAAGCAATTCATTGGTGAATGCATGAAAGCACAATCACCTTACATCATAGAAAATGCCAGTATTGGCAGACAGAAATGCAATTACCGAGCAGCCCTTCGTAATTACTGGCAATGGGCTTGAGATGGTTACCCATCGCAATAACTATGGGCTCTAAATTGCACAAAATATTTTTCCCCGAGAAAAAAAGTTTAACAATTGCATTTCCATTAGAGTGAGTGCATGTGGCAGAGACGTTGGATTTAACGGGGATGTAAGGGTGTTCAAGTTGGTTGCAGAAATTATCAAGAATATCTATAATGCAGGGAGGTTGTGAGACAGCACAACATTTTGTACCCTGTTGTTGCAGCTAAGCTCCAAAATGAGAATTATTTAAACACACGAAAAACTTACTTATTCATAAAACTTAAGTAAAACTTAAAAAAAAGAAAACTCGCATATTTAACTTGCAGTTTGTCTTCACAACACACGTCACACAAAGGGTGCTGCAGTTTCCTTGATCATCTCTCTTTGTTGTCCTATTTCTCTCACAAGCAACTTTGACAGCAAGAGAAGGCGATTTGGCCGATCATGCCTGTGCTCTATCAACAAGACATTATTTAAATCATATGACGTTATGTGCATATAATGTTTTGGTGTGTGTGTGTGTGTGTGTAGTGTATGTATTATTATTATTATAATATATATATTATATATATATATATATATAATATATAATTGTATGAATAGTAATGAAACGAAATAGCATAGAAACGAAATATAAAATAAATGTTGAATAGCAGTACATAATTGCCAATGAAGGACAATGTCCAAAGGAGATCGGGGAAGTGCTCATCACACTCCACACGTTTCGATTTACCCACCGATCACATCACGTGCCTTCTGGTTGAATGGTTAACATAGGCGGGAACAATTCTAATGGTGGCAGATGGATGGTTGTTCTTTGCGGATTATGCGGTATTACTGTGTGAGACATAATCCACGGTGATGCTCACCATAACAGTCAGGAGGTGCATCTGATGCTCAAACGATGAATGTGGTCATCATTGGTTAGATATCTATCGGGATGCTGCCCTGATGAGGGCAAACAAGCCCAAATTCAAGACAGCATGCTGTTGAAGTTGTGGGGACTCACTCCTGTGGAGTGGTGCATTTGTATGACAATGCATTCTGGCTATTCGGGGTTAGAATGTGTGTGTTTGTTTGACCATGTACTTGAGCCTTTGGGCTGAGGGGCATGTGTGTGCCAAGGGAACAGTCTTGCTTGACTGTGTACTTTGGCCATGGGGTCAAGGTGCACGTCCAAAGCTGTTTAAATGTTTTGATTTTTTTAACGGTTTTTTGGGGGGGATAAAAAGGTGCCTTCAAAAGATGCAAACAAGTCCAAAATCTGGATATGTGGCTCCGTTTGATGTTTAACTGATGTTTACCATATAATCTTTGTCTGTTTGGCAGAGTCACCAGACTGATGCCTCTGGATTGGAGGTGACACTTTGGTGTAGGACGATGTCCAATGGAGATTGGGGTAGTGCTCGTCACACGACACATGTTTCGATACTGTTGTGTGTTTTTGGAGCTGTTGAACATCTCCAAGATGAGAGCAGCCATTTTTAGTAGGATTACCTTTTCTTAATTGAATGTAGCATTTAATTGAGGAAGCCAAAGCATTTAGAATGCTCTCAGTAAGCTACAGTTTTTGACTGTGGTAATTAAAGCATGTAGTCATCTCTATCTCTCTTTCTCTCTTCTCTCTTTCTCTTCACTCTCTCTCTCTCTCTCTCTCTCTCTCTCTTTGTCGCGCAGCTGAACATCTGGCTTTCTCGTTGGCCCTTGTAACAACATTCTTTGAGCCTTTAGCTCGGAGAAGGCCCGATCATAAATCAGCACTGTTTTTGGATATAGTTCAAAATGGTACATCTTGCAGTAGAATGAGAAGATAATATATATGTTGATAAAGATCTGCCTGGACCAAATAACAGATTGTTCTTGCTAGTGAAAAAGATCAATGCTTTGCCAGGCCAGGGGGAGAACCAGTGCTGGGGTGTTGTTATCTTCAAAGGAATACGATATCTAAGAAAGGAAAATATAAACCTGATGGAAGTTGCGGGAAATCATGAAACAGATGAGCAGGAAAAAGTATATATAAAGTAACAAAATGCTTGCGGGGGGAGAGTTTGACTGAGCTGGGATACTGGTAGTAGTCTCTGTCTCACTTTCTGTCATTACTCTTTTGATGTGAATTAAAAGGCTCTTTTCTACCATGAATCAGTGTGGACATTGCTAGATCTCAATCAGCAGTGGAACTTGATCTCAACATTTGTGTAGTCGGCGAAGGATAAAGCAGACGAGAGAGGGCGAACTGACTCTGGTGAGACAAAGAGGACAGAAGCCGGCCGGCTTAAAGATTAGGTAAGAACTGCCTCTTTTCTCGCACCAGGGCATGCAGGTTCGCTTGGCTCTTTGTGATCTGTCCTTATCTAAAAGAACGGAAAAAGAGGGAGCTTTTATGCACATTCAAAAGAGGGTACCCGGGGTTTAAAGTGTCCGAAGGAGAGGTTGAAGGTGACGCTAGCAGGCTCACCTGAGAAATCTCTGTAAGACAGGGCGTTAAAGGGAGATTGCAGGGACAACCCTGGAGGGTGACCTGAGACATTTCCAAGGGAACAAGGTATTTCTGTGGGAGATTGAGGGCGTGGAAGGTGTTGCAAGGGATGTGAGGGTTCGTGGAAAGGTGTGAAAGACACTCAACCCAACCCAAGATCACCCCGGGCAAATACTGACCAGTCCAAGATACTCTAGAAATGATCAAGGAAAAGGGAAAAAATAAAGCTGTAATGGAAATTATGGACCAAGGTCATGTGATCATTAGAAGTATGGTATGAATGAATATAAAAGTACCCATATGCATTCCTAGAATAAGATTCGTTAAGATATGCATATGTGAATAAGCACGAACCAAACTTGAGCTTGTAAGTATGTGTAAGGAAGAAAGCATGACAAATAATAATGTTGGAAAAAGAGAAAGAAAAATTGTAAGTGTAAGATTAAAAGAATAAGTTGAGAAAACCCTTGCCTCACCCCGTGCAACCGCAGTGCACGGAGCGAGGCAATCAAGAGAGAATACCAGGTAACCCACCTGAGGGTTTCGTTAATCCGTCGAGGTTGTGTCCAAACTTGGAAGGTACGAAGTCGCTGGCCACGACTTTTGCCTTCCCGGTGA
>CM068967.1:61793698-61817398 GCA_035128595.1 Eptatretus atami
GGTGTGTTGAGGCGGTGTTTTGTACCTGCCGACGCCTGTGGAGGAGTCTTTGGCAACCAACACTACCTAACTACCTGGTGCTTGCAGCGGCATGATGCAGTTCATGAGTACCACCGAGCCGAATCATCAGGGCTGCACGAGGCAGGAAGAGTCCAAGGAAGCTTCTCCCTCCAGCTCACCTTCCCTCCGAGGGGGGAGTATCAATAAAGACCCAACGGGTCCCTTTTTGGGGGGGGGTGTCTGGTGGGGGCCAGTCCTTAGCAGCACCTGTATGGCTTGTGTATAAATTTCCATTTATTTTTATATTCTAATGACTCTGCCCTTATGTGCTCCTTATGGGCTCATGATGGTGCCCAGGGAGCCACTGGTTGTCTGGACCGCCTGGAGAAGCGGGAGCGAAGTTGGAATGTGACTGTGTGGTTCAGCCTATCGGACCTCCGGGCCCGAGTGTCATGATGCATGATTGGCCCTCGTGGTGATGGGGGTAGGCCAGGAACACCTGATAAACATGAATGGCAATGCTGGAGACAGGGGTCCGCAAGGGAGCCTGCACACCAGGACGCCAAGGGCGATTGGGATAATTGCACCATCAGGATCATCTGGGTTCAGGTGTGAGCAAGTGGTGGGGTGCAGGTGAGCACATGCATCTGTGGTGAAGGTAGTGGTGTGAACCATGGGTCGGTTCGGGCAAGGCAGAATTTACAACATCTTTGTTTACGTTGGAATCTGAATTTGTTGCTTCTTTGATGTCAGCATCGGTTGGTATTTTAAAAAACGCGTTTTTCATATCTAGCGGCCACTGTACCTGTGAAGGCTCTCCGTGCACTGTATTCCTGCTCCGAATTCTTGAATTTATCGGACAATTTTATTTTGTCACAATGTGACGTGGGCTGTTACATTTGTTTATTGTATTTGAGCTCGGACCAGTAGTTTACTTTGCACTGTACAGTCTACTACAATAAAACGGACAGGATTTTGAATACCCAGCCAAAGTGCATGGACTCTTACTGCTCCTCTAGCAGTCGCTGCCGCTGCTGATACCCTGCCCCCCACAACAAGTGTTTACCCAAAAGGTAGCTCGTTTGGCTCATAAAAAGAGCTGCACGAGCAAAAAGGGGATGAATAGAAGGAGGGTGCTGAGAAAATGTACACTCAAGAACTGCGACAAGAAAAAAAAAAGAGGTGGGGGAGAAAAAATCGAAAATTTGTGAAATCAAAAGTTTTGAGAAGCTATGTATTATCAAATGTTTTGGTGTGCGCTGCCTTTGGCTGTTGTTGCATCACTGGTTTGGAGCATGACTGTTGCGCTGATGCGGTGCCCGAAATTACCAGTGACTGATGTTCATTTTCTTGCCAGTCTTGAAGGAATGACAGGCTGAGTTAGCCCTCTGGGGTTCGTTTATGTAGGTAAATGAAACTTGAGCTCAGGCTCTGGGATCCCGGTCACCACTGTAAAGTTGCTAGGCCAAACATACATATAATTATTGGTAAAATGTCTAAAATATATGGACATATATAAATGAAGATTAATCTTGTGATGCTAATAAATATTGTGAAAGAGTTTGACAACAGGTGTTCGAATGGAGAACTACCTGAAGATGCAGTGGACTGGACTTTTTCAGGTATTATTGGTTACCCAAGGAGCTGTCAAGAAAAAGGTAAGCCAATCATGGATTCACGCACTCATTGCAAAGAGATACAGGAAATCGAAAAGAGAGAAGAATGTTACTGGAGTTTATGACAGGAGTGTGCAGTGTTTGATTAGCATGTGTATAATCGTGATAATAGGACAATAACAAGAGTGAGGCATTTTGGAATGTCATAGAGAGCAGAATGTTTGGTAGGTCAATGGTAGGGAAACAAGAAGAATGGGTTGGTTTGACAGGGTGCACAGGGAAGAAAAAAGTAAACATTGGATCAATTGCATGAGGAAGGCGTATATGGAAAACACTTATCGGCCCTTTTAACAATTATGCATCTCGTGTGCCACGGGGATGAAGGGGACAAAGGCATTGTACGCCTGGAACAAGGTATTATGTTACATGAAGGGAATATTGGGGAGTTGGGAGGGAGCCTGGATAATCCATTTGTTGTTCATAGAGGCTCATGATCTTCATAGCAGTGATTGTTGTCATCACTTTATTAAAAATCTAATTAGGGAGTGCGTGAGACGATATTCTCCGCAGCAAAGAAAACAACAAAACGGAGACAGTCCTGGGGAAGCCTGCTGTGATTGCTGTGGTCAAGCCGCAGTCAACACCTCCCCATCTCTACCTCCCCGATAATTCACTCTTCTTTTTCTCCCCAACCCATAGAACCTGAAATGTACTGTGAACTTAATGGGACTGTTGACCCACTGCTCAAACTCACATTGGATGAGTGTCTCGAATTGCTTACACCGATGACGGAGATGAAAGAAATATTATCTAACATTGCCTTGTTGGAAATATTGGGATTTTAAAAAAAAAACTTTCTTTTTTACTCTGGCTTGCAGTTTATAAAAATTATATTCTTGCTTGTTGTTCATAAAGAACACAATAGATAGCCAAAATATATTCTTACTTGTTGTTCACAACAAACCTTAGTTAGTTAAAAATATATGTATCTTTTTTCGTGTGTGAAACAATTTTTGAGTGTTGTTTTTGAAAAGTAATTTTGCTTCCTCATGACCTATTATTCAAGTCATAATTGTTGAAATGTATCCATTGTTCTACAGAGGGGTGGGTATTGGTGGGCCGGCAGGATGGTGAGGGGGGTTTTCTATGAGGCTAGAAAGTGCGGGCGGAGCTTTCATGACGTTATGGCCCACTTGGAGCTACTCATAAGGGTTGCCACCTATAGAAAAGACTCCATCTACCACCTTGCCTATCCATCAAGATTCCATCTCTAGAAAATTATTATAATTGTGGTGTTCCTTCTCCACTATGTTTCTAAGTAACAGAGGGGCAAATGTGGAGCTGTTGAACATCTCCCAAGATGAGAGCAGCATTTAGTAGGATTACCTTTCTTAATTGAATGTAGCATTTAATTGAGGAAGCAAAGCATTTAAAATGCTCTCAGTAAGCTACAGTTTTTGACTGTGGTAATTAAAACAAGTAGTCTATCTCTATCTCTCTCTCTCTTTGTCGCATAGCTGAACATCTGGCTTTCTCGTTGGCCCTGTAACAACATTCTTTGAGCCTTGAGCTCGGAGAAGCCCGATCATAAATCAGCACTGTTTTGGTATAGTTAAAATGGTACATCTTGCAGTAGAATGAGAAGATAATATATATTGTGATAAAGATCTGCCTGACCAATAACAGATCTTCTTGCTAGTGAAAAGATCAATGCTTACCAGGCCAGGGGAGAACCAGTGCTGGGGTGTTGTTATCTTCAAAGAATACGATATCTAAGAAAGAAATATAAACCTGATGGAAGTTGGGAAATCATGAAAACAGATGAGCAGGAAAAGTATATATAAAGTAAACAAAACTGCTTGCGGGGGAGAGTTTGACTGAGCTGGGATACTGTAGGAGTCTCTGTCTCACTTTCTGTCATGTAACCTTTTGATGTGATTAAAAGGCTCTTTTCTAACCATGATCAGTGTGGACATTGCTAGATCTCAATCAGCAGTGGAACTTGATCTCAACATGTGTATGTACATATATACACATGTATACATACAGCTCTGGAAAAAAATAAGAGACCACTCCCAAAAAATTATATCAGCATCTCGACATGTATGGCAGCCCTTCCATTCCAGTGTCTGTTGAATTTCAACACAGGCACACCTCATTCTACTTAGTGACGTACTGATTAGGTGATCACCTGAACCGAATCTTATTTAACAGGGAAAAGTATAAAAACCACTGCTGTGGTCATCACATATCCTTTGCCAATCGACCAGCTGGATGGCAAAAACAGTGCAGTAGTTACCTCAAAAGTAATTGGAATCAAAAAATAACTATTGACCATTCCAAAAGAGTTGAAAAGAAAAGTTTTGAGTGAGGAAAAGAAGGGTTCAATTCTGGCTTTACTGGCAGAGGGATACAGTGAGCATCACGTGCTTCCATCCTTAAAATTCAAAGACGGCGGTTCATAAGAACAAGGTCAAGCAGCAGACATTGGGACAACAAAGCTACAGACTGGCAGAGGGGAAAACGACTTTCCACTGACCGGGATGACCGCCAACTCATTCGAATGTCACTCACAACCGTAGGAGGACATCAAGTGACCTACAAAAAGAATGGCAAACGGCAGCGGGGTGAAGTGCACGGCGAGGACGGTTCGAAACAGCCTCCGAGGGGCAGGGCTGAAGTCGTGCAAAGCTAGAAAAAAGCCCTTCATCAATGAGAAGCAAAGAAGCGCCAGGCGAGGTTTGCAAAAGACCATAAGGATTGACCGTAGAGGACTGGAGTAAGGTCATCTTCTCTGATGAGTCCAATTTTCAGCTTTGCCCAACACCTGGTCGTCTAATGGTTAGACGGAGACCTGGAGAGGCATCCAAGCCACAGTGTCTCACACCCACTGTGAAATTTGGTGAGGATCGGTGATGATCTGGGGTGCTTCAGCATGGCTGGAATCGGGCAGATTTGTCTTTGTGAAGGACTCATGAATCAAGCCACGTACAAGGTTGTCCTGGAAGAACACTTGCTTCCTTCTGCTCTGACAATGTTCCCCCACTCTGAGGATTTGGTTTTTCCAGGAGGACAATGCTCCATGCCACACAGCCAGGTCAATCAAGTGTGGATGAGGACCATCAGTCAAGACCCTCTCATGGCCAGCCAATCTCCAGACCTGAACCCCATTGAAAACCTCTGGAATGTGTCAAGAGAAGATGGATGGTCACAAGCCATCAAAGAAAGCCGAGCTGCTTGAATTTTTGCACCAGGAGTGGCATAAGTCACCAACAGCAATGTGAAAGACTGGTGGAGAGCATGCCAAGACGCATTGAAGCTGTGATTGAAATCAGGGTTATTCCTCAAAATATTGATTTCTGAACTCTTCCTAAGTTAAAACATTAGTATTGTGTTGTTTAAAAATGAATATGAACTTGTTTTGTTTGTATTATTTGAGGCCTGAAAACACTGAATCTTTGTTGTTATTTTGACCAGTTGTCATTTTCTGCAAATAAATGCTCTAAATGACCATATTTTATTCGGAATTTGGGAGAAATGTTGTCAGTAGTTTATAGAATAAAACAAAAATGTTCATTTTACTCCAACACATACCTATAAATAGTAAAACCAGAAAAAACTGAGAATTTTCAGTGGTCCTTAATTTTTTCCAGAGCTGTATATATATTCATAGTATGTGTGTATATATATATATTATATATCTTCTTCTTCTTTCGGCTGCTACCGTTAGGGGTCGCCACAGACGGATCACACGTCTCCATTTCGCTCTATCCTCCACATCTTCCATTGACACTCCAACCGCCCGCATGTCCACCCTCACATGCATCCATGAACCTCTTCTTTGCCTTCTTCTTCTCCTGCTGCCTGGCGGCTCCATCCTCAGCATCCTTCTCCCGATATACTCCGCTTCCCTCCTGTGCACATGCCAAACCATCTCAATCTCGCCTCTCTCACTTTGTCTCCAAACCGTCCTACCTGCGCTGTCCCTCTAATATACTCATCCCTTATCCTATCCATCCTCGTCACTCCAACGAGAATCGCAGCATCTTTAACTCTGCCATCTCCAGCTCCGCTTCCTGTCTTTTTGTTAGCGCCACCGCCTCCCAACCATACAACATAGCTGGTCTCACTACCGTTTATACACTTTCCCCTTCACTCTTGCAGCTACCCTTCTGTCACAAATCACTCCTGCAACTCTTCTCCACCCACTCCATCCTGCCTGCACTCTCTTTTTCACTTCTCTACCACACTCTCCGTTACTTTGGACAGTTGATCCAAGTATTTAAACCCATCCACCTTCCCCAACTCAACTCTTGCAACCGCACCATACCATCACCCTCCCTCTCATTTACGCACATGTACTCCGTCTTACTCCTACTGACTATCATTTCCCTTTTCTCCAGTGCGTACCTCCACTCAGTGCATACCTATATACATATATATATATATATATATATATATATATATATATATATATATTGTTACGGGCTGTGGAAATTCGCAATACACCATAAAGGGTCCTCAGGTGAGATCGATAAGTTCACGTTGTATAATCGATAAGTTCACGTTGTATTAGCCCACACCGTTGTTTAAGGAATATCTGTGATTCATTCGGCTGCGACGCTTTAGTTAGCCAATTTTCTTTTCTCTATCGTTATTTTGGATCCAACAACCTCAAACCAACCAACGACAACGGCAAAAAAGAAACCTGTGCTAGTGCGTGGGTTTGCGGACCCCTCTGCGGTGCCAAGGCTGGCACGGAAAGGGGGGCAGGGCGGCTCCCTCCCCATTGGTGGAGGCCCGGCGTGAGGCGGTCGGAGTGGGGGCACGCCCCCCTTCGAGAGCCTCTGGAAACGCCTCGAAGGGAGGTGGACCGCGAACGGGTGGAGCCCCGCGCGGCGAAGGGCGGAGCCCCGCCTTACAAAAGGCAAACGGATGCGAGGCTCACCCTCTCTCTGATCGTGGCTCATGTTGGCTGTAGCTCTCTCCGAAAAAGGCACCAGCTCTCTCTCCTTGGGTCTCGCTCTCCAAAGCGCTCCCTTCCTCCTCTCTTGTTCCCGCGCTCGTGGCCCAGCGCGGCCTGTTGGTGGAGACGCGGACGGGAGGCGCCGCAGTGCGGCCTGTGGTGGACCTGCGCGTCCGGACGAGGGGTGCCGGAGAGGGTTCGCCGCCGCAGGGGAGGCCGAACCAGGCGCGACCGCGCTGACGGTAGTAGGAGAGGAGGACTCGATGGTCCATGAGGGAAGTCATTCTTTTCTTTTCTTTTCGGGCTTTTGTATGTGTGTTTGTGGCGCCAGTCTTGCCAAAGTAAAACCTGTATAAGTGACTGTGCTGTAAATAATTGCCTTTTATTCGGTTGTATCTATGCGTTGCTTCTATTGTTTAACTGTTATATGTGCATTTTTGTATGGCTGTGAATACGTGCTTGCCTTGTGTGTGTGTGTGTGTGAAATAAAAGTGTGCTTGTCCAATTGTTCCCCCGTTTCGCTTCGTCCTTTCCTTTGTTGAATCTCCATCTTGCATCACGTAAGGGATTGATAGTGGGTTTAAAACACCGCGTAACTAATCTGAACCGTCAAGGTCAACGATAACTCCGCTCGGTTATCCCTATAGCACGGAACGAGCCACTTAAGCGGTTCGTGTCCGGAGTCGACCTGTGGCGTGGTACAACCCCTCGGTAGGTTACCCGGGCGAGTACTTAGGTATATCGACTTTCGGCGATTCACCCTATTTCGCGCGGGTAGAATGCGGACTGGGTGTGGTGAGGTTAAACCCCACCCCGTGACTGGCTCCTGGCGGTAGTTCCAGGAGGGTCACGACTGAATTGTCGGTTCCGGTGGGCGACGCGTCACGCTTCGAGTTACGTGGCCGATCGCATGCCGGCGGCCAGAATTCGTATATATATATATAAATATAAATATATATATATATATAATATATATATATGTGTGTATACTGCATATATGTGTGTGATATACTGTATATATGTGTATATATGTGTTATATATATATATATATATATATATATGTGATATATAGTATATATATATATATATGTATAAATAGTTTTTAGTTTTTTCTTGTGTTGTTGTTTAGTTTTTTGTGTTATTGTTTAGTTTGGGTTTATTGTTTGCCTGTTTTGGAAGTAACTGTCAGCTCCCACGGGGCTACTTTTTAAGCGGTGCAGCACTTTCACTGCACAGCTTCCTTCGGTCATGAGTGCAATTTTTTCGGGATGTTTGACAAAATAACAAATTATATAAAAAACAGGAGCGCGGTTCAAAAAAGGAAGCTTGCGGGGACAAAATATTTTTGGGGGGGGGCAGGGGGGTTGCCTTACATACTCGTATAATGACATATTTTGAGAACTATCAATTAAAAAACAACTTCTCCGATCATTCTTCCACATATATGTAAAACTAGAACAGCACTTGTAGAGCACATAATCTCACTTCACGTGTTCATTCTGAAAAAAAATACCATTGTTAACTGAACATGCTACTATTATGGTCCATTGCAATTATGACCCATATACAGGCCATATCATACATGCACCCTATTGTGTCACATATTTTCTTGGCATGGGCTATGTACATCATCAATTTAATTCTTCACTCACATCCGGTCAGAGCTGAGATATATGAAGTTTCAGATTTTTCAGATAAAGATTTCAATTCAACCAATTGCGATTGGAATACCACTTCACTGATGACATCATCATCATCACCCCATATAATCCCATGGGGAATTGATGACATTAACAAAGTTTCAATTTGTTTAGTGGAGCGGATTCAGAGGAAATGATGTCCAAATTTTTTCCTTTAATCCAATATGGCTGCCATACCATGTGACCCATTACATCAGAATTAGCAATAAAATATTCTCGATGGGGAGTCCCTCCTATGTTTAAAGCTTTGCATCAATCAGACAATCGGTTGCAGAGAAAAACATTGACGCAGACACAGAGAGACAGACACACGTACAGTAACACGTTTATAAACAGGGGAAAACATGAGACCACAGCGCGAGCTGCCACCTCGTTTAGTACAAAACTAACTTGTCGTCCGAGGGTTTAAAAATGCTAACCTTGATACCTGGAAGCCCTCGAGGTCCTGTGGGTCCTTGGGGTCCTCTCTCTCTGGAAGTGTCCCTCATTCCAGCACCAACAGTGTTAGAAATTGACTGTTCTGATGAAACAAAAAAAAAAGTTACATCTGTTAGATCACCTTTTAGTCTTGATTTAAATAATGTGAAAAGTTACAATTGCTTGTAAAGCATCAATGATGAGTGATTGGGAGTAAAGGCTGTTGAAAGGAACCTTTTCACAAGAAAAAGTCAAGATTAATTTTCAGCTGAGATAACCATTTCATACAATTTCCTGCTTCCACAAATCACATTTTCACTTTTCCTGCAGAAAAGTTTGTCCCAGGTAAGAAAAGTCAGTTCCATAACGCATATGCTTTTGTTGACACTCTATCACTGAAACAATAACGAGTCATAGAACAGACCACAAAGTTTGCAGACAATCAAGGAGAGGCATATAAAATATTTTAACTCTTCTACATAACTGTGATCACAAAACAGACCTTGAATGTATAAGCATTAACTTTGATCAAAGAGGTGGTCAATTACAATTCGCCGTGGGTTAATATTCTCGGCACTTGGCTGGATAATAGATTTATCAGTGCACCAGACATGGGTAGGCCAAGCAGTTTTTCACACAGGCTGGACCAGGTGCTCTTCTGACCCCAATCGGGCGCTTGTTCGCAGAACCCGTTTGGCCTGACAAACAGCTGAAAGTTGTAGCGTAACCTCTATAACTGCACCGACGGAAGGCCAGCAATCCAGTCTGTCTCCTTCACCCGGTAATTTACAAATCCGTTGATTTCCTACATTATCACGAGTAAAGCGCTTGCACAAACCTAGCGTGTATACATACATTCCTTGGAACATTGTTTTCATTTCAAATATCAACCCACACAGGTCACTAGTTAAGGTTGATCTGATGCTTGAGTGATTTTTTCCACATCAAGGTGTTACATGGTCACCGATGTGGTCTCACCAGCAATACAAAGCCATCTGCACCTTATAATTAGAGGTACCACTTCAGCAATCTTGGAGTTACCATGATTCGCCAAAGCATGCCGCTGTGCCATCAGAGACGTGGGAGTTGAAATGCGTCACAATCAAACCATGAAGATTATTCTTTCCCACCTCTTAACTTTACTTTTTTGAATTATGCATGCTTTATCAGAAGCAAACAAATTCACAAATCAGACTGCCATTTGGAAACGTATTTTTCAATGGCACATTCTACTACATCGCAATTAAACATTCATACATCTGCCATCAACTTTCTCCTGACTTTGAATTGTCCTTGTAGTGTTATTGATACAACTGGTGGTGAATGTTTGGATGACTTTTCAAGGTGAAACAATATAATAACATTAAGCGTTCCAGTGGTGTGAACTACAGCCCAGCTCTTTTTACAAGGGAGCTAAACCAAGGAATAAATTTTGAAATGCCCTCCACAAGAAGTCATTTCTAATAGTCCTTCCATTTTCACCTCTGTAACCGCATTTGCATAATTTATGTTGCCATTTGATCGTTGTCTTTTTCATTCACCTCATTAGTCACACATTAGTGACTTCTTGACCTCACATTAACCGTGTCACTGCTTGCAGCACATAACCTGAATGTGTATACCGTAGCTCTCAGTTAATATGACAGCAGTGTTCGTCTTTTCCCTAGTTTTGAGTCAATATTAGTCAGAGAATCCATTCTCACCCCCATATCTCTATCTATCTCCTATCTCTCTATCTCTCTATCTCTCTATCTCTCTATCTCTCTATCTCTCTATCTCTCTCTCTTATCTCTCTATCTCTCTATCTCTCTATCTCTCTCTCTCTCTCTCTCTCTTCTCTTCTCTCTTCTCTCTCTCTCTCTCTCTCTATCTCTCTATCTCTCTATCTCTCTATCTCTCTATCTCTCTATCTCTCTCTCTTCTCTCTCTCTCTCTCTCTCTCTCTCTCTCACAGCCCGCAATGATCAAATGATCCAGATGGCCATTCAATGAGCAATTGGTAAGCGGAAACAATTCTTCAGATCACTTTAGAGTTGGATGGTTTACTTTGTCGATGCATCAAATCTTAATGTCCTCTCCATTCGTGGTAAATCCCCTGCATTTTTTCACTTTATTCGCTCCCCCGCCCCCCACCCCCACACTCCTTCAATCTTTCTCCATCCATCCTTTCCTCTTAGCCTCTCTTGCCATCTCTCCCTCCTTCAATATTGACCCTCCCTCTCTTCCTCCACCCTCCATGTATCTTTCTCCACCCACATTCTCTCACCTCCTCCTCCCATCTTCTTCTCTCCTCTCCATACTTCTCTGCCTTTATGGATGACCTTCGGCACAACTAAGGTGTGAACCCGCTGTGCAGGGTTCCAGGAATCATTGATTGGATGGCTCCCTGCTGTTGATGTGAATGGTCACGCAATAAAAAAAAAAATAAATAACGCACACAAACATAATCTTTAAAATGTTCAGTCACATCAGAGGTCCACAGAAGATGAATAGTAAGTAGATTGTACAAGATCTGACCAACAATGTCTGAATACATTTCCCAGAGCACCCCCTGAGAGGTGATGAAGGTGTGTGATTAAAATTGATTAGTTTCACTGGCCAATTTTTTTTCTTTTTTAGTAAAGCAAATATTTTCTTAAAACAAGTTTTCTTGAAACAAACAAACAAACAAAAAACATGAGAAAAAATTTCTAGCCTCAAGAAGAATTCTCATGGTGGTTTTCTTGTTTCAAGAAAACATTTATTTGAAGAAAAAATTTTCTTACTATGAAAACATTTTCAAGCAGTGTTGGGCCAAAACTTTTAGCAAAACTCATTCTGTCATTCCTATTGTGCGATTGTCTTGATGGCAGCACAAGAATAACAATGCAGCCGAAACCATGAGCAGTGATAAAACCGGGTCAGCACTTGGTTCACAGTCTTGAGCAACTAATTAACTCAAAGTTTGAAAAGCAGATTTAATTATAAGTGATGTCAATGAATGGATCATTTACTATTCCTTAATTAGGACAAACTTTTATATATCATCTTTGATGAGTTTTGCTTAACGAACTGTAACATAAGACCTTTAATTGTGCACCTCTTGTGGATATATTACAGGCACTAGCGGGCACTCCCGCCCTCACGGCAGGAGTACCCTTCTCGGCCCACTGAGCGAGAGTACCCATCTCGGCCCACCTTCGGTGGAAACCTTCGGCGGCACATTCTTGAAAATTCACTTTATAACGTTTGACATTTAAAAATAAATTTTATTGACCATAATATATCGTACTCCATGTGATCACATTCGAAGCTTGCAACACACTCTTGTGAAATCCATTGCGATGACGTTTTTTGATGGCACAAACAGTGCCAATGGTAACAAAAACATGTTCATCAAACATTTCATCATACAACACATGACCAAAAGTATGTGGACACTTGTTCCTCCAACATCTCATTCCAAAATCATGAGCATTAACATGGAGTTGGTCCCGTCTGTGCTGCTATTACAGCCTCCACTCTTCTGGGAAGGCTTTCCACAAGATGTTGAAACATTGTTGCAGGGATTTGCTTCCATTCAGCCACAAAAGCATTAGTGAGGTGGGGCACTGACGTTGGGCAATTAGGTCTGGCTCGCAGTGGGTATTCCAATTCATCCCAAAGGTGTTTGATGGGGTTGAGGTCAGGACTCTCTGTAGGCCGGTCAAGTTCTTCCACACCGATCTCGACAAACCATTTCTGTATGGACCTCACTTTGTGCACGTGGGCATTGTCATTCTGAAACAGGAGAGGGCCTTCCCCAAACTGTTGCCACAAAGTTGGAAGCACAGAATCATCTGGAATGTCATTGTATGCTGTATCATTAAGATTTCCCTTCAATGGAACTCAGGGGCCTCGCCCAATCTATGACAAACAGCCCCAGACCATTGTTCCTCCTCCACCAAACTTTACAATTGGCACTATGCATTCAGGCAGGTAGTGTTCTGGCATCCGCCGAACCCAGATTTGTCCTTTGGACTGCCAGATGGTGAAGCATGATTCATCACTTCAGATAATGCATTTCTACTGCTCCAAAGTCCAATGGTGGTGAGCTTTACACCACTCCAGCCGATGCTTGGCATTGCACATGGTGATCTTAGGCTTGTGTGCAGCTGCTCGGCCATGGAAACCCATTTCATAAAGACCTCGATGAACAGTGCTTGTGCTGACGTTGCTTCCAGAGTCGGTTTGGAACTCAGTAGTGAGTGTTGCAACCGACGACAGATGATCTTACTGTGCTGCATGCTTCAGCACTCAGCGGTTCCACCCTGTGAGCTTGTGAGGCCCACCACTTCAGGGCTGAGCTGTTGTTGCTCCTAGACGTTTCCACTTCACAATAACAGCACTTACAGTTGAACGGAGCAGCTCTAGCAGGGAAAAAATTTAATGAGCTGACTTGTTGGAAAGGTGGCATCTCATGACGGTGCCATGTTGAAAGTTACTGAGCTCTTCAGTATGGCCCATTCTACTGCCAATGTTTGCTTATGGAGATTGCATGGCTGTGTGCTTGATTTTATACACCTGCCAGCAATGAGTGTGGCTGAAATAGCCGAATCCACAAATAAGAATGGGTGTCCGTATACTTTTGGTCATGTAGAGTATATTATTATCCCTACCTTTTTGAAAAATACAGGGGGATATTGTGATTGGTTCTGTCTGTCTGTCTGTCTGTCTGTCTGTCCCACTGTCTCCTAAATGGTTGTGCAGAAATTCACCAAACTTGGTAGCGATGATCACCACGTGGCAAGAAGGTGCAAGAGCAGCAGGCCAATCATTTTTGTCCACACACCCTGGGGCAGGATCAAATGGACAAATAGTGGAACTTTTTGCCATCTTTCAAATTTGCTTTTGGTGGGAAGCATGGAGATTTGCAATGGCGAGTCATAGACTTTGCCCTCATGTTTAATTTTTTTCATTCTTATTGTTCTATCTCCGGGCCAGAGTACCCATCCAGGCCCATCTTCGATGGCACGAAGAATGATGCTGGGAGAAACTAGCACACCCAATTGGTCAGTGCACTGACTAATCGACGAGTGAAGGGAAAAACAGGCACACTCAATTGGTCAGTATCGTGACCAATCGCCAAGTGAATATTGGCGACTTTGCTACAGCCACACAGCCTCTATTTATTATAGTAGAGTATGTACAAATATGGTTGCAGTCATGGAAAAGACCTCCATGTGCATTCAGAGACATGTATGATTTTCCCCAGACAGATATTTCTTTTCTTTATATGAGATAGATTTCCCACCTTTCGTGTAGGACTTTGGGAAGAATATGCGTCGTTAGTGAGAAAGTTAGAGTTCTCTCAACTCCTTAGGTCTATCGATCCATCATTGGATCCCTCTATGGCTCCACCTGCCCATCCATCACCAGTCCCTCACCATGTTCAACTTTGGAACTCATAGGTCCTCATGCCCTGTCGATCTGGTAATTTGCCCTTCAAACCTCCCCCTCCCTCCTTTTTCCATTCCACGTCATGAATTACACCCTGTAATGAGTCCAAACATCATGCATCATCATTGCTTCAAAACAATGGACCACAATATCCGTTCAACTTGCACAAAGGATTTTATGTGGGTGCTTGAACACGTGGAAAGTAAATAGAATCACTCTTTCAATTCATGCAAAAACCCCATTTGGACACAATATAAGTAATTATTAGCTCTGCAGTGGTCGTTTGGTTCTTTTGATTAGTTGGAAAACAATAACACATTTGGAGCTGCAGGATCATTAACCTGTAGCTGTTCAGATGACGTCATGTGTCTGGCATGCGTTCATCATCATCATGGTTCCACGGAACAACAGCAGATGATCTCGACATTCAAGGCAAGAGGAAGTAGAAAGAGTGTGGATCATGTGCCCCACAGAACACCAACAGATTACCTTGATCTCCAAGGTGAGAGGAAATGGGACAGAGTGCTTTTGTGTGCTCCACCGAACAACAACAGCAGATTATCTTTATCTCCGAGGTGAGCGGACGTGGAGCAGAGTGCATATGAACACTCCACCAAACAACAACAGATGAGCTTGACCTCTGAAGAAAGAGGAGGTAGAAGAGTGTTTTCTTTGCGCTCCATGGAACAACAACAGATTAGCTCGACCTCCGTAGAGTTAGGATGTGAAACCAAGTGTGGTCAGTTGCAAAGATAACCTCCATGGTGGGAGAACCTTTGTAGAAGACTTTGAACAAGGGACATTGAAGCAGACTTACTGAGCATCTCGATCTATCAGGCATCTTGATTTGCCAGGCATCTTGATATACCAGGAATCTTGATATACCAGGTATCTTGGTCTACCAAGGATTCAACCCACCTAGCATATTTAGCATATACCTAGCAATTTTTTCACAATTCTCTTTATTCATTCTAATTCTTGCTTTTTCGGCTTCTTTCATCTCTTTCACTCTATTTCTCTCTTTCATTATCTATCTCTCCAAGTAGAAGTGAATTATTGCAGAAAGTTTTCTGTAAGGCTCACTTGGCTGTGCCTGGATGGGTTTGAGGGTGGAGGAGAAGCAGCTGAAACCCGAATCCTATCCAGGTTCCTCCTGATGACTCCATCTTTGCTCTTTACTTATTTGGGTTTCTTCTTGGTCTTCCATTTGATTACAAGTTATTGATCGCAGATGATGCTACAAAAGCTATTGATCACAGACAATATCATAAGCAACTGATGGTAAATTATGTCACAAGTAGTTGAATGCAGACAATGCCATAACTTATTGATCACAGACAATATCATGATTAATTGATGGAAAATGATGTCACGAGTTATTGATTGCAGACAGTTTCACGGGTTATCAATTGTAGATTATGCTCCAATTCATTGCAGATGATGTAACAAGTTATTTATCACAGACGATCCTACATGTCATTGATCACAGACAATATCATGAGTAATTGATGGAAAACGATGCCAGTTTTTATTGATAACAACTGTTAATCGAGCGTGAAAAGCGCATGTGCAGTCACCACCAACATTTCAAATGCAGCCTGTGGCAGGTGGTTGCATCATTGCTGGGAGCATGGCTGTGTCGCTGATGCAATGCCCCTGTCTCCAGTAATCTGGTACTTATTTCACTGACCTCGGAAAGATGACAGGCTGAGTCAACCCACCTGGTGTTATTTAAGGACACGACTGAGGCTCAAACTCAAGACCCTAAGAACTTAAGCAGCCACTGTAACGATGACGCTAACACCAGGCTTGCAAGTACAGCTGCAATCATTCACTGCCGGCCGTGTCTAAGTAAGTTTGAAAAAATTTTTTTTTTTCGTCAGTCAAGAGGATCTAAATCACTTTGAGAATCGCCTGAGATTACAGCACAAATGGACAGAACACAATTAGATTGTTCATTCATTGAGTTGCATACAATAACCTCATTGAACCTTTGTCCGTCATGTGATTTTTAATTGAATTTCAGGAGAAACTACTTTGTATTCCATTTTTATGTAATATTCATGGGAAACATAATTTTGTGAAATTAAAATGCTTTTTCTTTAATTTCATTGTTGCTAAATATTGACATACACAGTACTTGAAGCGGAGATGGTGTAACCAACTCATAAATTAACTAGAGGGGAGCACTCGGTAGAGTGCAAAACTCCGCCGCCAATACTGCTGGGTCACTTAAGTGAACCTGATATCCTATTCATTGTAGGTCAAAACGGATCAGACTCTACTGAACCACGATTGAACAAACTAAGCTAGATCGACGCGCATGTAGAAATGCCAAAAAAAATAAAATCGAAATTTTTTTGAAAACAAAAGTAGCAAAATTGTGTTTTTTTTTCTCTAACAAATTTTTTTTGGGGGGGGGTGGAAATCACTTAAAACATGTATAAATGCAAAAAAAAATTCAAATATTTTTCAAATAAAATCGAAATTTTTTTGAAAAAAAAGTTGCAAAATGTTTTTTTTTTTCTCTAACAAATTTTTTTTGGGGGGGGGTGGAAATCACTTAAAACATGTATAAATGCAAAAAAAAATTCAAATATTTTTCAAATAAAATCGAAATTTTTTTGAAAAAAAGTTGCAAAATGTTTTTTTTTTCTCTAACAAATTTTTTTGGGGTTGGAAATCACTTAAAACATGTAGAAATGCAAAAGCATAAATTCAAATATTTTTCAAAATGGCCGCCATAGCGGCCATATTAGACTTTGGACCAAGTCCAAAATCTAAGGCATGATCCTTGGACCATACCTAATCCCCCACAAGTTTCGTCGAAATCCGTCCAGGAGTTTTTCCATAATACTGTTCACAAACAAAAAAAACAAACAGACAGGGGTGAAAACAGTAACCTCCGTCCATCTTCGATAGCGGAGGTTAATAATAACCGCACCCTTCCCCTCTTTAACGTATATCTCTGAAATATACGGTTTTTAACGATCATTCTGTTTTTTTTCTCTGACAACAACGCTGCAAATAAACAAAACAAAAAAACAACTTGATCAGATAGGTGCAGGAAGACTAAAAGTCGTGTAGTGAAAAGTTTTACATTGAACCCAAGGAGGGAGATAACCAGAGAGTTGGTGTCAAAGCCACCCAATCTCGCCTGTTTATACATTTATCGTTTTTAAAAGACGTCTAATAATATTTTTTATAAAGCATTGCAGTGAAGTCTGATCCAATAATTTTAAAGCAATATATGTATTTGTATATTGTAATCAGTAAAAAATAGTGGGTAGATAAAAACATTAGAAAGGAAATAACTTGCACCAAAAACTTTAACATTTTCACGCTCACGCTGACGCTGACGCTCACGCTCATGCTCACGCCGGGGTATCGCTATAGCTCTGTTCTTCGAACAGGCGAGCTAACCAGAGTTGGTGTCAAAGCCACCCAATGCTCGCCTGTTTATACATTTATCGTTTTTAAAAGACTAGTCTAATATATATATAATTTTTAAAGCATTGCAGTGAAGTCTGATCCAAATAATTTTAAAGCAATATATGTTGTTGTATATTGTAATCAGTAAACAAGAGGTCCACACGAAGAATTCAAAACTCACAGGGGGCGAACTTTCTCACTGCAAAAAGTCAACAAAGGCTTTCAGAGGTAGGAAATGCCGATGGCCCAAACTGGAAGACGAACTTGAAGACTGGGTTAACACACAGAGAGTGGATGGTCGGGGTGTTTCTACTGTTCAGATTAGACTCAAAGCAAGATCGATCACTTTTGTGTGCTAATTTTCGGACGTTTTTGCGCTTGGTATTTTGTGCAACATTTGCGGCTTATAAACCAGTGCGGCTTGTGTGTGTTTATATTCCAGATTTTTTTAAATTTAGGGATGCGGCTTATATAACGATGCGCTCAATGGTCCGAATTTTATGGTACTCGCCTTGCCATGAGAAATGCATCTAAAAGAAAAAGTAATATGTAGTGTTGGGAGTTGGAGTACGGACAGGAACGGATGGAAAACAGCATCCTGGTTGCCATGGCAACCACTTTAGATGACGAACATATGTCGCGGCACACCGTTTCCACAGTCTGTACCTATGTACAAATATGAAACGTGAAAGTTGAAAACTTTGGGAGTTAGAGTACGGAGATGGAAAACAGCATCCTGGTTGACATGGCAACCACTTTAGATGACGAACGTATGCCACGACACACCGTCTCCACAGTCTGTACCTATGTACCAAATATGAAAGGTGAAAGTTGAAAACTTTGGGAGTTAGAGTGCAGACAGGAACGGATGGAAAACAGCATCCTGTTGCCATGGCAACCACTTTAGATGACGAACGTATGTCGCGGCACACCGTCTCCACAGTCTGTACCTATGTACCAAATAGTGAACGTGAATGTTGAAAACTTTGGGAGTTAGAGTGCGGACAGGAACGGACGACACGGACGGACGGATGGACAGACAGACAGACAGACAGGCAGACAGACAGACAGACAGACGGACGACCGGTATCACATAATACACCCCGATATATATATATATATTATATATATATATAATATATATATATATATAATATATATATATATATCGGGCGTATAAAAAATAGTGTGGTAGATAAAAACATTAGAAAGGAAAAAATAACTTGCACCAAAAACTTTAACATTTTCACGCTCACGCTGACGCTCACGCTGGGGGTATCCTATAGCTCTCTGTTCTTCGAACAGGCGAGCTAAAAATGAGAAATTAAATCAAGGGGAAACAGGGCATTTCGTTTCGTAATGTGAAGTCCACAAGGTGATCAATGATCATTTTATTGTCATCGGTAAGAGACTCGATGGCCACCTTAACCCGGTGAATCATCTGAAGCCTTAGGTTATATTCGAATATCGTGACTATTTTTCATGAGACATTATTATAGCCTGACAGGATGGGACAGTGGAAACACACTAACCTTTGAGCTATATAGTCTAGGTTCGATTCACGACAAGAATATTACCTGTCGGGTTGGTGTTTTGCAGGCAGGGTGATTCATCAATGTGTGTGCTGTCCTTTGGATGGAAGTTAAACTGTGCCCTGTCTGTCAGCATTAGTTGGTGGATGTGAAATATCCCACGGTGTACCATATGTACAGAGGAATATGCTGTATTTGGTGTAAAAGCATCGTATGGTATAATGTGTGAAGTAGAGGCTGCCATGTAACTCCATAACCAAAATGTTCTTGTAGTGGGGCAACTTAGCATAACAATTGTGCATTTTTTGAGGAAAATTATCCAATATCCAAATCTGTTCATAATATGATAGGCTACTAGTGTGCCAAATTTGGTGCTTTCCTCACAAAATGCACAATTGTTATGCTATATTTAGCTAAGTTGCCCCACTATTGTTAAACAAATACCACAAACAAATTATTACTTTTTTGCATTTGTTGAATTTGCAATATAGTGGGGCGGCTACCCAAATATTCAAAGAATTTGTGTCAGATATTGTAACAAGCAAAGCACCCAATGTAGCACATAATATGTCTTCAATAAATGTGCGAACATTATTCAAGATATTGGGACACTAGAATCTCTTATTCCCCATATTGGATTTCTAAAATGGCACCACTTAAATCTAATTTGCCTATTATCTCTGACGTAATGCAGCTACTGACTTGATTCTGTAATCTAAAATGTATTTTTTTTTTTTTTCGGGCAAGAATCCAATGGTACCATTTTCAAACGTTAATATATCTATCACGTGTCTTTAAAATTTTATTGGAAATTTTAGCAAATATTGGATTCAAACAATACTTTCACAAGAGAGCCACCAGTCAAGCTGACCTGCAGCACACTGTCATCACGCCAACACCGTGCCTACAACACTACTGTCTGGGATGAAACACAGGATTGCGAGACCTTCCGGGTTTGAAGACTGGTTGTTGCCACAGAAGAGAAACATCCCCCAGTTCACACTGGGCACCTGTGGAACTAGAACTGTTCGTTCTAGGTGTATGTGCGTTCTTCAGGCAGGGATCGTTAATGATGTACCTCGATGCTCTGACAGACTGTCCCTGGTTCCATGCACTGTACACCTACTATGCTAGGATACCAGTGCCACCTGAGACATGGCCGACTCACCATAAAACACCCAGATGATCCAGGAGAATTAGGAACCACTTCACCGCTTAGAAAACACACAGAGCGTGTTCTCTTCAATCCGATTGACCAGGCACTATGAGCAGAATAATGCTTGATCAAAGGAGACGCATGGACATGCTCACTGAAACCCTCAGTGCCTCGTCGTCTGGAGTTTGCCGGGACCAGAATTGCCAGGTGCATCGAAGAATTCCAGGATGGGAACCAACACTGAGAGGCAAACACAGACACACTCATCGTGATCAGACGCCAATTACAGCCTCATTTGTTAAAGATAAGTTCGCCTCTTCGTCGGTCATAGAGGAGATGGCAACCATTCGGGAGGAGATCAGGATGCTAGTCTAAACTGGGAACAAAGGAGATCGCGATCCTGTTGCTTGAGACCTGATGAAATGCAAGAGGGATTGGCCCAAGATCAGTTCGAGGCTTTTCACCAGAGAGTGTCTGTTGGACAGAACAAAGCATGGGCGCACCCATTCCTCGTAACAAGTCTGAAGGTTCAGCACTTCCACTCCAAGAAGCCAGAGCATAGTCAGCAACAGCTCGCCTCCATCAAGAATGACCTTGAATCTTCGCACGCTGTACATTGGCTGCCAGACGAGGATGGAGAACCTTGAGGAGTTCTTTTGTCACGAGATCAGCATGTCCTCCTGCATTGTCTGATGGTGGAAGCCTCTGCACTGGTACAAGAGTGATCTCCTCACATGCTTGGAAGAAGTCTCCGCGCAAAGACAGAGACTCCTGTCATGACCTGTATTGTGCTTGATGGAGCAGCCATCGTCCAGAATGCTGAAGCGCTGCCATCAAAGACCATTGAAGAGTATGCACAACAGATCTTCATCCCATATATGTCCACGAAGCTGCAAACAGTGTCACGCCTGGATCTGTCTGGGATACTTACTTCTGATTCACTGAAGGTAGTACACGTGCAACGGGGAAAGGTGTGCGCGAACGTGTGGTGGTGCCGCCATACACGAACTGAGCAGAACTTCCTACGAGTGGACAGCAACAAGACCGAGCTGTTCAGTTCTCTCTCAGCAGCTCTCATGAATGGTTGACCAGGGACAAGCAACTCGTCATTCTGATGGAGAGCAGTGCTCAGCAAGCACTACTGCCAGATCTGACCTTCCTCGCCCCATGTAACCATGAAGAAGCTGACAGTCGATGTTGCTGCATGCATCTCACGCAGTCCAGCATGGACACCATGCAATACTCATCCGGAATGTAGAACCGGATGTGTGGGTGCTGCAGTGTCCTGGCACAGGAGTTGCAACAGAAGACAAACTGTGGCTGCATTCGGAACAGGCCAGAGTTTCGATACCTAGCAGCACATTGAAATAGCGACTGGATTGGGACGAGAAAGGCTCGTGCACTGCAATGTTCACGCTCTAACTGGATGCGACACTGTGTCTAGTTTCATAGACTGGCAAGAAGACGTGTTGGCAGTGGACGGTACTGCCAGAACTCACTGAGGCGCTGCTGCTGCTTCCTCTGCACCTCGTGACATACCTGACGATGCAATGCACATCATCGAGAGGTTCGTGATCCTGTTGTATGATCGAACCAGCAAATGCACAGACATTGACAAGGCAGGAGGATCTTCGCAGGAAGAACAATGGCAGCTCATCCCTCCACGAAGGCAGCTCTGTGAGGAACAAATGTCAAGAGGGCAGTGTATCAGGTGGACATGTGTGTGGGGTCAGATACTGCTGCCAGCACCAGACTCCCTCCACCAACCAACTGGCGTGGTCAAGGACTGGAGAAGGACAGTACACACCTTACTGGACCAGGCTAACTGAGGCAGCTCACAGCTGCATTGAGCTGGTTTCTTGCAAGTGCAAGAAAGGGTGTGTGAGGCGCTGCCAGAGTGCAAAAAGGCTCCCTTCAGTGCACAGCCCTCTGTTGTGTGTGAAGGGGACTGCACATGACGATGAGCAACAACATACATGTACTTGTGGCAATGCTGAACTTGTTAAACGACACTGTATTACACGATCTTCATACGGTATATACCTAGCCTCAGATACAGTACACCTAGCCTCAAATACTAGACCATGTAGGCATGTCAGTATTACCTAAGACTTACAGAACTAAGACATTCTTTTTCAAAGAATTGTGTTGAATCCAATATTGCCTAGATAATTTCCAAATAAAATGTATAACAGACTGTGATGATAATATTAAGTTGAAAATGTACCATTGATTCCTTGCCCCAAAACATACATTTAGATACCAGAATCAAGTCAATACTGCATTACGTCCAGAGATAATAGCAAATGTAGATTTCAAGTGGTGGCATTTTGAAAATCCAATATGCGAGACATAAAGAGAGAATTATCAAGTGGCCCAAATACTCGAAAAATGCTTCGCAACATAATTAATGTACATTTGTGCCAATTGTTGCTTGTAATCCACAAAATGCACAACAGGTTTGCTATGCTGCTACTCTAATAGATATGAGTAGGAATGCATGAACCTACATCCATTTTGTGATGGTATGAGAGCCCACAGTTATGTATAATCTCTTCCAAGCTGTCTAGCCTGGGTTTGAATCCCGACCCAGCTAGAAACTGTCATTCCGGTGTTTTACAGGCAGGGTGATTCATCATTGTGTGTTCAATCTCTCGGATGAACGTTAATCTGGGCATCTTGTCTGCCAAAATTAGTCGGTGGATGTTATAGAGCCCACAATGTCTTTCGCCAAAGAGACGGTGAGCTAACGCCGGCACCCTGGACAAATTGTTAATTATAGTCCTCACTACCGCTGGGAAAACAAAAGCAAACCACCGTGTACTCCTTGCAACGAGACTGCTTTAGCAGCAGTGAATGTGTGCCTTCAGGTAGGGCACCAGAAGCAACATATTATGATATTCATCATTATAATGTAAAGGATATTCAAACAATGGTTATAGGTATAATGAAAGAGGCTAAACTATCAGTATTTCCATTTATTGTTCACCAGCATGGACAGATGTTGACTTGTGCGCGAATCATTGAAAAATTTAATGTGTGTTACCTGATGAGTAGTCGGTGTGTCTACGTGTGGCCGAATAATTTTACCACCTGGATAACACAACACAGAAGTCCTAAAGGGTTTCAATGTATGATGCAATCTTGACCGAAATAATTTAATCCAAGCTTTCCAAAAGACCTTCAAGAAGAAAATGCAAAGCCATCCAATAAGACTTGAACTTTACATTAGGCCTACTTTGAGCTCGGATTGAATTTTTCCTTCGAGTGTTACGGTGCCCTCGGTTTAATGTGTTACGGTGCCCTCTGCTTTGAGTTATAGTTTGCCTTCGAGGTGCTTGAACAAGGGTTGTTCGAAAAGTTACATAAACCAACTCTTAACCATCTTGTACACCTTTCCAGGTAGCAATGTACAAGTTAAAATGGGTTACAATGTCTTTTCATCTCAGCTACTTAGATTTG
>CM068967.1:61819890-61836471 GCA_035128595.1 Eptatretus atami
CAATCCTTATGGTCATTTGCAAACCTCAGCCTGGCTCTTCTTTGCTTCTCCTTGATGAAGGGCTTTTTTCTAGCTTTGCATGACTTCAGCCCTGCCGCTAGAAGCCGGTTTCGAACCATCCTCGCCATGCACTTCACCCCAGCTGCCGTTTGCCATTCTTTTTGTAGGTCACTTGATATGATCCTACGGTTGTTGAGTGACATTCGAATGAGTTGGCGGTCATCCCGGTCAGTGGAAAGTGTTTTGCCCTCTCCAGTCTGTAGCTTGTTGTCCCCAATGTTTGCTGCTTGACCTTTGTTTTGAACGCCGTCTTTGACATTTTAGATGGAAGCAACGGACGCTCACTGTATCCCTCTGCAGTAAAGCAGAATTGAACCTTCTTTCCTCACTCAAAACTTTTCTTTTAACTCTTTGGCATGGTCAATAGTTATTTTTTTGATTCAATTACTTTTGAGTACTACTACACTGTTTTTGCCATCCAGCTGGTCCTATTGCAAGAGATTGATGACCACAGCAGTGGTTTTATACTTTTCGTTGTTAAATAAGATTCGTTCAGTTGATCACCTAATAATACCTCACAAGTAGAATGAGGTGTGCCTGTGTTGGAATTCAACACACTAATGGAATGGCTTCCTATATGTAAGATGCTGATTTATTTTTTTGAGTGGCTCTTATTTTTCCAGAGCTGATATATAATTATATAATATATATATATATATATATAATATATATATATACGATTACATATACATATACGTAATGGAGTACTTAGATAAAAATATAATTAAAAAATATATTATAAAACAATTCTCAATAACATAAATACCAATGTCACCGCAGGGTGGCCCGTATCTTGCCAAAAGTGACCACGTGTACTGTCTTTAAGTCACACTGAGGTGAACAGAGCTGCTATCCACCAGGAGCGACTCCTTGAGGAATATCTGCTATCGAGAGATTCCGATGAGAATCGTTCTACAGAGTAACCATGAAAATATGCGTTTGCCTCATAAGTCACAAATGACGTCATAAAGTCTCAAGCTTGACATATACTAGAAGCACTCATCGAGGTGTTCATTTGAGGTACTAACATATGGTTCCTAAACTTGAAAATTTGACCTTGGGTCAATATGTTTGACTCAGGCGCTAACCTTGAAGGTCAAGGTCGATCACAAACAAAACTAATCAGCTGAGTGCTAAGCATTTACTACATTCCCACAAAGTTTGAATGATTCGATCAAAATTACTAAAATAAGGGTTTCGTCGACCTCCATAATTGACATCAAAGTGACGTTGACCTTTGACCTTGATTTTGACCTTTATGTGACGGAAAGGTATTGCAATAAGACAACGATATGTGAACCTACAAGATTTCCAATGAGAACTGTGCTGTCAGAGTGACCTAAAGAAGAGTTTCTGATGTGAACTAAAGCGATACAATATACATAAAAATGCAGTTTTTTTCTTCATAAGTCGTAAATGACCTACATCGTAAATAGTTATGTCTGGAAAACACTCATCAAGGGCTTTAATTTTGAGAGACTACGATACGTAACTGAACTTGAAAATTTGACCTTGTGGTAAAAAATGAATGACCTAATATCTTGAAGGTCAAGGACGATCAACACTAAAAATTAATCTCTGAGCGCCATACCACACCCTACATACCACCAAGTTTGAGATCATTCGAGCAAATTACTCAAAAAATAAGGGTTTCGGCGACCTCCAGTTACCGCAAAGTGACCTTGCTTGACCTTGACCTTGACCTTTATGTGTGCTGAACGAGGTGATAATATACTACTTGAATGTTACCCACAAGAGTTCCGATGAAATTTGTGCTTACAGGTTATATAAAGTGAAAAATCACGATTACAGACACAAACAAAAAAAAAACTTACCAAGTAACAGATCTTGCAAAAACGAAGTTTTGGCAAGATAATAAATTGGTGGTTGCTAAGAGATGCAGTGCAGCATGTTAAAATTGGTTATTCATGACAATTTGAATCCATGATTATATGGAGGTGCTGTGTAATGGACATGCCTCTCAGGTGAAGTGTTTATTGCTTCATATATTATCATATAAAGTGGTGTATGATTAAAGTTATTAATAGAGACATAAACAGACATTTTGAAGGACATTACCATAAAAAGAAAACCACAAAGCTTTTCGATGTGCTTTCATCAGGTGAAATTCGCACAAAGTGAATGAGGTAATGAAGAAGAACAGTCGAATGGACACCGATCAACAAAGTCAATTCTGATTGGACGTTCTCTCCTGATGCATCATCACCTCCCAATGGTTTCGGTGGGAAGAGCCTGTTCAGCATTCAACTCTCCAATTGGAGGTTGCAGAGTCTGAGGCAGAGCCACTAAGGCTTTTGTAGAATCCTCTTCATCAATATCTGTGATCGTGAGACGAGTTTTGTTCCTCTTCTTTTTTGCACAAATAAGCAGAGAGAGAGCGAAACACTGAACAGGATCCTCCCACCTCGACCATTGGGAGGTGATGACACATCAGAAGAGAACTTCCAATTAGAATGGACTTTGTTGATAGGTGTCTATTAGACTGTTCTCCTTCATTACCTCATTCACTTTGTGTGAATTTCACCTGATAAAAGCACAACGAAAAGCTTTGTGGTTTTCATTTTATGAGAAGGCTGGTGTTGGCTTAGTAGTTAGGGTGGTGTCTTGGGATCCTAGGGTCCTGAGTTCGAGTCCCGTTGGCCACTGAATTAAATACACCAGGAGGTTGACTCAGCCTGTCATCCTTCTGAGGTCGGCAAAAATGAGCACCAATGTACTGGTAAGGGGGACACTGCATCAGCAGCATAGCTGCGTCCCAACCAATGATGCAACCAGCAACCAGAGGCTGCACTCGATAGAGAGAGATTTTATGGTAAAGTCCTTCAAAATGTCTATATTGAAGTTTTGTATTCCCAAGCATATTTTTAAAGTTATTAATAATATGTGGTGATACTTTTAAAGTAATATAATTAAAGAAGTTTGAATGAGGATATTGCATTGCTGTGTTGACTGACTGCCTGGACACAACTTTGAGTTTGTGGGTCCGTTGATGTTGAGTAATCTACTGATGTGAACCTGCGACCGGAGTTGTAGATAGACTGTTTGGAGAGGCTCTGGGCTGAAAGATCAAAACCTTGATGAAAAACGGTGTCCGGCTGATGATCCGGGCAGTTGGGAAATCAGTAAATTGCTTATAAGTTGAGGTTATAACTTCAAATAAAATAGCTGTGTTTGTGTGTTTTCATATATATATATATATATATATATATATATATATATATATATATATATATATATATGTATATATATATATATATGTATATATGTTTGTATGTATGCGTGCGCGTGCGTGTGCGTGTGTGTGTGCGTGTGTTATGTCTGGCTTCCTTCTTGGGACTACGGTGCAATAATTGGTCCTGATTTTGATTTGCCAATCCACGTGCCCCTTTTTCACCTCATAATAATACACAAAATAATCCTGAAACTCCATTTCCTATAATTATACATATTGTTAGTCTATTAGTCTGACACGCTTTAGCTGAGCATCTTCTTGGTGATATAGTGGCTGTTCATTGCCAAAAATAGGCCATTCAAACAAGACCTGTGGACACACCTGGATGTGTGAATATTTATAGTGTCCGAGCTGTTGCCCACACAGCAACCAGGCTCTAAAACAGCAAGTGGTGTAACCTGGTGTCAAGAAGGATCCGTAAACAACCGAGAACACTTTCTACTCAGAGATTCTGACATAAATTTGTAATTTCTTCAGGGTGCTGGCAATAACTCAGCTACTCTCGGATGTTTAAGGTCTGCCAACTAATGCTAGGAGATGGAGCACCCATCTTAATGTCCATCCAAGTGAAGGCACACTTTGTGATGCAACACCTTGCCTGCGAAACACCAATCCGACAGTTCATCATCCTCTGCACCATTTTGTCAGACTTCTTCCTAATGACAATATATACTGTAGCGGACGTTGCACTGAAGAACAAATTAGATGGTGCAAAGTGCCCTTCGCTGATGATGAAATCTGCAGCTATAATTTTATTCTATGAACTGACACCGTGGTCATCTGAATGTAGGAGTTATAATTACGTAAGTGATGGTGTAGGGATGGTGAAGTGACCTATGGGATAACCATCATCAGTGTGATAAATCAAGGTATTGGGCTGAGTAAAGTGATACAATGGAAGCCAATAGTGTCCGTCACACGGCCTGCCTCACCCATGGAGCAGGTTGACTCCTTCTTGGTGATTAACACCACACACACTCACCCATAGTGCACACCTGCTTGCCCACAGAACCAGCTTGTCAGCACAGTATACCTGTCCATTTAAGATGTCCATGGTGAGTCACCACCCAACCTGCCCCCAAAAACATATATACTGGAAGACATAGATTTTCGTCATGTGGATTAGTTCCTGAAAAGTGCAACCACCTATTATATTTCACTTTTTACCTATGATATTTACCTTTTTGTTTAATGGCAGTTATATTCAAATACAGATGTATAAAAAATAAATTACCAGATACTGTCTATTTACATAAACAGATAATAAGGAACATATTTTCTAGTTTGAATTTTTCTTACCTTCAGTACCTCTTCCGCAAATGGTTGATGCAGCCACAATATGCAATTATTAATGTCGGCATTTTTTTATAGATGGTGTACACCATAGTTGGAGGAAAACTTAATCACCTGGCAACATCAACCACACATTCACCAGCATCCATTCGGCGAATAACATCGAATTTAACTTCAAAATAGCACTTATATGCTGCCTCTTAGCCACTCTCCAGTAGAGTACATTTAAGAGTAATACAAAGTAGTTTGTGTCCAGAGTAGGTGGAGGTGAAGGGTGAAGCAAAGGACACGAGAAAGGTGGGATGCTTTCAGCAACGCAAGTGTGGGTTGAGGTGAGGCAAGTCTGGTGGTGCTATTCATAAAGTGATGCCATAAATTGGGGAATCACTGTACATCTAATATATAAAGCTCTTTCTCACCATTGACTCACTCACTGACATAAATGTTTAGTACCTTCTTGGTGTCTAGGTGTGGGAGAAAGCTAAAATTTTGCTTTAATGATGCAACTCAAAGCCAATATCCAGTGTGTGTGTGTGTGTGTGTGTGAGAGAGAGAGAGAGAGAGAGAGAGAGAGAGAGGAGAGAGGAAGAGAGAGAGAGAGAGAGAGAGAGAGAGAAGAGAGAGGAGAGAGACAGAGAGAGAGAGAGAGAGAACAGAGAGAGAGAGAGAGAGAGAGAGAGAGAGAGAGACAGAGAGAGAGAGAGAGACAGAGAGAGAGAGAAGAGAGAGAGAGAGAGAGAGAGAGAGAGAGACAGAGAGAGAGACAGGTGGGGGGGGTGGGCATAAAAAATCTGATGGAAAATGCCCGTAAACAAAAATATTTGTAAATAAAAGTCGTCCGATGCAGCCTCGCTCTGCTAACTGTGGTCAAGTGATAAAGCCAATAGAGCTAGAGCTGATAATGGAGTAGGGAGAGTAGGGATGTTAAATTGCGGACTCAATGCCCTTCACGTGACTGGAAGTGTGTCAAAATTGCAGACTTGGTCAACTTTTGGGAAAAATCGCATTCATTCCTTTAAAAATCTTCTTCTCCAGACCCACCAGCCTGAATGCTACCAAATTTTGGTGACAACATTAGGACAGGGTCGTGATGATAAATTGTGGAGGACATGCCAATCATGTGACCAGAAGCATGTTAAAATGGTGGTCACGTAACTTCCTTCCAAAATCTACTTTTCCAGACCCATTAGTCAGAATCTACCAAAATTTGAGCTAAAACATTAAGCCAGGGTTGGGATGTTAAATTGCGGTAGTCATGCTGATCATGTGACCGGAAGTGTGTCAAAATGGCGGTCCCGCAAATTCCTTCCAAGATCTTCTTCTCCTGATCCACAAGTCAGAATGCTACCAAATTGGGGTTACAACATTAGGCCAGGGTGATGATGTTAAATTAATGAAGTCATGCTGATCGCTTGACCGGAAGTGTGTCAAAATGGCCGACATAGTCAACTTTTGGGAAAAATCGCATTCATTCCTTTAAAAATCTTCTTCTCCAGACCCACCAGTCAGAATGCAACTAAATTTGGGTAACAACATCAGAATAAGGGAGGGATTTCAATTATACTGAGGAAGTCATGCTGATGATGTAACTGGAAGTGTGTCAAAATGGCCGACTTAGTCAACTTTTGGGAAAAATTGCATTCATTCCTTTAAAAATCTTCTTCTCCAGACCCACCAGCCTGAATGCTACCAAATTTTGGTGACAACATTAGGACAGGGTTGTAATGTTAAATTGCGGAGGTCATTCCGATCACATGTGCAGAAGTGTTTTAAAATGGCGGACTTCATAAATGTTTGGGAAAATCGGGTAAATTCCTTTAAAAGTCTTCTCTCCAGACCAACTAGTCTGAATGCTACCAAATTTGGGTTAGAATATTAACCCAGGGCCCAGATAAGCTACAGGTCCAGTAGTCCTGTTTTTTTCTTTAATGACTTTTGCCATATTTACATTAAAAATTACTAAAGCTGCAAACTTTTTAATAAAGGGCTCATTCTACTCACTCATTCTTGATTTACTTGAGTTATATAGCTGCTTGCAGAATGCAAGCACAATCCACTTCATCAAATATATAAAGATCTCTCACAATACACTTCATCAAATATATAAAGATCTCTCACAATAAACTTCATCAAATATATAAAGCATATCATTTATGTATGTACATAGGATGCACATGAGTAGTTTCTTGCAGTGTTCAACCATGACCCACTGGTCTATTATATAAATATGATTAAGTTCTCCAACCTGGGCTAACGCCGTGACGATACCATCACGACGGCTCATGACTGCAGCCTCAGAAGGACCTCTAGCAGTACAAAGATGCCAAGATCAAATGTCACCAAGCAGATGAAAAGCAAATCTGTCGATTAGTTCAGCCCTTTCTGAGGTTAATCAAGGCAAAGGAAATACTTCCTTTCATTTATTGAGATCCCTTCAAACCCAGTACCATTTATACTGCCTTGCATTTTGCCCAAAAGGAATGTGAAAAATAGGGTATACTCACATGTCCTGTAACGTTCGATCAGCCTCCTTATGTTAAGGCAGCAGAGATTGTGGCAGTATCAGAGGAATTTAAAGACATTTTAATTAGACTTGTGGGCTTCCTCTTACTCAAGTATAACATGGGATCCACTGGGAATAGCATGTGTGGGATTGGCCTTGAACAACTGTGGGAATCGGTATATGCAAAGGGCTCGGTTTTGCATATGATGAGCGAGCATGCATTCTTATGTGATATACTCACCCATTTTCTAAATCAGGCAGCACTCACAAAAATATTGCTTCAAACACAAGGTTGTATGGATGAGATTGACAAGGAATGATTGAATACAATTGTTCTTTGTCAATTTGTTCATCCGAGCAGCGAGAACAGTTGACTGGCAACTCCATATTTACTGCATCAGTTGCCTGTAGAGGAGTATGACAAGTTCATCAAGAATGGCTACTTTACAATTTGGCGATCAGACAAGTTTTGGGGTAGAGTATTCTCTCTCCAAATGATCGAGCAGTTCCTCATGGGGCTATTGAAAACATCTGGTAAAATCCCTAGTCTTGAAATGACTGATAGCACACTGACAAAATGGGTGCATGCGTTCCCATGATGTAAGCTCATGATCATACACTAATTCCGATCGCCACAGACCAACCTGTTGCTCCCCAGAAACATATCAACTTTGTCACCTGTGTATGTAAACCAGGGTGTGTGAAGGCATGTAGATGTGGGAAAGCAGGATTCATGGTTTCAGATTGCTTGGGTACATTTTTTTCAAATTGCATCACATCATGTTGGCATATCATGTTGTAATACAACAAATGTCAAAAGCCTGGGAGTTACAGAAATTGATAACCAACACATTTTCAGACAGATGGACAAACAGACATTTAAATATGGTCAGATTTGTCCCAATTTTAACCACTTGATTCTCCGAGACTGCTGAATAAGTGTACCAAGTTTTGTGAAAAGAGATTCGTAACTTTTTGAGTTGTCATGGTCACAGACATACTTGCATACTTGCAAACACACAATGAGCCTCATTGCGAATGAAGCACACATGGGGAACTTGGGGACTTTGATATGTTGTTCAATATGCTATGTTGCAACTATGCTGAAAATATTAGCTTGGTACTATTTCCATATTCAACCCTAATGCTCATGGACTAGAAGGAGGGGAAGTGAAAAGTATAAGGAAATGTGTCTATAGCCTACTACGAAGCAAGGTGGAAGCTCTGTTCAGGTTAAGGGATTACTTATCTTGCTCCAACTATCACAGGCAGAATGTTGGCACACTTCAGCTTCCAGGTTCTTTTACATTTTTCATATTGTGCTATTTGGTCATTTTTAGCTCGCCTGTTCGAAGATCAGAGAGCGATAGCGATACCCCCAGCGTGAGCGTGAGCATGAGCCGTCACCGTGAGTCGTCAGCTAGTCCAGTGTACAGTCAGCTGTGAGCCGTCAGCGTCAAAAATGTTAAAGTTTTTGGTGCAAGTTATTTGAAGCTTGCCATTCATTAATATGTGTACTCGGATGCTGATATTTGGCATGGAGGTTCCTTTGGGGGGTATATTATTGATTGTAGTGAAGTTGAAATTAAAAAATAATTTCAAATGTTTAAAATTTTTGACCTGTTTTGAACTTAACTTTTTTGTAGCACATCAACATTAAAGTTTTTGGTGCAAGTTATTTAGAGCTTGCCATTCATTTAATATGTGTACTAGGATGCTGATATTTGGCCTGGAGGTTCCTTGGGGTATACTATTGGTGTAGTGAAGTTGAAATTAAAAAATAATTTCAAATGTTTTAAATTTTTGACCTGTTTTTGAATTACAATTTTTTGTAGCACTCAACATTAAAGTTTTTGGTGCAAGTTATTTAGAAGCTTGCCATTCATTTAATATGTGTACTAGGATGCTGATATTTGGCCTGGAGGTTCCCTTGGGGTATACTATTGGTGTAGTGAAGTTGAAATTAAAAAAAAATTTCAAATGTTTTAAATTTTTGACCTGTTTTGAACTTAACTTTTTTGTAGCACATCAACGTTAAAGTTTTGGTGCAAGTTATTTTTTAGAAGCTTGCCATTTATTAATATGTGTACTAGGATGCTGATATTTGGCATGGAGGTTCCTTTGGCATATACTATTGGTGTAGTGAAGTTGAAATTAACAAATGATTTTAAATGTTTTTAAAATTTCAACCTAAGATGGTGTCAAAGCCACCCATGCTCGCCTGTTTATACTAGACGCTTGCCATTCATTTAATATGTGTACTAGTTTACTGATTACAACATACAAATACATATATTTTGCTCTAAAATTATTTGTATCAGACTTCACTGCAATGCTTTATAAAAAATATTATTAGACTAGTCTTTTAAAAACGATAAATGTATAAACAGGCGAGCATTGGGTGGCTTTGACACCAACTCTCTGGTTAACTCATCTATGATGAAGTCGAGATGGCTGTTAAAGCCATAACGCCATTTTTCGTTTTTTCCATACTCCTCTGAGGCAGCTTGACAGATCGTTTTGAAACTCAGCATGATGACTCATGACATTGATGCACAAAAACTAATGAGGCCATTATTAATTTCCATGCAGATGGTGAGATGATTAGCGAGTTAACTCAAAATGTAATCGATGTTTTTATGTCCATCACATATCATGAGATTCCATCATCTCACAAGATGTTTTGTTGTTGTTTAATTGAGACCTCTTAAATTGACCTCTCAATTACCCTCGCCAGAGGACAGGATGTTGCATTTCAGTCCATTTGTCTGTCTGTTTTGTTTGTCCACACAGAACATCAGTAGATGTCTTAATTACTCGTATATACCTTGAAAAACATTAATGCCCTTAAGAGCCCTAAGACGCTTAATGCCCTGAAGACAATAAGACTATTTTAGACCCATAATATACCTAAGACCCTTCATAACCCTAAGACCCCTAAGACCCACTAGACTCTTAAGACTCTTTGGAACCATAAGACTCACTGGGTACTGACAACTTGATTAGCAATGCCATATTATCCTTTAGTATTATGCCTGGTCGCAATACTTTGTTTTCTATGTTCACTCTTGATGGGATAGTCAGGTCAAAACGTCCTTGTTTTCAATTATCGCTTTTGGTTTGTGCTTCCATTATTTTTCTCAGACTGGGGTATTAAAGTTTTTGCAGATGTGCCACTGGAATACTCTGTATATCTTAATGTGCCTTTGCATGTACAGCTGTTCTGCCATGAGTTTATTTTAGATCACAAGAGAAGGCGATTGCTGCTGTTTCTACATTAGACCCTCACTGCAACCCAAGATAAGGGACCCGATGGATGCCATACTCGACTTCTTCATTCAGCTTCAAATACCCATTGGTCTGAACATAGAATAAATACAGAGCCATTTGGTTCTCTTACAAAGCTGTCGATTAAAATTAGAAAACATCTCAGGATTGCTGGGCACTGCTCCAGCCGCAAAAACGAACCTCCTTCCAATGTTGTACTATGAACACCTAAACATGGAAGGCTGAAGCAGGGCAGACCAGCTCTCAACTACTTCTGCATGTTGAAGAAGGATATGGGCCTGAATACAGAGGAACTGCACACAGCAATGCTTGGGTGGAAACCCTCAAATAATTTCCTCATTCTACTTTAAACTCAATCTCTCTATATTTTCATTCCAATCAAAAATTAATACCATACCATTAATATAACAAAATACAAATACTAGTGAGGTAAACAAATATAGACGCCGTTCTCCCGTGACACCCAATACAGATGAATCTGCCAGTGAGACAGGGTGGATACAAAACACTTCGTACGGATCGAAAATTAAAATCATCATTGTATTGAGAAATTTACCTGAGAATGGATAAAAGTGGGGTCGTCCAGGTGGAAACTCAAAATCACAATTGTATTGAGATATTACCAAACCAGCAAATGTTTCTGCCAAACCCGTGATTGTGTTTACTTCCTGATTGGGAGCAGTTTAGTACAGATCGAAAGTCAAAATCACAATTGTATTGAGGTGTTTATGAAAACTCCCACCCACCTTAGGACATCTGCTTGGACCCCAAAACGTTCCAGAGATGGTTTGGCAGGGCTCGCCGCAAAATTGAGAGACTAGTTCAGGGTCAGACAGTCAGACGGACAGTCCTGCTTTATAATATAGATGTCAATGTGACAATGAAAATGCATATTTTCAAGGTTGCCGAAGACTTTTGCACAGTCTTGCATATACACGTCATGTGTGCGACCCACACATCCACCGCTTAACTGCAGCTAGCATAAAGGTCGAGCATGCTGAGCTCGATTGCCTCAAGGATGGCCGGTTTAACCATTTGAGTGCTGAATTTTTCAAGTATGCAATTTTAAAATAAGGTATATTTTTTCAGGCAAACTGAATAAAACGTCCATTGTTTATAAGGCAACCATAGGAACAATCATTTAAATGGGAACAAAGAATCCAGATTGTTCAACAATAATGTGGGACACAACCATGGCCAACAGCACTCAAACAGCTAAGGCTGAATTTGATCACTACACACACCAGATAAGAGAATGCGTTGGTGCCATACAAGACGGATAAACCAAGTTGGTAATTAGTTTGGCTAATTAGCCCAAATTATTCCCCGAGGGATTACTCAATCACATGGAAACAGCTTGTGCATGGAAAGATCAGCCATGAGACATGCATGCTGCCCCCAGGAATAAATGAAGCACAATATGTGTAAGTGGGAAAATTATACACCAGACAAAGAATCGAAACCAGATCCTTTAGTGAACCGTACCAGTGTTCTGCCATCTGATTTATCTAGGTGACCCACCAGCTGAGCTCGCAATTCTTCCACATATAGAGATGCCACTTTCCCCCACAGCTTCCAGGACACTTACTGCCAACCATAGGAGCAGCAACGGCCTACTTTATTAGCACGTGACATAACCGAAATGGAATTCTTTACACAAAGAAACAATGCAAAATAATTACACTTAATGGTACACAATGAACGAAAAATCCCCAAGGCACCAACCACACAATGAGCATTGATACGGAACTGGGTGAGATTGAATGAAGTAGGATAAGTTCCAGGCTTGTCTGGGCAGCCGCAATTTGTGCAGGTTAGCGGCATTCTGCAAGGTCAGCAGAGCACAGTCTTCCGAGAGCATCTCTCTGTGGTTTCTGTCTGTCTCGTCGTGCTTCTCACCTTTGCCATGAGAGCATGCTGCTTTATCCACATACCCTGCCCCAAGGTGTCCACAACTGTCCTACTCACCAATCACAGGTCGCCTCCTGGCCTAGTGATGTCATGCCCAAATCAGCGGCACTAGCTCTGGACCCAATTGGCATCAAGGATGTTGAAGATACAACCCAATGGTGTATTGATTACTTGATGCTATTCAGTGGTGATCATGTGGGAGGAGTTTCAAGGTAAGGTGGGAGTGATGTGGAAAGGTATACTGTGACATGGACGGTGAAACACCTATCTCCCAACCTGTTTGACAGAGAAGAATGAAGGGACAAGACACCATAACCTTTTGCAGACATTACCGATTCAAACAACCTCTCCCAGCGGCCCAAACAACAGGACGACATTCCTATATGCACAGGTCCTTAATCCAGGGTAGAAAAATGCTATAAACTATATTAACCCTTTGAACCCTGGGCTTCTTAGACTTCTGGCTTCCCCACCCTGGGCTCCCTGGAGAAAAATCCAGCCACTGAGGTATATGGAGGATGGAATAGCTGCTGGTAAACCGACCTCTAGGGTTCAAAGGGTTAACATAAACAAGGGTCTATGCTTAAATTTGAATAGCTGATCACCTCCCCTCCCCCACCCCCCCCCATGAATGTGTGTACATATGGATATATACATATACTGTATAATTACATGCACGCACACCCACAAGCACAGTGCACACATCTGCAACATATGGGCGTTTGACACAATTAACCAAATAACCACCTCAAACAATAACAGTCACAAACGAGCTGATTTGTCATTTGCTTGGAGTCAGGAAGGAAACCTGCACCTCTACACATGTCGTCCAACAATTTGCAACAGCTTTTAAAGTCTGACAGATATTAGCCTTTCCTTCTCAGCATGGTGGAAATTTTATGATTTAAAAAAATATGAGCTCGCCACCATAGTGTAGTTAAAAGCAATCGTTTAGCACCGTTTGGAAAGAGCATTGTGCCCTCCTAATATGCACTAAGTGAGCAATTTGAAAATGATGCTCAAAACAAGTTCTTCCTAAACCGTTCTCCAGTGACAGCAATTTGACATTTGTAGAGATGTGATGGAGGATTTCTCTCGATCTTTATTCACCACCCGCTGGCTCATTTTTAAAATGCTGCACATGCATGAAATATTGGCAAAGGGGGTCTCTGTTCATGCAGCCAATAAGTGTGCAAGGATTGTCCGCTTGATTTCCATTTCCTTTAATAACCCCTCCAACATGACCTGTTTTGGGGATTTAAAAAAAAGTTTTGGTGATGGATGCACAAGCTCCTTCATGAGACAATACTCATATATGCAATACGTATCTCATATTTACCTGATACCTGAACTTTTGAGAAACAATGGATGTTTTGTGATGTCTCATGAAAAAGAAAATGGTAGAGTGAAAAGAATGACATTATCAGGAAAAACTCAGCATTATTGACATTTCCAATGAATAGGCCAAAGCACAAAGCTTGTTGCTTTCACACTTGCAGACAGGTCGATGGACTCTCAGATTTTACCCTGTGCTTGCGAAGCGAAAGGCAGGGTTAAGCATTCGGTTGCGTACGTGTGTGCGTGTAGCATATGTGCATGCGTGCATGTCTGCATTTAAAAAATTCATTTTCTCGGCAACTGTTGTTCTGATTAACACAAAATTTTACCATTGTGGTGCCTCTGCCTGTACAATTTTTTTTAAATTCATAATGACGTCATACGTCATGTGGTACGGACGCCATCTTCGACAAACGTTCCACCTCTATATCCCTTAAACTGCTCATTGGAAAAAAAAAATTGAAACATGGCTCATTGTCAAGTACTTCCAATGGGTAATAAGATATGTTGATGAAGATGTCATTGGTGCCTTCTTTATGACGTCATAATTTGACAAGTACAACACATATCCGATCATTATGAAATTTTTTTCTCAGCAACTGTTTGGCTGATGGACACAAAAATTTCACCATCGGAGCACCTGCTTAAGTAGAAAATTTTAATGATAATCATGATGTTATAGGTCATGTGGTACAGGCGCCATCTTGAAAAAATTGAAAAACGTTGCACCTCTACATCTTCAAAACCATTGACTGTGCAGAGTAAGTATTCTATGAACAGCATGTAGTTTTTTTATTTTATTTTTAATCGCCTCTCCTCTCTGGTCTGGCTCTCTCTGCTCTCTCACACCCACCACCACTCCTCCCAGCTCCTCCAGTATATACATTATCTTCCAGCTACCCTCTCTTGCTTTAAGTCCCCAAATTCAGGCTTTCCGCACGCCACTCCTTTGTTCCTCTTTTCTCTCATTTGTGGAACCGCCTTCCAATTTCACTCTTCCATCCACGGAGGGCTTCAAGCAAGCCATGCACCCATTATGACAGCCGATTATAACTGGAAATGAGTTTGCAAGAACCCACCATTCTATTATCCACTCATAATGGAAATATCGCAGCCGATTATATTTCCGAGATATATTGATTTCCTCTTGCACTCATTAGAATCACAAGAACAAGGATTTATTTTTGTGGAAAACAACCTTGAAAATATGAATAATCGCTTTTGCAGAAATGCATGTTTCGCTTGTTTTGTCAGTTCAATAATTTGTTCCCCAAAGATGAAAGAAAATAAAATCATACGAGGAACTGTCTGCAACTGAAATAATTCTCCAGATCGTCGTTCGTCCAGAGCATAATGATATCTCATTAAAGATTGAGAGAGTTTCAAACTTTAGAAGAGGTTTCAAATATAAAAACTGCCAAAGAATTGGGGAAAAGGGGATTTATTGTGGGGTTGTTTTTTGGGGTGAATGTGGGGGGATTTAGCATTCCTTCAATGCCGCTAACGTACAATCAAATACAGACCCCGTTTGCAAAAGAGACCCAAAATGTTTTCAGGTACTATCATGTTAAGCAGAGTTCAAGCACTTACAGGTTGAAAGACCTCAGCAGGTTGGATCGTGTCAGAGATAATGTGCCCTCGTGTAACACATCACACATGTAGTAAATAATGCAATGAAACTCAGGCACAGAAAAGGCAGCTACGACCATTTTGCCTGTCACACCAGCACTTACAACTAGAGAACCAAAGGCAAAAAAGAAGAAATCTTTACAGTAATATTAACACCTGACACCACCATTCAAAGCCATCACTGCAGAGATGCCCGGCTGTGAGTACCCATCATAACTGGTACACAGTTCCACTTTTAACGAGAACAGCCAATGTGAACGTCAAGAAGTTGTGGTGCCAAAAATTGGAAAAGGCATCTGTTTGAAATGACCAGATAACCTCAGATCCCACGCAGGAGTTCCCGGGCTTTGATCTACACAGAAGCCAGTGGAGTGCTCTCAACTGACGAGCAACTCCAGACACAAGGACTTCTCACCATATGCACATGTGGAAGCTAACTGGAAGGCCAGAATGTTCTTGTGGTCATCGAGATCAGAGATATTTAGACGTAGTGCAAGACTGTGCACAGTGGAGATTCATGGGGTCCTTTGCAGAAGTACAAGAAGCCAGTGACTCTGCAATAAAGTGACTGTCATCACTCGACCTACAATTATAGTGTCGACATCATCATGATAAAGAAGAAGTTACACTTTTGGCCTTTGTCTCTGTCTTCCATTCTCCATTGTTCTCCAATATGCATAAGGGTTCAAGAAAGGGCTCAAAGTGCAATCAAATACTTCACAGTTCGAGAATCAGGCTGAACAGGAGAATGATATTCAACTCACGTATAAGTACTTCATTCGCTTTCAGTAACAGTCTTCCCTCCTTCCAACCCCCATTGACTTTAAAAAGTTATTTTTAAGTCAATTTAAGTCAATTTATTTTTTAAGTTTAAAAAGTCAAAGAATTTAGAAATGGTACATGCTGCTTCTTTGCTTAGTGTTCAACATTTAAAATAACAAAAGCACATACAATCCCAATATGTTAGCATCTATGGTGAGGAGGAAATTCCATCAAGGATGAAATTTCAAATTCTGCCAATCCATGGTGAGGAGGCCAAGGTGGCGCCATTGTTGGGATGTCGGTATAGTACCAACAGTGCCCCAGGAAGTGACGGCACTTCCCTCAAGCTCAGTGGCTGTTTATCTCATCGAACAGTCTTGTGCTGTGTCTCGTGTAATCATATGTATGTCCTCGTGTGAGAGATGCATGAGTGGCAGCTCCACTATGAGCCTTACAGTAAATAAATAAAGAAAGAAAGAAACAAGTGGTGCCAGGCACAACAAATCCCGCCCATTTAAGGCATAAAGTTATTTTGGGGATCAAA
>CM068967.1:61846192-61861527 GCA_035128595.1 Eptatretus atami
ACTATCAAAGGCAGAATGTTGGCACACTTCAGCTTCCAGGTTCTTTTTACATTTTCATATTGTGCTATTTGGTCAATTTTAGCTCGCCTGTCGAAGATCAGAGAGCGATAGCGATACCCAGCGTGAGCGTGAGCATGAGCGTCAGCTGTGAGCGTCAGCGTCAAAATGTTAAAGTTTTTGGTTGCAAGTTATTTTAAAAGCTGCCATTCATTTAATATGTGTACTCGGATGCTGATATTTGGCATGGAGGTTCCTTTGGGGGTATATTATTGATGTAGTGAAGTTGAAATTAAAAATAATTTCAAATGTTTAAAATTTTTTGACCTGTTTTGAACTTAACTTTTTTGTAGCACATCAACATTAAAGTTTTTTGGTGCAAGTTATTTAGAAGTTGCCATTCATTTAATATGTGTACTTAGGATGCTGATATTTGGCCTGGAGGTTCCCTTGGGGTATACTATTGGTGTAGTGAAGTTGAATTAAAAAATAATTTCAAATGTTTTAAATTTTGACCTGTTTTTGAATTAACTTTTTTGTAGCACATCACATTAAAGTTTTTGTGCAAGTTATTTAGAAGCTTGCCATTCATTAATATGTGTACTAGGATGCTGAATTCTGGCCTGGAGTTCCCTTGGGGTATACTATTGGTGTAGTGAAGTTGAAATTAAAAAATAATTTCAAATGTTTTAAATTTTGACCTGTTTTGAACTTAACTTTTTGTAGCAGCATCAACGTTAAAGTTTTTGGTGCAAGTTATTTTTAGAAGCTTGCCATTATTTAGTATGTGTACTAGATTGCTGATATTTGCATGGAGGTTCCTTTGGCGGTATACTATTGGTTAGTGAAGTTGAAATTAACAAATGATTTTAAATGTTTTTAAAATTTCAACCTAAGATGGTGTCAAAGCCACCCTATGCTCGCCTGTTATACTAGGACGCTTGCCATTCATTTAATATGTGTACTACGTTTACTGATTACAACATACAAATACATATATTTTGCTCTAAAATTATTTGTATCAGACTTCACTGCAATGCTTATAAAAAAATATTATTAGACTAGTCTTTTAAAAACGAAAATGTATAAACAGGCGAGCATTGGGTGGCTTTGACACCAACTCTCTGGTTAACTCATCTATGATGAAGTCGAGATGGCTGTTAAAGCCATAACGCCATTTTTTCGTTTTTCCATACTCCTCTGAGGCAGCTTGACAGATCGTTTTGAAACTCAGCATGATCGACTCATGACATTGATGCACAAAAACTAATGAGGCATTATTATTTCCATGCAGATGGTGAGATGATTAGCGAGTTAACTCAAAATGTAATCGATGTTTTTATGTCCATCACATATAGAGAATTCCATCATCTCACAAGATGTTTTGTTGTTGTTTAATTGAGACCTCTTAAAATTGACCTCTCAATTACCCTCGCCAGAGGACAGGATGTTGCATTTCAGTCCATTTGTCTGTCTGTTTTGTTTGTCCACACAGACATCAAGTAGATGTCTTAATTACTCGTATATACCTTGAAAACATTAATGCCCTTAAGAGCCCTAAGACGCTTAATGCCCTGAAGACAATAAGACTATTTTAGACCATAATATACCTAAGACCCTTCATAACCCTAAGCACCCTAAGACCCACTAGAACTCTTAAGACTCTTTGGAACCATAAGACTCACTGGGTACTGAAACTTGATTAGCAATGCCATATTATCCTTTAGTATTATGCCTGGTCGCAATACTTTGTTTTCTATGTTCACTCTTGATGGGATAGTACAGGTCAAACTCCTTGTTTTCAATTATCGCTTTTTGTTTGTGCTTCCATTATTTTTCTCAAGACTGGGATATTAAAGTTTTTGCAGATGTGCCACTGGAATACTCTGTATACTTTAATGTGCCTTTGCATGTACAGCTGTTCTGCCATGAGTTTATTTTAGATCACAAGAGAAGGCGATTGCTGCTGTTTCTTACATTAGACCCTCACTGCAACCCAAGATAGGGACCCAATGATGCCATACTCGACTTCTTCATTCAGCTTCAAATACCCATTGGTCTGGAACATAGAATAAATACAGAGCCATTTGGTTCTCTTACAAAGCTGTCGATTAAAATTAGAAAACATCTCAGGATTGCTGGGCACTGCTCCAGCCGCAAAAACGAACCTCCTTCCAATGTTGTACTATAGAACACCTAAACATGGAAGGCTGAAGCAGGGCAGACCAGCTCTCAACTACTTCTGCATGTTGAAAGAAGGATATGGGCCTGAAGACAGAGGAAATGCACACAGCAATGCTTGGGTGGAACCCTCAATAATTTCCTCATTCTACTTTAAACTCAATCTCTCTATATTTTCATTCCAATCAAAATTAATACCATACCATTAATATAAACAAAATACAAACACTAGGAGTAAACAAATATAGACGCCGTTTCCCTTGACACCAATACAGATGAATCTGCCGGTGAGACAGGTGGATACAAAACACTTCGTATGGATCGAAAATTAAAAATCATCATGTATTGAGAAATTTACCTGAGAATGGAAAAAGTGGAAACTGAAGAGAAGTTTCAGTGTGAAACTCAAAATCACAATTGTATTGAGATATTACCAAACCCAGCAAATGTTTCTGCCAACCCGTGATATGTGTTACTTCCTGATTGGGAGCAGTATTAGTACAGATCGAAAGTCAAAATCACAATTGTATTGAGGTGTTTATGAAAACTCCCACCCACCTTAGGAACATCTGCTCGGACCCCAAAACGTTCCAGAGGATGGTTTGCAGCGGCTCGCCGCAAAATTGAGAGACTAGTTCAGGGTCAGACAGTCAGACGCGACAGTCCTGCTTTATAATATAGATGTAATGTGACAATGAAAATGCATATTTTCAAGGTTGCCGGAAGACTTTTGCACAGTCTTGCATATACACGTCATGTGTGCGACCCACACATCCACCGCTTAACTGCAGCTAGCATAAAGGTCGAGCATGACTGAGCTCGATTGCCTCAAGGATGGCCGGTTTAACCATTTGAGTGCTGAATTTTCAAGTATGCAATTTTGAAAATAAGGTATATTTTTCAGGCAACTGAAATAAAACGTCCATTGTTTATAAGGCAACCATAGGAACAATCATTTAAATGGGAACAAAGAATCCAGATTGTTCAACAATAATGTGGGACACAACCATGGCCAACAGCACTCAAACAGCTAAGGCTGAATTTGATTCACTACACACACCCAGATAAGAGAATGCGTTGTGCCATACAAGACGGATAAACCAAGTTGGTAATTAGTTGGCTAATTAGCCCAAATTATTCCCCGAGGATTACTCAATCACATGGAAACAGCTTGTGCATGGAAAATCAGCCATTAGACATGCATGCTGCCCACAGAATAAATGAAGCACAATAATGTGTAAGTGGGAAAATTATACACCAGAACAAAGAATCGAAACCAGATCCTTTAGTGACCGTACCAGTGTTCTGCCATCTGATTTATCTAGGTGACCCACCAGCTGAGCTCGCAATTCTTCCACATATAGAGATGCCACTTTCCCGCCACAGCTTTCCAGGACACTTACTGCCAACCATAGGAGCAGCAACGGCCTACTTTATTAGCACGCTGACATAACCGAAATGGAATCTTTACAACAAAGAAACAATGCAAAATAATTACACTTAATGGACACAATGAACGAAAAATCCCAAGGCACCAACCACACAATGAGCATTGATACGGAACTGGGTGAGATTGAATGAAGTAGGATAAGTCCCAGCTTGTCTGGGCAGCCGCAATTTGTGCAGCGTTAGCGGCATTCTGCAAGGTCAGCAGAGCACAGTCTTCCGAGAGCATCTCTCTGTGGTTTCTGTCTGTCTCGTCGTGCTTCTCACCTTTGCCATGAGAGCATGCTACTTTATCCACATACCCTGCCCCAAGGTGTCCACAACTGTCCTCTCTGTGGTTTCGTCTGTCTCGTCGTGCTTCTCACCTTTGCCATGAGAGCATGCTGCTTTATCCACATACCTGCCCAGGTGTCCACAACTGTCTCTCTGTGGTTTCTGTCTGTCTCGTCGTGCTTCTCACCTTGCCATGAGAGCAGCTGCTTATCCACATACCCTGCCCCAAGGTGTCACAACTGTCCTCTCTGTGGTTTCTGTCTGTCTCGTCGTGCTTCTCACCTTTGCCATGCGAGCATGCTGCTTTATCCACATACCCTGCCCCAAGGTGTCCACAACTGTCCTCCTCACCATCACAGGTCGCCTCCCTGCCTAGTGCTGTCATGCCCAAATCAGCGGCACTAGCTCTGGACCAATTGGCATCAAGGATGTTGAAGATACAACCAATGGTGTATTGATTACTTGATGCTATTCAGTGGTGATCGTGTGGGAGAGTTTCAGGTAAGGTGGGAGTGATGTGGAAAGGTATACTGGACATGGACGGTGAAACACTATCTCCCAACCTGTTTGACAGAGAAGAATGAAGGGACAAGACACCATAACCTTTTGCAGACATTACCGATTCAAACAACCTCTCCAGCGGCCCAAACAACAGGACGACATTCCTATATGCATAGGTCCTTAATCAGGGTAGAAAATGCTATAAACTATATTAACCCTTTGAACCCTGGCTTCTTAGACTTCTGGCTCCCCACCCTGGGCTCCCTGGAGAAAAATCCAGCCACTGAGGTATAGTGGAGGATGGAATAGCTGCTGGTAAACTGACCTCTAGGGTTCAAGGATTAACATAAACAAGGGTCGATGCTTAAATTTGAATAGCTGATCACCTCCCCCCCCCCATGAATGTGTGTACATATGGATATATACAATACTGTATAATTACATGCACGCACACCCACAAGCACAGTGCACACATCTGCACATATGGGCGTTTGACACATTAACCAAATAACCACCTCAAACAATAAACAGTCCCAAACGAGCTGATTTGTCATTTGCTTGGATCAGGAAGGAAACCTGCACCTCTACACATGGTCGTCCAACATTTGCAACAGCCTTTTTAAAGTCTGACAGATATTAGCCTTTCCTTCTCAGCATGGTGAAATTTTATGATTTTAAAAAAATATGAGCTCGCCACCATAGTGTAGTTAAAAGCAATCGTTTAGCACCGTTTGGAAGAGCATTGTGCCCTCCTAATATGCACTAGTGAGCAATTTGAAAATGATGCTCAAAACAAGTTCTTCCTAAACCGTTCTCCAGTGACAGCAATTTGACATTTGTAGAGATGTGATGGAGATTTCTCTCGATCTTTTCAGCACCGCTGGCTCATTTTTAAAATGCTGGCACATGCAATGAAATATTGGCAAAGGGGTCTCTGTTCATGCAGCCATAAGTGTGCAAGGATTGTCCGCTTGATTTCCATTTCCTTTAATACCCCTCCAACATGACCTGTTTTTGGGGATTAAAAAAAAGTTTTGGTGATGGATGCACAAGCTCCTTCATGAGACAATACTCATATATGCAATACGTATCTCATATTTACCTGATACTGAACTTCTTGAGAAACAATGGATGTTTTTGGATGTCTCATGAAAAAGAAAATGGTAGAGTGAAAAGAATGACATTATCAGGAAAAACTCAGCATTATTGACATTTCCAATGAATAGGCCAAAGCACAAAGCTTGTTGCTTTCACACTTGCAGACAGGTCGATGGAACTCTCAGATTTTACCCTGTGCTTGCGAAGCGAAAGCAGGGTTAAGCATTCGGCTTGCGTACGTGTGTGTGTGTGGCATATGTGCATGCGTGCATGTCTGCATTTAAAAATTCATTTTCTCGGCAACTGTTGTTCTGATTAACACAAAATTTTACCATGTGGTGCCTCTGCCCTGTACAATTTTTTTAAATTCATTAATGACTCATACGTCATGTGGTACGGACGCCATCTTCGACAAACGTTCCACCTCTATATCCCTTAAACTGCTCATTGGAAAAAAAAAATTGAAACATGGCTCATTGTCAAGTACTTCCAATGGTAATAAGATATGTTGATAGAAAGATGTCATTGGTGCCTTCTTTATGACGTCATAATTTGACAAGTACAACACATATCGATCATTATGAAATTTTTTCTCAGCAACTGTTTGGCTGATGGACACAAAAATTCAACCATCGGAGCACCTGCTTAAGTAGAAATTTTAATGATAATCATGATGTTATAGGTCATGTGGTACAAGGCGCCATCTTGAAAAAATTGAAAACGTTGCACCTCTACATCTTCAAAACCATTGACTGTGCAGAAGTAATATTCTATGAACAGCATGTAGTTTTTATTTTATTTTTAATCGCTTCTCCTCTCTGGTCTGGCTCTCTCTGCTCTCTCACACCCACCACCACTCTCCCAGCTCCTCCAGTATATACATTATCTTCCAGCTACCCTCTCTTGCTTTAAGTCCCCAAATTCAGGCTTTCCGCACGCCACTCCTTTGTTCCTCTTTTCTCTCATTTGTGGAACCGCCTTCCAATTTCACTCTTCCATCCACGGAGGCTTCAAGCAAGCCATGCACCCATTATGACAGCCGATTATAACTGGAAATGAGTTTGCAAGAACCCACCATTCTATTATCCACTCATAATGGAAATATCGCAGCCGATTATATTTCCGAGATATATTGATTTCCTCTTGCACTCATTAGAATCACAAGAACAAGGATTTATTTTTGTGGAAAACAACCTTGAAAAATGAATAATCGCTTTTGCAGAAATGCATGTTTCGCTTGTTTTGTCAGTTCAATAATTTGTTCCCCAAAGATGAAAGAAAATAAATCATACGAGGAACTGTCTGCAACTGAAATAATTCTCCAGATCGGTCGTTCGTCCAGAGCATAATGATATCTCATTAAAGATATGAGAGAGTTTCAAACTTTAGAAGAGGTTTCAAATAAAAACTGCCAAAGAATGGGGAAAAGGGGATTTATTGTGGGGTTGTTTTTTGGGGTGAATGTGGGGGGATTTAGCATTCCTTCAATGCCGCTAACGTACAATCAAATACAGACCCGTTTGCAAAAGAGACCCAAAATGTTTTCAGGTACTATCATGTTAAGCAGAGTTCAAGCACTTACAGGTTGAAAACCTCAGCAGGTTGGATCGTGTCAGAGATAATGTTGCCCTCGTGTAACACATCACACATGTAGTAAATAATGCAATGAACTCAGGCACAGAAAAGGCAGCTACGACCATTTTGCCTGTCACACCAGCACTTACAACTAGAGAACCAAAGGCAAAAAAGAGAAATCTTTACAGTAATATTAACACCTGAACCACCATTCAAAGCCATCACTGCAGAGATGCCCGGCTGTGAGTACCCATCATAACTGGTACACAGTTCCACTTTTAACGAGACAAGCCAATGTGAACGTCAAGAAGTTGTGGTGCCAAAAATTGGAAAAGGCATCTGTTGAAATGGCCAGATAACTCAGATCCCACGCAGGAGTTCCCGGCTTTGATCTACACAAAGCCAGTGGAGTGCTCTCAACTGACGAGCAACTCCAGACACAAGGACTTCTCACCATATGCACATGTGGAAGCTAACTGGAAGCCAGAATGTTCTTGTGGTCATCGAGATCAGAGATATTTAGACGTAGTGCAAGACTGTGCACAGTGGAGATTCATGGGGTCCTTTGCAGAAGTACAAGAAGCCAGTGACTCTGCAATAAAGTGACTGTCATCACTCGACCTACAATTATAGTGTCGACATCATCATGATAAAGAAGAAGTTACACTTTTGGCCTTTGTCTCTGTCTTCCATTCTCCATTGTTCTCCAATATGCATAAGGTTCAAGAAAGGGCTCAAAGTGCAATCAAATACTTCACAGTTCGAGAATCAGGCTGAACAGGAGAATGATATTCAACTCACGTATAAGTACTTCATTCGCTTTCAGTAACAGTCTTCCCTCCTTCCAACCCCATTGACTTTAAAAAGTTATTTTTAAGTCAATTTAAGTCAATTTATTTTTAATTTAAAAAGTCAAAGAATTTAGAAATGGTACATGCTGCTTCTTGCTTAGTGTTCAACATTTAAAATAACAAAAGCACATACAATCCCAATATGTTAGCATCTATGGTGAGGAGGAAATTCCATCAAGGATGAAATTTCAAATTCTGCCAATCCATGGTGAGGAGGCCAAGGTGGCGCCATTGTTGGGATGTCGGTATAGTACCAACAGTGCCCAGGAAGTGACGGCACTTCCCTCAAGCTCAGTGGCTGTTTATCTCATCGAACAGTCTTGTGCTGTGTCTCGTGTAATCATATGTATGTCCTCGTGTGAGAGATGCATGAGTGGCAGCTCCACTATGAGCCTTACAGTAAATAAATAAAGAAAGAAAGAAACAAGTGGTGCCAGGCACAACAAATCCCGCCCATTTAAGCATAAAGTTATTTTGGGGATCAAATTTAAATTTGAACCATGTTTTAGTTTTAATGGAAAATTTGTAATTTTGACCGATGACCATGACCCCCAAAACTTTGGACCCTACCAATCTTCACAAATATGCATTTTCACTATAGGAATGGGTAGGATTATAAGTGACAAATAGAATAAGGTTCACTATAAGCTTAGTTTGAAGTAAATCAGATCATTTTGACGAAGTTATGAGCGAAAAACGATTTTGATCTTTTCGTGACCTTGACCTTGACCTTTGATCCAATTGGACCTAAAAGTTAATGGGGTCGTCCAAGGTTCATTGCCCACCTGTGGATTGAATTTGATAGTGTTTGCTAAAGCCGTTTGCCGGAAAGTTCTAACAGACAGACAGACAAACAAACAAGCAGTCATTAGACTGGTACTTACGAAATCGTCAACTTGACCTCTGACCTTGTCTAATAAAAGCTGTCTCTAGAGAAGGTAGCGACACAAACCAGAAGTTTCTACGATGATTCTGTACCAAACCATCAAAATCAAATGTTTGACCTCACCGTGACCTTGACCTTTGACCGATTTGACCAAAATCTAATCAGCGCTAGCCATCACACTCCTGAATCACGTGGTGTAATTTGACATTGGTGGCTTCTCCGGTCTCAAGTTATCGTGCCTACAAACAAACACACAAACACAAACAAACAAACACACACACACACACACACACACAAACAAACACACAAACAGATGACGGAAGTCATCAATATACTTACGAAATCTAAAGATTTCGTAAGTAACAAACAGACAAACAAGCAGTCATAGACTGGTACTTACGAAATCGTCAACTTGACCTCTGACCTTGTCTAATAAAAGCTGTCTCTAGAGAAGGTAGCGAAGCAAACAGAAGTTTCTACGATGATTCTGTACCAAACCATCAAAAATCGAATGTTTGACCTCACTGTGACCTTGACCTTTTTACCGATTTTGACCAAATCTAATCAGCACTAGCTATCAACCTCCTGAATCACGTGGTGTAAATGGACATTGGTAGCTTCTTCCGTTCTGGAGTTATCTGCTCTACAAACAAACACACAAAACACACACAAACACACACAACAAACACACAAACAGACGACGGAAGTCATCAATATACTTACGAAATCTTTAGATTTCGTAAGTAACAAGCAGTCATAGACTCGTACTTACGAAATCGTCAACTTGACCTCTGACCTTGCCTAATAAAAGCTGTCTCTAGAGAAGTAGCAACGCAAACCAGAAGTTTCTACGCATGATTCTGTACCAAACCATCAAAAACCGTAATATCGACCGAAGCAAAAATCTCCATTTCTCCACGCAATTATTTAATATTATTTTATCAAAGTCACAAAACCGTAATATTCGGCCATCCACAACATCTTTACATAATCCGACGGCTTAGCGAGTCAGGCATGCGACGATAACCTTTATTGGGATAAAAAAATGACTTTTAAACACCATCTTTATCGAAAACACCATCAGCGCGCACAAGGAAAACCTTTACGTGACTCAACGACGCCTCTGCTCGAGCGCGCTGAACCACGTGACGAGCCGTGACGCGGCGAGTGAAATATTTTTATACAATCTTAAAACGTCTCCAAAACATCCGATTTTATCAGAATTTCGACAACCGAGTGTAAGCATCCTAAGCGATCACAAAAAACCAAAGACAAATTAAAATCGAAGTTAAACCGAACTCGTAACGTCGATCGAAGCAAAAATACTCCATTTCTCCACATGAATTTACGGAATTATGTTGACCTCACTGTGACCTTGACCTTTGACCGATTTTGACCAACATCTAATCAGCGCTAGCCATCACCCTCCTGAATCACGTGGTGTAATTTGACATTGGTAGCTTCTTCCGTTCTCGAGTTATCGTGCCTACAAACAAACACAAACACACAAAACACAAACACACACACACAAACAGAGGACGGAAGTCATCAATATACTTACGAAATCTAAAGATTTCGTAAGTAACAACAGTCATGACTGGTACTTACGAATCGGCAACTTGACCTTCTGACATTGTCTAATACTAATAAAAGCTGTCTCTAGAGAAGGTAGCAACGCAAACCAGAAGTTTCTACGATGATTCTGTACCAAACGATCAGAAATCGAATGTTTGACCTCACTGTGACCTTGGCTTTTGACCGATTTTGACCAAAATATAATCAGCGCTAGCCATCACCCTCCTGAATCACCTGGTGTAATTTGACATTGGTCACTTCTTCCTGTTCTCGAGTTATCGTGCTACAAACAAACACACAACACACACACAAACACACAACACACAAACAGAGGACGAAGTCATCAATATATTACGAATCTAAAGATTTCGTAAGTAACAAATCGGATGATTACAATATCCCGCTCCCTCCCTCCGGGGGGCGGGATAGTAAACAAACCACCCCCACCCCCAGATTAATAGTTTGTGTTGTGAGGCACCTCTCATATAATGTGGCATTTCATCCTTATGTAAACAATGATATGTGAAGCACGTCACATTTTCTGAAAACTTTTTTCTGGAGGGATTCTATTCTGAACATCTCTTCCTCTAAAGTCAGTTTCAAATTCTGATTTGCTATGGTATATGCTCAATGAATATACTGTCCTATCAAGCTGTCACAACCAGTAATTTTTACTTCATTCGTGTTTTCAGTTCACATTTACTTGCGTCAAATTACAAATTGTCAGCTTTCGAAGCAGTTCTTCTGAAATTACCATTCTATGAAAACGTTTTCCCAACGTTTCTGACATGTTTTATGAAAGTATTCTTTGTGGAATTTCATCTGCCTATTGAAGCATGTCCTTCAGTCTGATGCAAGGCTGCAAAACAAGATGAAACGAAAACACTATTACACCCATTGCATTGCTGTAGTAGTGCTGAGAGGATGGCGGAGAGGTAGCACACTTGCCTCTAAGTTGTCTAGTCTGGTTTTGAATTCCGACCCAGCTATAAACTGTCATCTCTGTGTCTCACATGCACGGTGATTCAACAGTGTGTGTGTGTGCCATCCCTTGGATGTATGTTGAACTGGGTGTCCCATCCACTAGCATTCGTTGGTGGACGTTAAAGATCCCATGGTGTCCTTCATCAGGAATAGTTGAGCTATCCCTGGCGCCCTGAACAAATTTTAAATTCCAGCCCGAACCAACAGAAGGCATTGTATCAACAGCACAGCCATGTCATCAGCCAATGATGTGACCCTGCAACCTTGTGGTGCATACAAACAAAGAAGAAGATCGCTGTGGTCATCACGGTATCATATTATTTGGCTTGAGGGTTCGTCTAGTTAGTATGAAGGCAAATTAGTGGAATATTTCAACCTCCCAAATTCCAACCGATACCAGTCGACATGCCATTCCGGTCATTTGATTCTTTGTTGAACAATGTTGAGCCAATCAAGTGAATATCGACTAATTGTTAGAAGTCTGACACATGTGATTATACTCAATTTTCCCCCCCTCCTCTAACGAGTCTTACTATCACCTTCTGATCTACCTTCCGTTCTCTCCTTATTGATTACACACACCCCTACACTCTCACTTCTCCCAATTGAAATTTTGTCAAAATACTGCCTTTCATCATCCCCTAATGTAATAAATAGATGATCACTTGTGATAATCGATTACGTGGCAGCATTTGTTGATTACTTGTGGTTACTCAACAAGCACTGATGTACTCATAACAGCAAAGTATGAAGCAATGTAACAAGCTCAGCATACTGCGATGCCAATTACAAATAATCAAGAGTAGGAATGTGGTTCATGGTGGACATTCATAAATCCACACACACGAAAAAAAAACACCTCAAGAAGTCAGGTGTGCCGATAAGGTTCCAAGAAAGTTTACTATCGTCGTATATTGGAAAGCTACATCTGCAGATATACACAGCTGTGTTTGGCTCGGGTCAAAGGTCAGACAGAATTGCTCAGAGTTGAGCTCACTGGAAGAATTTCTTTTTCCCTGCAATGCTCCTTGTCAGTTTCAGATTTCAGTTCATATTCAGTATTTACATGTATACTGTGTGTGCCTTTAAGTATTGGGTTGGCCATGACATTGGAGGTATTTACACTCACCTCTGAGCTGTCTAGCCTGTGTTTGAATCTCGATGCAGGCAGGGTGAGGCATCAATGTGTGTGCCGTTCATCAGATGTTTGTAAAACTGAAGGACCCCTCTGCCTGAAGAAACTGAAGCACTGGTTATATAGGAGGTCTGAGTGAACCATGGCCACACTGGGCGTATTCCCCCAATATTACTGAGCAATCTTTCAGCCAAATTCGAATTGGGCAAGTGTGAATAACGGGTCAGATGTCCTCATAATCTACACCTATACAACAATGGATGTACATGTATATATATATATATATATATATATATATATATATATATATATATATATATATATATTGTTCCCACCAATGCACACCAAAAAAAAAATAGAAGGCAAATGCGATCGGGTGGAGATGTAGGCCAAAAAGTGTGCGGAGCAGGACTAAACTCTCCCACCTAATCTCCAACAGACGTGACATGAGTCCCATACATGTGCCGAGTATGGCGTCGCCTCCAACCTGGAGGCTTCAGCTCCTTTCCCACTGCCTTACTTGCACCTTCACATACTTCAACTCAACCCAATCACTCACTTCTCTCAATCCCTTCATCCAATCCCACTTATATCTCTTATTTCACAACCTTTTCTCCCCTTGCAACACAAAGCACAAGCTGCACTTTTAAGTTAATTCAGTCAGCAGTGCAGTCGTGCATATAAGTCAAACAAACAAACACCTCGAATGATCATGATCATTTCAAATGTCTATGGTTTTCATGCAGAGTCGACATATTTTATTACATTATGACTTGTCATACCCACTACCACCAGGAATCGCGTGACACAATACACTCACACATTATTCAGCCTTGACGACTCAGGCTAATTACATGCAATTGCATGCAAAAACCCTTCATTTATTATACAAATTGCTCATCCCTTTATTTGGGCGGTGTATTGGCCATATCGCTGCCTATTTCACTCCCGAAAAAAATAAAATAACCTGGCTTACCGACATGAAGCAAAAACATGCCTCCTGTTTATGTGCACACACATATGTATATATAAATAAATATATTGTTGCGGCCACAGGAACCGAGACACCAGTTTGTCACTCAGGGGGATTAATCCCCGGTTGTCCTCGTTAGAGCCGGACCTGGGGCCACTGCTCACAATTAACGTTGTGGTGCAGTGGGTTGTTTTAGAACTACGAACGCCACCCAGTCAACCACGAGTTCCAGTGTCCACCGTCTAATTATTTCCGTTTAACTCGAGGTCACGTGGTTACCTGAGCGGGGAGCGCGCCCTCGGCAAAGCACCAATGTTATCTCGATTAGATTTTAATTAGGGCGGTCGAGCGTTTTAACCGCTGATGCGTGCCGACTATTTTTGGTCAAATCTGTGGTAATTACCTCCCAGTCTATCTCGGTTGGGACAATGCTAGACAATGGAAGGAAGGACAAACACGGACAGGTTGGAAATCGACAAATAATTTATTAATAATAAAATAAATTAATAAAAATAACTTTTTATTTGCTGAGGTAAATAAAGAATGAATTTCAAAGCAAAATCAATCAAAATGCCAGGAAAGAGACAAAGAGCAGATGCTTATCGGGGGTTGACTTACTTACAGGTAAACAGAGACAAGGGAACCCAGCAGATCATTCGGGGGGGGGGGGGGGGGGAAGAAATCGTGTCTCGCTCACCAGAAAGTCGTCCGTGAAGCGAAAAGGTCCTGAAATGCGTGCGTGCGTGTCACGTCCGTCGCCAGCACCCAGCCCCGCCGTGCACCCTCTCGCAAACAGCCTTGAATGCCAGTCGACGTCTGGAGGGAACTGGGATCATCCGTCGCAGGGTTTAGACCCTGGTGTTGTTGGTGACTGACCCGTGCCTCACTTGTTGGCGGTGCTACTCACACCCACACGCGCACCACACACTCTCTTGCCGAAGCACTGGGAAGGACGAATTGTCTCGTTGTTGGTGCTGGTCACACACCCGCTTCTTGCTCGCTTCTCAAGCTTACTTCTCGTTCTCTTCTCCCTCCCTGGCTTTCTTTTTCCCCACTTTCTTTCGCCTCCCACATTTTTTCTCTCCCGCTTTTCTCCTCAGAACGCACCTCTCGCTCGTTTTTAAGCGAACGCAGTGAGCTTCATACTTAACGCGTGCACATGAGAATAGGAAACACAACAACAACACAATACCCTGGCTATTTGGAATCCGTGTCGTTAGCTAATGACCTTTTGCTTCCGGTTTTTTTAAACGCTGTGCGGTGTATAAACACGATTGGGTTTATTCTATTCTTTGTTAATATTACTTAACGCGTGCACATGAGAGAATAGGAACAACAAAAACAACACAATACCCTGGAATTGTGAATCCGTGTCGTTGCCTATGACCATTTTGCTTCGTTTTTTTTTTTGCTTTGGTTTTTTTTTGTTTCCGGTTTTGTCATGGGGAATGATGCATGCCGGGAGATCATGACCGGAAGTGTTTATTTATTTATTCAATTATTTTTTTCCCAAAGTTAATTTTATACTTCCGAAAGTGATTTTTTTTCATGACAGAAGTGTTTATTGTATTTAACATTACCGGGAGTGATTTTTAAACTCTTTCCGGAACTTATATTTTCTTTTATTCTTGGACACAGAAGTGATTGTGTTATTTATTTAATTCAATTATTTTTTCCCCAAAGTTAATTTTAATAAAGATATCTCCCGCATCATCAAAAAATAATTTTTATTCGTGACTTACATTATTTGATCGCTGATCCCGATTCCAGGCTGAAGTAAATGGAAATTGCGTCAAGATCATCAGCTGTGCGGCGCTTACACGTACCACGGTATAGTTGGCAAGTATACAGTTGTGAACA
>CM068967.1:61861918-61891362 GCA_035128595.1 Eptatretus atami
GAATAGACTGTCTAGACGGGATGTTGTGGATTGCATCATCAGACGGATTCTGAAATCCATAAACAATATAATATATATATATATATATATATAATTAATATAATATATATATTTATTAATATATATAAAAATATATATTGTTACGCTGTGGAAATTCGCATACACCATGAAGGGCCCGTAGGTGAGATATCTCTAAGTACATGTGTAGTTAGCCCAAACCCATTGTATAGAGGATGTATGTGATCCATTCGGGCTGCGACACTTTGAGTTACCATTTTTTCTGTTCTATCTTTATTTTTGAACCAACCACGTCCAACCCCATCACGAAACAACCACGCCACGCCACCATCTACGCTCCCACATCATCGCATCACCGCCACTCCCAAACGGCACCAATACCACAATCCTCACCACCGAAACCCTCCACCACTCTCACCTCTCTCGTTCTACGGCCATTCCCCACCACCTGTGAACACTGAACGTCGGGCTGTCTCGGCCCTTCGGCGATTGTGCCGAACGCACCGAGCCGCGAGCGCAAATAGCGGCCTTTCCGAGGAAAAAATCGATCAAGAAACACTACATGCCCACTTTTGCTCCGTCCAATTAGCAAGCGCGGGGCGGCTTGGCCCGCCTCCAGCTCCGGGTGAAATCGATATATGCAAATTCTAGGATCAGGGAGGTCACGCCCACTTTCCTCGTCCAATGGCGAGCTTGGCTCCGCCCCCGAGGTCATCCTATCGAATATTGCATATTAGCTGCTCCTGCCAGCCTATAAGAAGGCGAGCGCAAGGCGAATAAGTAAGTGGAGTCGGTGTGCGAAGTCATCGGTGTGGCAAAGAGTTGGGTTCTGGAGTCGGCTGAGAAGATGTTGCGGGAAGAGCAAAGGAAGCTCGGTCCGAGCGAGAAAGGACGGCGGTCGGCGACGAGGTCGCGGTTGGGATCGCTCGTCGCGGACCCAAGCCAAGCCAGCCATTCTCTCCCCCAGGGCATCAACAATTCCCCCCTTTCCCCCGCGCTGAGATAGTGCAAAAAGGGCCCCGTTCCCACCCCACTCCAAACGTCGTGCCAACGAAACCCGCCAAGGAGCACGGAGTCGGGGCACAGCGCGCGGCCACATCTGCGGCTCGTCCGCCAACGCGTCACGAGGACGCGGTAGGACCCCCCCCCCCCGGTCTCGCGGGCCTGGCCGCTCCTCTAGGTCCCGCGCACATTTGGCCTACAGGCTGGTCTGCCTCCTTGTCTTTGAGGGTGGCTTCTTTCCTTTGCTTTTGTGTTAAAGTGTGTTGGCGCCGTCTGAAAGTAGAACTGTAAGTGTTGCCGTGTGTGCGCGTAGTCGGTGGTAACTCTGCGTCGTTGTTGCTTTTGTTTTGTTGCTATATGTGCATTTTGACTGTATGGCTGTATATGTGTGCTTTCCGTGTGCCGGGAAATAAATGTGCTTTGTGTGAACTGTTTTCCCGTTTCGCTTCGTCTTTTCTTTATTGACCCTCCATCCTGCTTCACGTAAAGGTTCGTAGTGGGCTTAATACGCCCGGTATTAATCGAGAACCGTCGAGGCCGACGATAACACCGCTCGGTTATCACTGTAGCACGGAACGGACCGCTTAAGTGGTTCGTGTCCGATCGGCCTGTGGCGTGGTACGATCGCCCGGTCACCATCCGCGCAGGTACTTAGTAGATCGAATTTGGCGAGCAACCCTATCCTGCGCTGGTGGGCAATTGGCACGGTCGTGGTGGGTTAAACCCCACCCGTGACTAGCTCCCTGCGTGTTCCGAGAGGTCACGACTGAATTGTCCGCCCGGTGGCGACATGCCCGCGATCCGAGTTACGCGTCGACGCCGACGGGCGCAATTCGCAACAATATATATATATGTGTGCGTTGTGTGTGTGTGTGTGTGTGTGTGTGTGTGTGGTGATACATTGTGATTATACAGGTTGGATAATTTAAATTGTGAATATGAGACTTCCCAAACACACATTAGCCTTACCAGAAAACAACATGACAGACGTATGATTCTCTTCCTGACATTTATGGGTGGATCAGCCAGCTCTCGAGCCAATGGGTTTCAAGCTTCATGCGCATGCCAGCTTCATTCCATTTTACCTTCACATTTGCAGGTCTACAAAAGCTCTGCATAGTTGTTGTTGCTCTTGTTGTGGGTTCTTGTTGGGGTCGATTTTTGAAATGTGCATCCATTTGTCTGACAAGCTGCCAGACCCCACCCACATTTGTCACTTGACTCTATCCACATGGCACCCAGACAATATAATATGGCTACCATGTTGGTTTTCTGGTGATCTCAACATCAGGCTTAGGCCTCTGCTGATTATAATACACTGCCCGAGTTTGTTGCGTCAGATTCCCATTGGCTTTGTTTGGGGTCGAGTGCCACTCATGATGAGGGACCCCCAAAAATCTAATCATATGACGGATAAAAATTATTAATAATGCTTACTCAAGCCCATCAGCACATTGTACGTGCCTCCCTAAAAAATAGCATGGGCCTAATATCAGGCCTGTAGGCCTCTGCTGATTATACACTGATCAGGTGTGTTGCATAACATTTCCATTGGCTTTGTTTGATCGAGTGTTACTCCCGATGAGGACCCCAAAAAGTCTAATCATATGTCAAATAAAAATTATGAATAATGTTTAATCAAGCTCGTCACACACACAGTAAGTGCCTCCATAAAACCGTTCCTGTAGTCATTTTGTTAAATATCATCCGATTTTCCATCGGCTTTGCTACTCACATTGCGGTCCGCATGCGTCTCTTGTTACATCTTCCACAACTGGTTAAAATGTCTTCACTCATGATTAAAACTACCACTACTTGGCGAAAGTCGTCTTCTCAATTTATGTGTTGTTTTTGAAAGTTTGCCCTTTCAACTTTTGTGTACAATTTATTTGCTCAACGTAAATAAATGTACAGTGAACTAAAGCGTAAACGAGAGGTCACCACATTCACCCGAAATTTGTATAAATGCATTAAAATGGATGTACTTTGCATTCGTTTTCCCAAAAAATAATTTTTGAAGATGTTTACACTACTTTTGGTGAATTTAGATACTAAAACACCTACTCACCCATCCCTGCAATTGTGAACAAATTTATAACCTTCCAAAGCATCAACAATTTACTGACTCTAAACCATGAGGTTGTTTGCGTTCCATCACATGGTGCTGTTTCAAGGGGAAAAGTTCATCAAGCAACAAAGTTGCTTTTCCAGTATTTAATGCTGCCCTAGAAAGTTTGATGCCACACCTATTATTCATTACTTATTCCATCTCTCACTTACATCATAGAGATCCCTTTGGATGGTGCGAGAGGATATTGAGGTGGCCCAGAGTGGATAAGAGTCCCAGAGAACCAGGAAGTCCTGGAGAGCCGAGACGTCCTTGGAAACCAGGAAGACCTGGAGGGCCAGGAGGTCCTGGAGGGCCAGGAAGTCCCAGACATTTCCTCTCTCCAGGAAAGCCTGCTGTGACTCTTCACACTTGCGGGGGTTTTGTCGGTTCAATTAAGGTGGTGAAGAGAAGAACTAATCTTGAAATCATAATGCAAAGAGAGTATTCTCATAAATATTTAAGTTTGAAAATGCAAAACTGAAGCAATGTAATTTATCATAAAGCATAAAAAGATCCATCATCGTAACAATTGACAAACTTTAAAACCAACCAAACAACTCAAAATAAGGTACGATGGTAATTACTCTTGCCACCGAAGGTGGATGGAGGTTATATTTTCACCCTGTCGTTTGTCTTTTATTTGTTTTTGCTGGGAGCAGGATGTCTCAAAAAGTTGTTCAAGATTCGAGCAACATTTGATGGACAGGTTGCGGAGTGTGACAATGATAACTTGATTCGATTTTGGTGAAGTTTTGAATCCAAATCCAGATGCGAGAATTTTATATGATTCTTCACCATCAAGAGATGCGGCCAAAAATGTATATAGCACACTATCTCAAAAAGTTGTGGACGAGTTATAACAAACGAGGTGGATGAGTTGGTTAGGTGACAAGAACAAGCCAATTTGATTTTAGTTCAGTCCGAATCCAAATCCGCCTATCAGGGAATGCAAACGTAAACTGTTCATCTGGTGAAGTATGTGCTCACTGATATCATATGTTTTGTGTAAACATTAATGGCATCCTATTATCATGATTGTTATTACTATTGTTATGAGAAGCGGTATTGTCAAAACGCCACGATTGTCTATCTTTAACAGGGAATCTACATCTTAACTATGATTTCACCCAAGCAAAACCCCCTCGAGGAGGGGAAGGGGGGAAATGAAGTTCTTACAACCTCCATCAATTGACCCTCGTCCTCCTATCAAGTTTGTTGCGATTTGATAACTAATGACCCAATGTATCACGGTCAAAATACACACACACAACACAAAATTGCAGATTTTAGTATGATGTCAGCTTTATTGCACTAAGCGATGTGGAAATCTGGTGCTTCTGGCTTTTGCCCACTTATTCGATTTAATATCTTTGGTAACTTTCTATTTTTCACATGGCTAGCTGTTCATGATCAGATCTCTGGATAGCTGGTGGTGTGACCCTGCACAGGGGTAAAGGAGAGATCAGTGTTAACAAGGACTCCGAACAGCTGGAGCAGGTGCCTCAAAAAACTCTGACCCGCACCGAGGTCAAATTACATTTGGCACCTATGGACTCAAGCCTGGCTCGGTGAGACACAAAGGTCTCACAGAATGCAAGAAACAGGAGCCTTTAAGTTTGCCTGAGGACTTTAACACAGGGGTGGATGGACTAAACGCAGACAGCAGAGAAAGAGAAAGAGAAATATAAGATGAAAATGACAGCGAGACGCAGAGCTCTCCTGTGGATGTGAAGGCCTTTGCTGAAAACACCAGTCTGATTCCTGTTCCTTCAGTGGTGACCGTGGGGTGTCTGGCCAGTGGACAGAGCATTGCCGGAGTCAGAGTCTCAATGAGGCAGAGTCTTGCCATTTACTTTGTGTCACTCCCTTCTGTGAATATACCACCAACCAAAAACTCGAACTGCGGCATTGTCCCCTTTTAGTGACAGGAGTGTCACGCTCACACTCATTGCCTCTCAATAACCGCAAGTCAGATACTTCCTGTTTTCAGGAATGATCGGCCCATTGGCCTGGAGAACCCATGTATCCCCCTTGCCCTGATCTTCCCGCTAGAAATTACAGCTTTGGCTCTACCTGAACTCAACCAGATATTCTTTATTAGGGTGGAATTAAAACATTTAAAAGTGAAATTACATGATGGAAGAGGGAGGGAAGAGACATTCTCTCAATACATGATCTCTGACGATATAATTGGGAAATTACAATACAACTAACCGATACGTAATTCTGAGAACAATCAATTATCAGGAATCCCCTAAGCTGTGTGGCTACTCCTTAGGATTTTTGAAATGACAAATCACGAATGTTTTTGATGACTTCATGGCTCAACAAAAATCGGCAATCCAGCTTAGTTAGGTAAGGTGGTGGGAACAACAATGCGTTCTCAGCCCCACCAAAGAATAAGTTTTCAAAACTGACACACATCCTAATGAATAAATATATATCCAAAATCGTCCACCAAACGTGACTTAAGCTGTAGTATAGGAAAAGTTTATTGACAGAGTCGATCTACAAAGGTCGAACTCCAAAAACTGATCTCAGTGTGTAGTTGGTGGAAGATGCACCACACTACTGGATAAAGTCTGCTCCAGGATGCAGAACTCGTTTCAAAGACTGCTGAGACTTCCTAGAGACACATGTGACGCAGGATCAAGAAGAGGTTCTCTGGAATCTGATTGTGTATTGTCCCTCGATCATGCCTTGACCGAGGAGATGATGCCAAAAGTCGCTTGTCATCAATCACATACCTACGACAAGCCTCCCAATGTGATCACTGAGGAAAAATGAAATGACCTCGATGATCAGTGAGAGCTGTTTTTTACGTGCGGGGCAGTCTCCAGAATTCATGAATCACTTCCAGAATTCTGTGACCAGCTGAAAACTGTCAAAGATGGTAATGGTGCACAGAAATTCAGGCTGCTGTCAAATTTCATGTGTGTTTTCTTGGTGACCACATTTATCTGCTTGTGCGAACACGTTTTTTTCCAAAGTAAATATGAAAACACGAGACGAACAGCTGCATGCATCGACGGTTGCAAATTGCATTTTGTCGTGACAGTCAATCACTGCTATGGAACCAATGTTACACCTGGAAACCATCACACCAGCTCGTGTATGATGTTCAGTTTGGCACGTCACCGGCGGTATCAGGAGAGGCTCAACAAGGAGGGACAGAGAGTCTCTACCGATGACGTCATGTGAATGCCGATTAGAATATATACAGCAAATCATGTGACATTGTTCAATTTCATTGTTTCCTTTTGCACAGCCATTAGAATTTTGCTTTGTGCCAAGAAATAGTTTTGGGGATTACTTAAATTTGGAACTTTTTGTATGTATTATGCTGGGTTGTAAGATGTTTATTATTTCATATTGGTAATTATTGGGATCCCTACACTCGGAATTGAGGGATTTCCAGAATCTAGTGATTTCTAACCCTAACCCCTAGTGCCACAATGCCCCTAAGGTTCCATTAACATAACAGTACCATTCGACAGACACGATCATGGTGTGTTCCATTGCCAAGCACTTGCTATCACTTGCCAAGCTAGCCGTTCCATATCAAACTGCTTTGCAACCCGCTTTACCAAGCAGAACAGTGATTAAGGGAGGTGCTTGGCAAGCCGTTAAGCTAACTTCTTGTGAACAGAAACCTCTTCATGCTTAGAAAAAATGCCGCTATCATACTCAAAAACGATTGGTCTATATCCTCAATTTTGCTCTTTCAAAGGTCGATATTGAAATGTGCTTAACATATATTATTTTACTCCTACTTTTCATCCGATGATTAAAAAAATAAAAACTACAAAGTGTTCAAACCCCCTCCCCAAAATGCACAATGGCAGTCCATAAAATAAGCTTGGCAGGGGGAGGGTGAGTCCCCATTCTAACTCCCCATTCTATTATCTTTTTTCCTCTTCCTTGTACTCTCGAGCCGCTGCAACACAATAGACATGACAATCGCTAAAGTGCATACCTCCACCATGTGGCTGAACAGTTTACGTTTTGTTATCCCACTGATGGACCATCTTGATCCGGACCTTAACCAAAATCTAATCGGCTTTCTTGTCACATACCCATCTCATCCATCTAGTTTTGTCATAACTCAGCACAATGTTTTGAAAACGCTATATATTGTTTTGGCCCATCTCTAATGGTGATCGAAAAACCACTTGAAAATAAAAATCGTGTCGTATCCAGACTTCAAACAAACTAATTATTGATTCCTTATCACATACCCATCTCTCCACCAAATTTTGTCCCAATCCGTCCAAACTTTTGAGATATTCTGCCCAACCACAGACAGACAGACATACAGAAATTGAAAAACAATCTCCATCCACCTTCCGTGGCAGAGGTAACAAATTTGTTTGGGAAAATTGTCACAGAGATAGAGTAAAGTAAAACTGAAAACGACAACGCCCGGAAAGCATTTGTTCGAGACTTTGAATACCATGATGGCTATTTACATGGAGACCCCATGTTGTTAAGCAGAGCCGCATTGCTCCGTTCGGTTGGTGCTTGCTTGAGCAATTCGAATCAACCAAGCCGCTTACTAACGAACATCCCCAGTAGTTACAGTGACCGAGGTAAAAAGGGAGCCGGACACCTGTCGTTGGTTGTATGCTGCCGGACACCACAGCAGAAGGTAGAGAGAGTATTAATGCTCTGCTTAGTGATTGGATGCTATAAAGGGATGAGGGGAGTACACTCTAGTCGAATGGTTTCATACTGCATGATTATGTTGCAGTGAACGTGCACTGCATACTTCCTACTTCTGTCCCACAACCACTGCTTCACAGCACAAGAGGGAGTGTAGCTCATTGCTCAATTTCGTTTGGTTTGGATAAGCTTTGCCACAAAAGCCATGACACCTTAAACCTTTTGTAGTTCCCTGTGGCAGGAAGAAAACTAGCATTCTGACGAGATAATGGCAAGACACCTGCTTCAAAGAGGAAAGTGTTTAAAAGGACTGCAGCTAGACGGCTCTCCTGTTCTCCCATGTATGTTAAAAATGTAAATCACACCAACTTGTAAATTAGCTGCCCAGTTGTAAAGACTCAGGTCTTGAGTCTCATCGACTGGGCTGCTATGATTAGTTGTGGTGCCTGTTTTTGAATATGTATCTTCACAATTACAACTATTGCTATGTGAACGTCCCTGTGTGTTGCTATGTTGGATTATGCATTTAGGTTAAAATGGAACTTGCAGTGTAGTCACATGACAACGTTTGAAATTTAAAGATGTTTATTGCATCAAAATTTTCATAAATGGCGAGTTATTAAACCAGGTGTGCATTACAAGCTCAACTTGAGTATTATAACCTCATTGAATCATTTTGCTCGAATTGTTTATGTCATTTGCCATTTTGGAGATTTCAAGGTTAACTTGAAGCTTCATTTAATATTTGGGACTCATGAGGACTTTGAGATTGTACGTTTGTTGTTCGTTATCTGTAGAACCTGTAGATAAGTGATTTTATAAAAGGTAGAATAACAAATGAATATGTTCCTGGTTTCCTTTTCATTCTTTTCACATCAAACATAATGAAAAGCGCTGTCAGCTGGTTTTTTTTTGGTTTTTTTCTGAAACCATGTCGAGGCTCGTGTAAGAGCTAGTAAGTTGGTATTAGAACCAATTAGCATACTTAGTAAATTCAAGCAAGTGAAGCAAAATTATGCAGCTCTTCCTGTGCCTATCCTTCACGAGCTTGGTCCATCGACTGCACAGTGTGGTGAAAGACTCGAAGCTATTATCAATACAATGCATCTTGTTTTTGTATGCAGTGTTGAGGGTCGTGGAGGAGCAAGACACAGAATGGATCGAATATGACAAATGAAAGAAAACACTAGAAAGAGAAAAGGGGGGAGTGGGAACACATAAATGAGGCAAGAGACACACATGGATATGAACAGATGGCAACAGCCCAAAACTCTCAAAATCTACAAAATGAAGGAACTGAAGGTGGTGGGCTTGGGTAGGCTTCATGGTGGAAAAGAAAGAGTGGGTTGGGTAAGCTTCATGTGGAAGAAAAGATAATGTCTGTTGTGGATGGACATTTGTTGGTCAAATATGGCTTTAAATGAATTGTAACTTTTTCAACTTTGCTCATCGAGTCAGCTTGTCATTTCCATCTGAGCACATCGCTCATGCTGGTGCGAATTCTCAGGTTCAAATGGCAAAATTGCCACCAATGTCTATGATCTCTCACCATTGCTAATTCATTTGAAAGTATGGGAGAGTGGAGAGAAGTGACGCTTTATTTGATTTTGAAATCTGGCATACTTAATGAAATCAGGTACTGTGTCAGCAGAAAGAAGAATCAATGATGAATGCTCTTTTGCTCAAAGAAACGTGAATGACTGAAACGTCAGCTTCTCGAGTGTCCCCACTGCGGTGAGCACACTTCGATTAGTGTTCTGTTGATTCATCCATTCTGCGCCTAATGACACTGACACAGCTAACAGTTGTCGAGATGGAAGAATCCTGCCTTTAAATGTTAGCCAAAAGATGGTACCATCACGATAATGTCCCAGTTTCCCCCCACGTCTCGCCGTACAACGTTTTCTCCTAACATCCTTGCCCTGCAGGTGTCAAGGTACTAGCAGCTCTATGTTCTAGATTGTGTATTTAAAAACTGCAATGAAAATCAAATATCCTGAGGAATGGGTAAGGCAACAGCATGGGAGAATGCCCCAGGTTTCCATAGCCGTTCTCAATCCCTTTCCTGCCGCTTGTGCACGAGTATTGTTTACGGCATGAGAAGGTTATTGGAGTGTGAGCTACTTCTTGTGCCTTAACTGATTGTCACAATATGCTTTTGTCAGAGTAAAATTGTGGTTCATCACATGACAACTAAAAATATCGTACTAAGAATATACAAGCTGGTCACCCAATCAAGATGAGGTTATTTAGCTTTAGGTGAACCATCAGGAAGATTGATGAGCACTGGAGCAAAAAATTAACCCGGAGTACACCCAGCAATGATGGCCGAACTGGCCAAATTTCCTTGCTTGTGGTCAGTTTGTTTATTTTCAAATGCACAAACACACATACATATGGAGAATTGCCTTGCAGGGTGGGGGAGGTACACATAACCTGACCTTGATATCCTAAGCATGTATGCAAAATTTAGTGAGATCATCCAAATTGTTTTTTCATAATTTTTTGGTGTACACACAACACACAAAACATACAAAGAGATTGCCCTTATGGGAAAAGGAGGGTGGCTTGTGGGGAGGAGATTGGGGGAGGATCTGACCGTGATATCCACAGAAAGTATGCAAATTTGGGTGGGGTTGGTCCAGGGGTGTGGAATTGTATACAAATTAAATAGATGGCCATGTACACACATGTACACACTACACACTACACACACACCACACACACCACACACACACACATATTATTATACAATATATATATAATATATATAATAATATATATATATATAATATATATATTTCTTGAGTTTGTGTAAAATCTGCTTCCAACAAAAATGTCTTTCCAAAATCAACGAGACTGAAATTTTGATCTTTGCACTTACACATCAGTAGTGACAGACTGGAATATCCATTAAAAGTGATGGATTGTGGAATAGTAACGGAGTATGATAAACAATTCATGATTTTTAGTGAACGCCACTCTGCAACCTGGTTTCTCTCGAATCCACCGCACAATTTGAACTCGCAGGTGGATCGCACGAGAGGTCAAAACTATTCGGAGGTCTGACTCTCGGAGTTCAATCAACACGTTTTTCGCTCTCAGGTATAAGACCAGAGGAGCACGATTGATGCGACAACTTGTGATTAAGACGCATTGAACAAAATGGATCTCTAACTGGTTAGTCCCATGTTCATCAGAAATGCTATATATTTAAGTTGATTGCAAAAATTTTTGATGCAAACTGTATGGCGACAATCTGTCCTTTTTACATCATTGATTTGAAAATTCTGTGTATGTGTGTGTGTGTGTGGTGTATTTTGTGGTGAAATTGCACATTCCTTAAAACCATTGGAATAATGTCAAATGATCATGCAGTTCGATGTCTACGGACTTTGAAAATTTTTCCTGTGATGACAAGAATGGCATTGACTCATAAGTAAATTTGAAGATCGTTAGCATCTGTATATCATCTGATCTAATAGTTAATAATCATCATCGAATAAAAAGCACTGAGAATCAGATAACATAACCATCAGTGAACAATAAGTCATCATTGCAACGAAATTAATTTCAATGAGAAATCATCAATGCTCAACTTTACTCCCACAAACAATAAATTACATTCTTTGAATGATGATGAAGTAAAAGTCCAATTATGGCCTCAGATCCATTGCACTACAGAGAACATGCAGCAATGCTGGGAAAATTAATATGAGCCTCCATCACAAGACCATTTAAACTCCTTATGGCTCAACTTTGTGTGCATCGCATTCCATGCATGCCAAACTTTCTACCGACAAGACTAGCATGTGCTTGCAGTCCACTCGAAAAAAAAAAGCGTCCAGGATCCCTGGGAGCCCTTCAAAGCCATCCATATTCTCACTGCAAATTAAACAGTTTTGCAGCCTGTGCAGCAACTTCCCAAAGCCATGTTAGTATGTTGATGCCAATGTACTGCAGGGCAGTGTGTCATACCTACAAGTTCTTCAAGGAATAACGGTTGAGTTGTATTGGGGGCCTTTCGTTTATTTGGCTTTGTTTGTTTCGGGAGTTTTGGTGTGTTGTGTTAGTCTTTTGTGCATTTCGCCGGGGGTGTTTTTTGGGTTGTGTTGCCAGAACGGAGCAGAACTAGCTACAGCAAAAGAGAGCTTGTATGCGCAATGAGGTGCAAGTGGTTTTGAGACACGAGAACAATCCTTTTGAAGTTTTTCATCAGAGTGTTTGAACCCACATGCTGCCTGCAAAATCAGTGTCGTAAACTAACAGGTCCATTATCAACAAACAGTTAGTTCTGCATGGCAGGTCACTGTGCTTGGGTTGCTGATGCAGCAGAAGGCGAGAACGACCTCCAACGCACAATGCTGTGCGTTAACCTGTCTTTTCCAAATAGAGTGGATCCACTTCACTTCAATTCTCCTGCATTGGAACAGCTTCCCAATGCAAGCAAAACAATTATTAAACTACTAGTTCAGGTTCACCCAATCTGAAAGTTGGTAGAGAGTAGCCACAATGTCGTACAGGGCTGGCAGGATTGCCTAATGTTGAATGCTCCTCCACCTCTGAGCATTCCAGCCTGGTATAAATCTCAACCCACAATAAAACTTCCTTGTGTTTCGCATGCAGACGATACATCAACATGTGAATCACAGGAAGCGATGGTCATTGGTAGATGTTAAATTCCATGGTGTCTCTTGGAATAATAGGCGAGTTTTCACCATCACCCTGAACAAAATACAAATCCCACATTCTACACTACGGTCGAAAGTTTTAGAACACCCCATTTCCTCAGTTTTTTTACGGAAATTTTAAGCAGTTCAATGTCGTGAATAACCTGAAATGGTACAAACTAACCAGTAAACTGCCAGAGGTTAAAAAAAAAATTTAGGTTACGAAAAAAAATGAAAAGTAATGTAAATTCAGAGATTGGGGAAAAAGCCCCTTCAGGAACAAGTAATGGGTTAGCAACTGCAGCTGTTCGCAGCAATGAAGTAAATTAAGCTTGAAAGTTGATGCAAACAATTCCTACAGTTGTCCCAACTTTTGTTTTAGTTACAACCCTCTGTCTGTTATAAAAGCAGTGTTGGAACAGACTGTGTTGCTACACCTCTGAAGCATTATGTGGACAATATTTCACTGCAGATAGTATATATTGCTATGATTATGGGTGAGAAAAAAACAATTACAAAAGGAAGACAGACAGACCATTATTAACCCTTAAAGTTAAGATCTTTCCTTCAGAGACATTGCAAAGAAGCCAAGTGTTCAGTAGTCAGTTTCCTACACCATCAAAAAGGCACTTGAGAACTGGAGAAACCTGACCGCAAGAGGTCTGGCAGACCCAAAGCCACAACACAATCAGAAGACAAGTTTCTGAGAGTCAACGGCTCACAGGACAACAGCTTCAAGCACAGCTTAACACTGGTCGAAGTAAGGAAGTCTCAGTTTAAACTGTAAAAGAAAGAAATTAAAGCTGCAGTTGACAAGTCGATGGCAGTAAGAAAGCCATTGCTAAGATGGCAAAATAAGAAAAAAGTCTTGCCTGCGCCATGAAGCACCACCAGTGGACTACTTAAAAGTGGAAAGAAGGTCTTATGGACCGATGAATCAAATTTGAAATTTTGTCATCACGCGGAGTTTTTGTACGCCGTCGAGTAGGCGAAAGATGTTCCTCACTTGTGACACCCACTGTCAAACATGGAGGAGGAAGGTGATCTGGGCTCTTTGCTGGATCCAGAATCGGCGACTTGCACAGTGACTGGCACCCTGAACCAAAAGGGCTACCAACAGCATTTTGCAGCACCATGCAATACCCTCTGTGTCTACACCTAGTTGCATGGGTTCATTCTACAGCAAGATAACGCACCAAAACATACCTCCAACTATGTCAGAATTCTTTAGAAGAAAAGAACAAGATGGTAGGCTTCAAAATCATGGATGGCCACAGCAGTCTCCGAACTTAACCCACGAGCAGGTGGATGAACTGACAGAAGGTGAAAGCCAAAGCAAACCACAAGAGCAACACATTTGTGGAAACTTCTGCCAAACAGTGTTGAAAGAAAACTTTCCCGAACAAATTTGATTTCCATTGAAAAAGAATGCACAAGTATGTTCGCTGTTATATCTTCCAAAGTGGCTACTTTGATGATCAAAAACTTAGATAAAATTTGTCAACAAAACATTCCATGATTCTTTTTATCTCAATTGTTTATTTTCTCTGCTTTTAATTTCAGAGTACATAAACAATGAACTGCTTAAATTCAGTAAAAACTGAAAAATTGGTGTTCTAAAACTTTACACCGTATGTACAGTTGAATTTAACTGCATCGGAATGGCACCTGCTCCAGATTGTTTAGTCTATAATGCTTCTGGACCAGTTGTAAACATCTTGGAGCTCTATTAATTGTATGGGCCTCTAATTATATTAATATTTATACGTGTGGATGAGGAATGCGCACAGAATTATCTGCCGAAACCTTGAAGGCAGTTTGCTCATTAAAAAATTAAAAAAAAACTATTGAACAATTACAAGTCAAATATCAAGTTTAACTGATAAGGTTTGTATGATGGAAATACCGACCTACTCCACCCCCAGGACTGCTCAGCCAACACTGTGAGCACACATGATAACTAAACAGCTGCCCAGTCCACGGGAACCAATTAAAAGTTTTTCATCACTGCACGAAACAAGGGTGGGGTTCGAGACTAAAACGCCCGAGTAGTGCACGGTGTGTTGCACACCAGGACCATTGCTGCATCCATCATACAATAAAAACCTTCGTCTTCTGAGGGCATCTCATTTGTCCCCACGAATTGTATTTAAAAAAAATAAATAAACAGCACAGAGGAAAGCATCATGCCCAATGCAGTTTGGCCTTGTTCAAGAAGCAGGCAGAGTTGCGGAGGGGTAATGAGAAAGAAAGGCATGTGAGGATTGAAGGAGCGCGAGTTGGGTAAATCTCACAAGTTTAGTACATGCGTCACTGTTGCCAATTGCCGATTATATCAACAGGTAAAACTAGAAGATGAAATAAAGGTAGTCTTGGAAGAACCTTTAACAAAAACATATTTACATAAAGGATATAAGATTAGAGACACAATAAACTTAATGGGAATTATTAAAGACATTGAGACAAAGGACAAATCAAAAAAGCAAAAGCTTTACATTTCTTTCTTCTTGCGCATGGCAGCTGCTGGCTGGGTAGCTATCATTTGTTGTGCACAACAATGCACTGATGCTGTGTCCCCTTAAACCAGTCTACTGTACTCATTTTGCTGACCTCAGAAGGTAACAGTTGAAGTCAACCCCACTGGTGTTAATTCATTGTCAATAGGCTCAAATTCAGGAACCCGAAGATCCCAGATAACCACTAAGCCAAACCAGCTTATTTACATATATGCGGAAAATGTTTGCAAATACACCCCTAAGAAACCAAATATATGCTTGATCCATAATATGATCTCAAAACAGGGTAAGACATCTTTTGTAGTCCATTGAGGAACATATATCGATTCAACAATCAAACATGGCAACGGATTTCGTCCAGGGAGGAAGGTTAGAAGTACATCACTTGAAAAAAAAAACATGGCCTAAAGAAATATGATAATGATGCAAGAATGCCAACCGATGGTAGCAACATGTTTTCTTGTGCAATTTGATGGTGTTGAAACAACAATTCCTAAAGGATGAAAATAATTTGCAAGAATAAAAATAATGATTAAATCCTGGATAGACAGACATAGCAAGTTTGCCCTGGGAAGATTAACAACTAACAGAGCTGAAGCAACACACGACAAGCTCACCGAAACAAGGCCTTTGACTCGAATGCATTGCAAAGGTCGGTAATACAATTACAACATGACTGAATATCACAGAGCACAAAACTTGAGTAGATGTGTAGTGCCAATAAGATTTGCCAGCAGGACAGCTAGGATTGACGTCCTGCAATTGAAACAATCCAAAAGTTATGATTTTTCCACATCCGTTAATTGCGGCCTAAAAAAACCACGTGAAATGTTTTTTGTGCCTCAAGGTTTCATAACAAGTAGATTGCAAAGCAGGTAAGATGATTATTTTCAGAAAAAAATTAGAATGTAAAGCACCCAGTTAGATTGGGGTCCAAAAACTAAGTGGATGAGGATTGAGGACTGGGATGGAGAAGTGAAACATCAGCAGGTTCAGCACAAAAAGGAAAGCCAGTCTATAGTTGAATAAAATCGACAAATGATGGTGGTAGGCCACCTCAATGCCTGGCTATTTTCATCATCAAAAAGCAAAGTTAAGCTCCACAGACAATCACTCGACCTTGAACACACCATTCTATTCAACCAACAATGCATAGAACTCAATGTCAACATGAGATCAGGACCATCTCTCTGGACATATATTGAGCTTTTGATATTTGGCATCCTGCATGACTTACAAGCTTCTTCCTAATAGCCATCCATAACTCCACACGTGCTTTCTGGCTCCTCTCTCTGCGGAGCCAACTGTGGCACTCAACAAATCCTTCCTCTTCCTTCGTTCATGGCCAGAGTGCAAAGCAAGGTTTTGGCCAGTCCTATTCCTGATCTTCAATCAACGATCTTTCTGATTGGGAATACTCTATTTGTGATGAACAACACCCTCATCATGACATTGCTACCTTCAGAAAGCACGGCAGCAGACATCTGCCCTCTCTTCAAGCTTCCATCCAAAACCATGATCTTACTATCCCTGTAACCCCTCCACCAGAACCCAATCTTTCCAAATTTCAGCTTTTCCTTCCTGAGAGATTGATTCTCTAGCCTGCAATCCCTCTAGATCCTTCTCCTCTACCCCATCCATTATTCCTCACCCTCATTTGTTCAGCTCCCTCTATTTTTTCTTCAAACCCTGTTGTTTTCCCTCTCTTTGCTCCTGTGCCTTTTATTCTGTTATGTCCTATGTTATAAGCTCCTCCATGATTCCTTGACTTGTATTCAGAAAAATTCTGATTTTATGGAAGTGATAAAGTTTGGCATAGAAATTCAAAAACATCCAGTGATATTCAAGTGGCAGTACTCAGCTTCTGTAACTGAGGTTTTTCACAATTGGAACAAATCCTCTGTTCTTTTGCCTTCACAAAAAAATGTGTATAAAATAGAACTAAACCATAATTATACCGTTACCTCTTTGTCAAATAATATACACTGTGAATAATAATAATAAATTAACCCTCTGCCCTTCCATTGCTTTTTGCCCCCCGCCCCACCTCCATCAATCCCCAAAGTATCAGCAGACAAGTGTGCGTCCACCAGAACCCCCTCTGAGTGAAACTGGCCGAAATCCCTAATCACTGCTCACCTTCCACCATTATTATCCTCTCTTTCCTCATTCATGAAAACACTCCCACTCCTCTCAAAATTTTTGCTTATTATCCACTGTTTCACCCCTTGCATTTCCCTATCACTCATCTTGCCTGCAATCCCTTGTCGACAGACTCCGTACTCTCCATTTCCCTGCTATGGCATTCTCCCCTTCTCGTGCATTCTCTTGCTTATGTGTGTCCTTCGTTCTGTGGTCCCAGCTCTCCACAGCCCTAGACCATATCATTTTTATTTTAAACACTTTCTAAAACCTGATTAGGATATTTTTGCCAATTGCATACACTATTATAACAGCACATTTACTGTTGTAACAAGAATCATGACAGATGTATGGAGGTTGTAATGTTACAAAAAGCTGCATTGCATTGATGCCATTGACGATATATTCAATTTAAATGAACATCTTCATGTGAATATAGTACACCCACACCACACACCTGAAGCTCTTGCACTGCCAATAGTCGAAGGCCGCCTCAGTGGAACCAATGATCTTCGCGCATGTGAGGAAAACCTCCCCTGATGAATTGGCCCAAACCGGTAATCTTTTGAGCGCCATGTGGGTTCCCGCAGTTGGGACCTGCGAGATCCTGATGAATGAGGACGCGACCTGGAAGTAATCCAAGAGATCAAAAGTCTATCAAATGACTAAGCACTTCATAACAATTCTTCTGATATAATACTACCTTTAATGGAAAGCATGGGTATAGAAAAATCATACCACATCTTGTAATGTTGTATGATCAGTGATATTAAATGAATTGTATATTTATGACATTTAATATGAAAAAACCATCATGAAATTGAACGTTATATTGTTAGAATCTGGAAGCCATTGCACACAAAAGCGGTAGCCCTAAAGGCTAGTCACACCTTGACGTTTTAGCCGCAATGCACGTATCAAAAGTGTAATACGCTGGCCTAACGCGACTTTTATGTTTTTTAAGAATTCGACGATCACATAACAGTTGTCGTAGCATACATATTAGGACGGACACAGAACGTTTCTTTTCTTATAATAAATTACCAATGAATGCTTAGCTCTGTGTCGGCGTCCAACGACTTATTGCCCAACCGTAGTCTTAATAACTTTATGCAGAAGCGCGCTCACGTATCGCCGACGATCACGTGGCGAGCTATTAAAAGCTAGACAGAGCCTGGGCAGAGCACAGAGAGCAGTGGAGCATGGCTGGAGAAGGAAGACGGTTAGACAAAAGACCCACCAACCTGTCCTGTGTGGAAAAGTGAGAGAAAACCCCCAAAGACTAGCTTCATCCGCGGAGATACCTAATATCCTAAAACCTTGGATGCCACACATTAAAGCCAGCTCGGGTTGGAGGTAGGAGCACCACCCCAGACAGAGAGCAATACTCTATCAGGCTGCAGCAAATGAGCTTGGAGTGTGAATGCAGTATTTTGGCTCTGGTTTGGGTTTTTTTGCACTGTTTGAAAATTCGAGCTCCTCATTTCCACCACGTAAAGCTGAGCATTTTGAAAATTTGTCCATTTCCTTATTTTCTTGTCTTAAGTATTGCTTTGTATCCTGTCAATATTTCATGCAATTCTTTAGTTGTTTGCTTTTCATTTCTATTTTATTGTTCAAGCCTAGCAAGCCGATCCTCAGATAGAAAGTTAAAATTTCTTTGTTTCCGTTTCCTCTTTTGATTCCTTCTTCATGTTATCTTGCTGTATTCCTTAAATATTTACTTCCTCTCCGTCTTCAAAAGTTCAAAAAACAACCAAAAAAAAAACTTCATTTTCACTCATACCATTCTCGCTTCTACCGAATTCCTTCTCTTTTGTTCTGCATTCCCCGTCCCCTCTTTTCTCAATAACTTCAAACTGAATGTACATAATGTTGCAAAGATTCTGTAAGTTCGAGTCAGATCGTCGATAAACTTGTTAGATTTCAGGAAGCCAAACCTGAGGATATAGGAGAGATTGTGATTGAATTGGGAGACTCAAACAACAGGACAAATCAGCATCAGAGAAATGCAAAACCTTAAGAGAAATGTTAGATGCCAGAGTAAGTACTTTCCAATGAGTGTTAAAATTAGAAAGCAGAAAGAGCCAATGGTTGGTATGAGATAAGAACGCTATAAGAAACAAAGCATTTAGGTATAAAATAACAGGACTGGTTAATTTAATCACTATTGAGAAACAGGAAAGTTAAGAAAATAACTTGGCAAGCCAAAAGAGAGGATGAGAAGAATCTAGGGATATTAAAACTAACAGCAATGCATTTCTAAGTATATAATGGGAAAAGAACAGTACGATCAGTGTGTGCCCATTGAGAATAGCATAGGAGAGTGGTTCTTATGAAGCAGATGATAAGCTTATTAAATCTATATTTTGCTTCAACTTTACAAAGAACAGTCAGCGCATTTCCATACAAGAGATCTGATCAGTGTGAGAGGCTTTATAGAAGATCCAGGTTGAGTGGAAATAAAAAACAGCTAGAAATTAGAGTAGAAACTCTGTCCAGATTAATTTGCACCGAAGTAATGAGGAAGTGCTAGCAGGTCGCGGATAATGGATATTTTCAACAGCTCATTGAAGTCAGGACAGGCACTGGAGGATTGGAATAGAAATGAACATTATTAAAATGACCAGAGAAGAATTGGGAGCTCGACTGTAGTTTACCACTTGTGTGGAAGGTTGGGACATTATTTTGACAGTTGAGAACCATTTTAAAAACAAACAAATTAAAGTAGTCAATGGTTACAAAGTATTCCTTCTAAAAAATCTTTAAATTCTATGAAGCAGACAATCCTAAGACAATCCAGATAGAATCCGCAGAATTATACTTACTCACATCCTCCCTCTCAAAGCCAACAGTGTTTGGCACTCAATGAATCCCTTCATATTCTCTCCCTTCAAGGTGGAACCCCAAGGCCAGTGTTCTGGCCAGTTCTATTCTTGTCTTCATCAATGATTTCTCTACTCTATAGAAAATCCGATTTATCTATTTGCTGATAACTCCACCCTCTGCAATACATCCCATCATTCAGACAAGAAGGCTGCACCTCTTGCCTCTCTTCAGACCTTCAAAAAAATCACAACCTGGTCACCGAATATGTCTTTCAATCCTGACAATCTCACACTCCACTATCGCTCTCTCCAAAACCATTATGCCAAACCCTCCCATCTACTTTCAACAATCCCCTTGAGAAAGTTCAGACATCAGACTCCTGTGTCTCACTATCAGCCATGATCTTTCTTGGTGAACACATTTTAAAGTTGGGCCATCCAATGCAGCACCAACTTGAATCCTCTCCATACAAAGTCCTTCCTTGGTACACCGGATCAAATCCACCGAGCAGGCCTTCATCCGCACTTCTGGATACTGCTCTCACCTCTGGCTGGCTCCTCTCCTCATACCTTACTCAGCTATGTCATGAAACTAAGCTATCATGATTATTGAATCTCATACAATGAAGTTAGTCTAAGCTTGATCACAATGCCATCACAGACTCTTGTCTCTCGTTTCGACTGCCTCCTTCGTCTTCACCTCTTTCAATGCTTTGTCCCCCCAGTTAATCAGGCACAATATCCACATAACCCTTCTGTGAACTACCTAACCCAGATCACTGTCATCTCCACTCATCATACTCTTCCACTTGTGAACCAACTTCCACATTGTTCAGGTTCAAGCAGATTAGATCTTGCTTACACAGGTACCATGTAAACCTGTACCAAAACTGATGTTGGGATGTCGGTGACAAAAACTGTCTTCCCTCCTTTCTAGTGAGGAGGGTATGGATATGACACCCGAGCAGAATTAAAAAAACAAAACCTGTGAAAGGGTGAGGAGCTGCTTTAAGCCATTGACCATCCATTTGTAGTTGCCACTTATCTGCGGCCGTCCTCCTGCAGTGGGACTTTTCTTTTTCGAGGTTGCATTACAACCTAGCTTCCACTACTCTTTCCCACAACTTCATTAGCTTAACAACTTTATCCTCTGTATTTCCACAGCTCGCACATCACCCTTGTTCTTAAAATTCGGAACAAGTACACTAATCTTCCACGCTCCGCATTCTCTCACTTTTCCAATATTTATAAACAATCTGGTTAACAACCCCACTCATCTCTCCTAAGCACTTCCATGCTCCACTGGATATCATCTGGGCCACCACCGTTCCACTTTTCATCCTCTTCATAGCAGTCCTCACTTCATCTACTGATCCACCCACTTCCTGATCACTAATCTCCACTTTCCACTCTCTCTCTCTCATTTCTTCATCATAGCTCCTCAAATACTCCAATCCACCTTCTCACACACCTCCTGCTCTCAGCACATTCCCCATTTGTTCCTTTTATCACCCGAACCTGCAGCACATCCTTCCCAGCTCGTCCCTCGTCTTGCCAATCGTATAAATCCTTTCCCCTTCTTTGTTCCAACTTTCTCATACAGCTCTCTATTCTTTCTGCCTTTGTCACCTCTTCTGCTTTTGCCCACTCCTGTGTCTCCTGCCAACTTTCTTCATCTCTCTACATCCCACTTCTTTTTCCCAACCCCTTCTTCCTTATACTTTCCTTACTTCCTCGTTCCACCACCATCTCCTATCTTCCTTCCTCTTGTCCAGATTCACACAGACGCTTCTAGCTATCTCCCTCACCATTCTCCTGTAGCCCATATCCCACCCATCTTTACGCACCACCAACGCCTGTCTGCCTCCTCCCTAAATTCCACCAACAGTCTTCCTCCTTCAGCTTCCCCCATCTGTCCTTGGTTCCCCTCACTCTCCTTCCTCAACCCACTCCAAAATCATCCGTACAGACCACCAACATGCTGTCCGACTACACTCTCCCCTGCCACCATCTTACCATCTCTAATCTCTTCATTGCATCTCCTGCTTAAATTAATCCACCTGTGGCACTTCCTCACTTTGTATGTCACCCTGTTCCTCCTTCTTCTAATACATACCCACGCCATTCCCATTATTGCAAACTCTACCACATATCTCTCTCTTGGCCCGTTCGGCGATTGGTGCCGAACGCACCGAGCCGCGAGCGCAAATAGCGGCCTTTCCGAGGGAAAAAATCGGATCAAGAACACTACATGCCCACTTTTGCTCCGTCCAATTAGCAAGCGCGGGGCGGCTTGGCCCCGCCTCCAGGCCTCGGTTGGGTGAAATCGATATATGCAAATTCTAGGATCAGGGAGGGTCACGCCCACTTTCCTCCGTCCAATGGCGAGCTGGCTCCGCCCCCGAGGTCATCCTGATCGAATATTTGCATATTAGCTGCTCCTGCCAGCCTATAAGAAGGCGAGCGCAAGGCGAATGAAGAAGTAAGTGGAGTCGGGTGGCGAAGTCATCGGATGTGGCAAGAGTTGGGTTCTGGAGTCGGCTGAGAAGAGTTGCGGGAAGAGGCAAAGGAGCTCGGGTCCGAGGCGAGAAGGACGGCGGTCGGCACGAGGTCGCGGTGGGGATCGCTCGTCGCGGGACCCAAGCCAGCCAGCCATTCTCCTCCCCCAGGGCATCAACAATTCCCCTTTCCCCCGCGTGAGATAGTGCAAAAAGGGCCCCGTTCCCACCCCACTCCAAACGTCGGTGCCAACGAAACCCGCCAAGGAGCACGGAGTCGGGCACAGCGCGCGGCCACATTGCGGCTCGTCCGCCAACGCGTCACGAGGACGGGTAGGACCCCCCCGGTCTCGCGGGCCTGGCCGCTCCTCTAGGTCCCGCGCACATTTGGCCTACAGCCTGTCTGCTCCTTGTCTTTGAGGGTGGCTTCTTTCCTTTGCTTTTGTGTAAATGTGTGTTGGCGCCGTCTGTAAAGTAGAACTGTATAGGTGTTGCCGTGTGTGCGCGTAGTCGGTGGTAACTCTGCGTCGTTGTTGCTTTTGTTTTGGTTGCTATATGTGCATTTTGACTGTATGGCTGTATATGTGTGCTTTCCGTGTGCCGGGAAATAAATGTGCTTTGTGTGAACTGTTTTCCCGTTTCGCTTCGTCTTTTCTTTATTGACCCTCCATCCTGCTTCACGTAAAGGGTTCGTAGTGGGCTTAATACGCCCGGTAATTAATCGGAACCGTCGAGGCCGACGATAACACCGCTCGGTTATCACTGTAGCACGGAACGGACCGCTTAAGTGGTTCGTGTCCGGAGTCGGCCTGTGGCGTGGTACGATCGCCCGGTCGACCATCCGCGCAGGTACTTAGGTAGATCGAATTTGGCGAGCAACCCTATCCTGCGCTGGTGGGCAATTGGCACGGTCGTGGTGGGGTTAAACCCCCACCCGTGACTAGCTCCCTGCGTTGTTCCGAGAGGGTCACGACTGAATTGTCCGCCCGGTGGGCGACATGCCGCGATCCGAGTTACGTGGCCGTCCGCACGCCGACGGGCGCGAATTCGCAACAATATATATATATGTGTGCGTGTGTGTGTGTGTGTGTGTGTGTGTGTGTGTGTGTGATACATTGTGATTATACAGGTTGGATAATTTAAATTGTGAATATGAGACTTCCAAACACACATTAGCCTTACCAGAAAACCAACATGACAGACGTATGATTCTCTTCCTGACATTTATGGGTGGAGTCAAGCCAGCTCTCGAGCCAATGGGTTCAAGGCTTCATGCGCATGCAGCTTCATTCCATTTTTACCTTCCACATGTTGCAGGTCTACAAAAGCTCTGCATAGTTGTTGTTGCTCTTGTTGTGGTGGTTCTTGTTGGGGTCGATTTTTGAAATGTGCATCCATTTGTCTGACAGCTGCCAGACCCCACCCACATTTGTCACTTGACTCTATCCACTATGGCACCCAGACAATATAATATGGCTACCATGTTGGTTTTCTGGTGGATCTCAGACATCAGGCCTGTAGGCCTCTGCTGATTATAATACACTGCCCGAGTTTGTTGCGTCAGATTCCCATTGGCTTTGTTTGGGTCGAGTGCCACTCATGATGAGGGACCCCAAAAATCTAATCATATGACGGATAAAAATTATTAATAATGCTTACTCAAGCCCATCAGCACGGATTGTACGTGCCTCCCTAAAAAATAGCATGGGCCTAAAATATCAGGCCTGTAGGCCTCTGCTGATTATACACTGATCAGGTGTGTTGCATAACATTTCCATTGGCTTTGTTTGGATCGAGTGTTACTCCCGATGAGGGACCCCAAAAAGTCTAATCATATGTCGAATAAAAATTATGAATAAGGTTTAATCAAGCTCGTCAGCACACACAGTAAGTGCCTCCATAAAACCGTTCCTGTAGTCATTTTGTTAAATATCATCCGATTTCCATCGGCTTTGCTACTCACATTGCGGTCCGCATGCGTCTTTTGTTACATCTTCCACAACTGAGTAAAATGTGCTTCACTCATGATTAAAACTGTACCACTACTTGGCGAAAGTCGTCTTCTCAATTTATGTGTTGTTTTTGAAAGTTTGCCCTTTCAACTTTTGTGTACAATTTATTTGCTCAACGTAAAATAAATGTACAGTGAACTAAAAGCGTAAACGAGAGGTCACCACATTCACCCGAAATTTGTATAAATGCATTAAAATGGATGTACTTTGCATTCGTTTTGTCCAAAAAATAATTTTTGAAGATGTTTACACTACTTTTGGTGAATTTTAGATACTAGAAACACCTACTCACCCCATCCCTGCAATTGTGAACAAATTTATAACCTTCCAAAGGCCATCAACAATTTACTGACTCTAAAGCCATGAGGTTGTTTGCGTTCCATCACATGGTGCTGTTTCAAGGGGAAAAGTTCATCAAGCAACAAAGTTGCTTTTCCAGTATTTAATGCTGCCCTAGAAGTTTGATGCCACACCTATTATTCATTACTTATTCCCATCTCTCACTTACCATCATAGGAGATCCCTTTGGATGGTGCGAGAGGATATTGAGGTGGCCCAGAAGTGGATAAGAGTCCCAGAGAACCAGGAAGTCCTGGAGAGCCGAGACGTCCTTGGAAACCAGGAAGACCTGGAGGGCCAGGAGGTCCTGGAGGGCCAGGAAGTCCCAGACATTTCCTCTCTCCAGGAAAGCCTGCTGTGCCCATCTCTTCTGGGGTTCAAGGGTGAAGAGAAGAACTTAGATCTTGAAATCATGAATGCAAAGAGAGTGATGGTCTCATAAAATATTTAAGTTTGAAAATGCAAAAACTGAAGCAATGTAATATTATCATAAAGCATAAAAAGATCCATCATCGTAACAATTGACAAACTTATAAAACCAACCAAACAACTCAAAATAAGGTACGATTGGTAATTACCTCTGCCACCGAAGGTGGATGGAGGTTATATTTTCACCCCTGTCTGTTTGTCTGTTTATTTGTTTTGCTGGGAGCAGGATGTCTCAAAAAGTTGTTCACAGATTCGAGCAACATTTGATGGACAGGTTGGGAGTGTGACAATGATAACTTGATTCGATTTTGGTGAAGTTTTGAATCCAAATCCAGATGCGAGAATTTTTATATGATTCTTCACCATCAAGAGATGCGGCCAAAAATGTATATAGCACACTATCTCAAAAAGTTGTGGACGAGTTATGACAAAACGAGGTGGATGAGTTGGTTAGGTGACAAGAACAAGCCAATTTGATTTTAGTTCAGGTCCGAATCCAAATCCGGCCTATCAGTGGAATGCAAAACGTAAACTGTTCAGTCTGGTGGAAGTATGTGCTCTACTGAGTATTCATATTGTTTTGTGATAACATTAATGGCATGCTATTATCATGAGTGTTGTTATTACTATTGTTATGAGAAGCGGTATTGTCAAAACGCCACGATTGTCTATCTTTAACAGGGATCTACATCTTAACATTGATTTCACCCAAGGCATAAACCCCCTCGAGGAGGGGAAGGGGGGAAATGAAGTCGTTACAACCTCCATCAATTGACCCTTCGTCCTCCTATCAAGTTTGGTTGCGATTTGATAACTAATGACCCAATGTATCACGGTCAAAAATACACACACACAGACACAAAATTGCAGATTTTAGTATGATGTCAGCTTTATTGCACTGAAGCGATGTGGAAATCTGGTGCTTCTGGCTTTGCCCACTTATCTGATTTAATATCTTTGGGTAACTTTCTATTTTCACATGGCTAGCTGTTCATGATCAGATCTCTGGATAGCAGGTGGTGGTCGTGACCCTGCACAGGGGTAAAGGAGAGATCAGTGTTAACAAGGACTCCGAGACAGTGGAGCAGGTGCCTCAAAAAACTCTGACCCCGCACCGAGGTCAAATTTACTTGTGGCACCTATGGACTCAAGCCTGGCTCGGTGAGACACAAAGGTCTCACAGAATGCAAGAAACGAGGAGGCCTTTAAGTTTGGCCTGAGGACTTTAACACAGGGGGTGGATGGACTAAACGCAAGACAGCAGAGAAAGAGAAAGAGAAAATTAAGATGAAAATGACAGCGAGACGCAGGAGCTCTCCTGTGTGATGTGAAGGCCTTGCTGAAAACACCAGTCTGATTCCTGTTCCTTCAGGTGGTGAGCCGGTGGGTGTCTGGCCAGTGGACAGAGCATTGCCGGAGGTCAGAGTCTCACTGGAGGGCAGAGTCTTGCCATTTACTTTGTGTCACTCCCTTCTGTGAATATACCACCAACCAAAAGACTCGAACTGCCGTGCATTGTCCCCTTTTAGTGACAGAGTGTCACGCTTCACACTCATTGGCCTCTCAATAACCGCAAGTCAGATACTTCCTGGTTTTCAGGAATGATCGGGCCCATTGGCCTGGAGAACCCATGTGATCCCCCTTGCCCTGATCTTCCCGCTAGAAATTACAGCTTTGGCTCTACCTGAACTCAACCAGATATTCTTTATTAGGAGTGGAATTAAAGTACATTTAAAAGTGAAATTACATGATGGAAGAGGGAGGGGAGAGAGACATTTTCTCTCAATACATGATCTCTGACGATTATAATTGGGAAATTACAATACAACTAACCGGATACGTAATTCTGAGAACAATCCAATTATCAGGAATCCCCTAAGCTGTGTGGCTACTCCTTAGGATTTTTGAAATTTGACAAATCACGAATGTTTTTTGATGACTTCATGGCTCAACAAAAATCGGCAATCCAGCTTAGTTAGGTAAGGTGGTGGGAACAACAATGGCGTTCTCAGCCCCACCAAAGGAATAAGTTTTCAAACTGACACACAATCCTAATGAGATATAATATATTATCCAAAATCGTCCACCAAACGTGACTTGAAGCTGTAGTATAGGAAAAGTTTATTGGACAGATCGATCTATCAAAGGTCGAACTCCAAAAACTGATCCTCAGTGTTGTAGTTGGTGGAAGATGCACCACACTACTGGATAAAGTGCTGCTCCAGGATGCAGAAACTCGGTTCAAAGACTGCTGAGACTTCCTAGAGACACATGTGACGGCAGATCAAGAAGAGGTTTCTGCTGGAATCTGATTGTGTATTGTCCCTTCGATCATGCCTTGACCCGGAGGAGATGATGCCAAAAGGTCGCTTGTCATCAATCACATACCTACGTAGCAAGCTCCCAAGTGTGATCACTGAGGTAAAAATGAATGACCTCGATGATCAGTGGAGAGCTGTTTTTTACGTGCGGGGCAGTCTCCCAGAATTCATTGAATCACTTCCAGAATTCTGTGACCAGCTGAAAACTGTCAAAGATGGTAATGGTGCACAGAAATTCAGGCTGCTGTCAAATTTCATGTGTGTTTTCTTGGTGTGACCACATTTATCTGCTTGTGCAGAGCACGTTTTTTTTCCAAAGTAAATATGGTGAAAACACCGAGGACGAACAGCTGCATGCATCGACGGTTGCAAATTGCATTTTGTCGTGACAGTCAATCACGTGCTATGGACACCAATGTTACACCTGGAAACCATCACACCAGCTCGTGTATGATGTTCAGTTTGGCACGTGTCACCGGCGGTATCAGGAGAGGCTCAACAAGGAGGGACAGAGAGTCTCTACCGATGACGTCATGTGAATGCCGATTAGATGATGTACAGCAGATCATGTGACATTGTTCAATTTTCATTGTCTTCCTTTTGCACAGCCATTAGAATTGTTTGCTTTGTGCCAAGAAATAGTTTTGGGGATTACTGAATTTGAGACTTTTTTGTATGTATTATGGCTGGGTTTGTAAGATGTTTATTATCATTATTGGTAATTATTGGGATCCCTACACTCGGAATTGAGGGATTTCCAGAATCTAGTGATTTCTAACCCTAACCCTAGTGGCCACAATGCCCTTAAGGTCCATTAACATAACAGTACCATTCGACAGGACACGATCATGGGTGTGTTCCATTGCCAAGCACTTTGCTATCACTTGCCAAGCTAGCCGTTCCATATCAACTGCTTTGCAACCCGCTTACCAAGCAGAACAAGTGATTAAGGGAGGTGCTTGGCAAGCGGTAAGCTAACTTCTTGTGGAACAGAACACCTCTTCATGCTTAGAAAAAATGGCCGCCGTAGTCATACTCAAAACGATTGGTGGCTATATCCTCAATTTTGCTCTTTCAAAGGTCGATATTGAAATGTGCTTAACATATATTTATTGTTACTCCTACTTTTCATCCTGATTAAAAAAATAAAAACTACAAATGTGTCAACCCCCCCTCCCCAAAATGCACAATGGCAGGTCCATAAATAAGCTTGGCAGGGGGAGGGTGAGTCCCCATTCTAACTCCCCATTCTATTATCTTTCTTTTCCTCTTCCTTGTACTCTCTGGAGCCGCTGCTAACACAATAGACTGACAATCGCTAAAGTGCATACCTCCACCATGCTGAACAGTTTACGTTTTGTATCCCACTGATGGACCATCTTGATCCGGACCTTAACCAAAATCTAATCGGCTTGTTCTTGTCACATACCCATCTCATCCATCTAGTTTTGTCATAACTCAGCCACAATGTTTTGAAATACGCTATATATTGTTTTGGCCCCATCTCTCAATGGTGATCGAAAAACCACTTGAAAAATAAAAAATGTGTCATATCCAGATCTTCAACAAAATCTAATTATTGATTCCTTATCACATACCCGATCTCTCCACCAAATTTTGTCCAAATCCGTCCAAACTTTTTGAGATATCCTGTCCACAAACAGACAGACAGACATACAGAAATGGTGAAAACAATCTCCATCCACCTTCCGTGGCAGAGGTAACAAATTTGTTTGGGAAAATTGTCACAAGAGGATAGAGTAAAGTAAAACTGAAAACGACAGCCCGGAAAGCATTTGTTCGAGACTTTGAATACCATGATGGCATTTACATGGAGACCGCCATGTTGTTAAGCAGAGCCGCGTGCTCCGTTCGGTTGGGTGCTTGCTTGAGCAAT
>CM068967.1:61891372-61906584 GCA_035128595.1 Eptatretus atami
AAGCCGCTTACTAACGGAACATGCCCCAGTAGTTACAGTGACCGAGGTAAAAAGGGAGCCGGACACCTGTCGTGGTTGTATGCTGCCGGACACCACAGCAGAAGGTAGAGAGAGATTAATGCTGCTGCTTAGTGTTGGAGGTGCTATAAAGGGAGTGAGGGGAGTACACTCTAGGTCGAAGTGGTGTTCATATGCATGATTATGTTGCAGTGAACGTGCACTGCATTACTTCTACTTCTGTCCCACAACCACTGCTTCACAGCACAAGAGGGAGTGTAGCTCATTGCTCAATTTCGTTTGGTTTGGATAAGCTTTGCCACAAAAGCCATGACACCTTAAACCTTTTGTAGTTTCCCTGTGGCAGGGAAGAAACTAGCATTCTGAGAGATAATGCAAGACACCTGCTTCAAAGAGGAAAGTGGTTAAAAGGACTGCAGCTAGACGGCTCTCCTGTTCTCCCATGTATGTTAAAAAATGAAATCATCACCAACTTGTAAATTAGCTGCCCAGTTGGTAAGACTCAGGTCTTGAGTCTCATCGACTGGGCTGCTATACTAGTTGGTGGTGCCTGCTTTTGAATATGTATCTTCACAATTACAACTATTGCTATGTGAACGTCCCTGTGTGTTGCTCATGTTGGATTATGCATTAGGGTTAAGAATGGAACTTGCAGTGTAGTCACATGACAACGTTTTGAATTGTAAGATGTTTATTGCATCAAATTTTCATGAAATGGCGAGTTATTAAACCAGGTGTGCATTACAAGCTCAACTTGGAGGTATTATAACCTCATTGAATCATTTTGCTCGAATTGTTTGATGTCATTTGCCATTTTGGAGATTTCAAGGTTAACTTGAAGCTCATTTAATTTTGGGAGCTCATGAGGACTTTGAGGATGTGTACGTTTGTGTGTCGTTATCTGTAGAACCTGTAGGATAAGTGATTGTTATAAAAGGTAGAATAACAAATGAAATATGTTCCTGGTTTTCCTTTTCTTTCTTTTTCACATCAACATATGGAAAAGCGCTGATCAGCTGGTTTTTTTTTGGTTTTTTTCTGGAAACCATGTCGAGGCTCGTGTAAGAGCTAAGTAAGTTGGTATTGAAGACCAATTAAGCATACTTAGAAATTTCAGCAAGTGGAAAGCAAAATTATGCAGCTCTTCCTGTGGCCTATCCTTCACGAGCTGGTCCATCGGACTGCACAGGTGTGGTGGAAAGACTCGAGCTATTATCAATACAATGCATCTTGTTTTTGTATGCAGTGTTGAGGGTCGTGGAGGAGCAAGAACACAGAATGGATCGGAATATGACAGAATGAAAAGAACACTAGAAAGAGAAAAGGGGGGAGTGGGGAACACATAAATGAGGGCAAGGAGAGGACACATGGGGTGAACAGGATGGATACAGCCACAAACTCTCAAATCACAGAAATGGAAGGAAAAACTGAAGGTGGTGGGCTTGGGTAGGCTTCATGGTGGAAGAAAGAGGTGGGCTTGGGTAAGCTTCATGGTGGAAGAAAAGATAATGTCTGTGTGGATGGGACATTTGTTGGTCAAATATGGCTTTAAATGAATTGTACCTTTTTCAACTTTGCTCATCGAGTCAGCTTGTGGCATTTCCATCTGAGCACATCGCTCATGCTGGTGCGATCTCAGGTTCAAATGCAAAATTCTGCACCAATTTGTCTATGATCTGCTCAGGCCATTGTAATTCATTTGAAAGTATGGGAGAGTGGAGAGAAGTAGGACGCTTTATTTGATTTTGTAATCTGGCACACTTAATGTTGAATCTGGTACTGTGTCAGCAGAAAGGAAGAATCAATGGATGGAATGCTCTTTTGCTCAAAGAAAGGGTGAATGACTGGAAACGTCAGCTTCTCGGAGTGTCCCACTGCGGTGAGCACACTTCGATTAGTGTTCTGTTGATTTCATCCATTCTGGCCTAATGACAGCTGACACCAGCTAACAGTTGTCGAGATGGAAGAATCCTGCTTTAAATGTTAGGCCAAAGATGGTACCATCACGATAATGTCCCAGTTTTCCCCCCACTCTCGCCTACAACGTTTTCTCCTAACATCCTTGCCCTGCAGGTGTCAAGGTACTAGCAGCTCTATGTTCTAGATTGTGTATTTAAAAAACTGCAATGAAAATCAAAATTATCCTGAGGAAGGGGTAAGGGCAACAGCAGTGGGGAGAGATGCCCCAGGTTTCCATAGCCGTGTTCTCAATCCCTTTCCTGCTGCTTGTGCACGAGTATTGTATTCGGCATGAGAGGTGTATTGGGTGTGAGCTACTTCTTGTGTCCTTAACTGATTGTCACAATATGCTTTTGTCAGAGTAAAAATTGTGGTTCATCACCATGACAACTAAAAATATCGTACTAAGAATATACAAGCTGGGTCACCCAATCAAGATGAGGTTATTTAGGCTTTAGTGAACCATCAGGAAGATTGATGAGCAAGCTGGAGCAAAAATTAACCCGGGAGTACACCCCAGCAATGATGGGCCAACTGGCCAAATTTCCTTGCTTGTGGTCAGTTTGTTGATTTTCAAATGCACAAACACACATACATATGGAGAATTGCCTTGCAGGGTGGGGGGAGGGTACACATAACCTGACCTTGAGTATCCTAAGCATGTATGCAAAATTTAGTGGAGATCATCCAAATTGTTTTTTTCATAATTTTTTGGGGTGTACACACAACACACAAACATACAGAGAGTTGCCTTATGGGGAAGGAGGGGGGGCTTGTGGGGGAGGAGATTGGGGGGAGGATCTGACCCTGGATATCCACAGAAAGTATGCAAAATTTGGTGGGGATTGGTCCAGGGGTGTGGAATTGTATACAAATTAAATAGATGGCCATGTACACACATGTACACACACACACATACACACACACACACACACACACACACACACACACATATATATACATATATATATATATATATATATATATATATATATATATATATATATATATATATATATATATATATATATATATATATATTTCTTTGATTTGTTTGTAAAATCTGTTCCAACAAAAATGTCTTTTCCAAAAAAATCAACGGAGACTGAAATTTTGAGCTCTTGTGCACTTTTACACAGTCAGTAGTGACAGACTGGGAATATCCATTAAAAGTGATGGATTGTGGGGAATAGTACGGAGTGATGATAAACATTCATGATTTTGAGTGAACGCCACTCTGCAACCTGGTTTCTCTCGAATCCACCGCACAATTTGAACTCGCGGTGGATCGCACGAGAGGGTCGAACTACTTCTGAGGTCTGACTCGGATTTCAGATCAAACACGTTTTTCGCTCTCATGTATAAGACAGAGGAGCACGGATTGATGCGACAACTTGTGATTTAAGTACGCATTGACAAAATGGAATCTCTAACTGGTTGTCCCATGTTCATCATTGAATGCTAATATTGTTAAGTTGATTGCAAAAATTTTTGATGCAAACTGTATGGCTTGACAATCTGTCCTTTTTACATCATTTGATTTGAAAATTCATGTGTTATGTGTGTGTGTGTGTGTGTGTATTTTGGTGGTGAAATTGCACATTCCTTAAAACCATTGGAATAATGTCAAAATGATCATGCAGTTCGATGTCGTACGGACTTTGAAAATTTTTCCTGTGAGTGACAATGGAATGGCATGTGATCTCATGAAAAGTAAATTTTGAAGGATCGTTAGCATCTGTATGATCATGCTGATGCTAATAGTTAATAATCATCACTCGGAATAAAAATGCCACTGAAGAAGTCAGAGTAACATAACCATCAGTGGAACAATGAAGTCATCATTTGTGGCAACGATACATTTAATGTGGTGCGAAGTGAGAAATTTCATCAAATGCTGCAACTTTAGCTCCCACATTAACAATTAAGATTACATTCTTTTGAAAAGTGAGTGGATGAAGTAAAAGTCCAATTATGGCTCAGATCCATGCACTACAAGAAGACATGCAGCATGCTGGGGAAATTAATAGAGCCTCCATCACAAGAAGCATTTAGAACTCCTTATGGCTCACGTTGTGTGCAATCAGCATTCCATGCATGCCAAACTGTTCTACCCGACAAGACTAGCAATGTGCTTGGCAGGTCCAGCTCGAAAAAAAAAAGCGTTCCAGGATCCCTGGGGAGCCCTTCAAAGGCCATCCATAGTTCTCAACTGCCATGATTAAACAGTTTTGGCACACCTGTGCAGCAACTTCCCAAAAGCCATGTTAGTCATGTTGATGCCAATGATACTCGGCAGGGGGCAGTGGGTGCATACCACAATGCTCTTCAAGGAATAACGGGTTTGCCAGAACGGGAGGCAGAACTAGCTACAGGCAAAGGGAGGGCATTGTGATGCGCAATGAGTGTGCAGTGGTTTTTGAGACACGAGAACAATCCTTTTGAAGTTTTTCATCAGAGTGTTTTGAATCCCACATGCTGCTGCAAAATCAGTGTCGTAAACTAACAGGTCCATTATCACAAACAGTTAGTTCTGCATGGCAGGTCACTGTGCTTGGGTTGCTGATGCAGCAGAAGGCGAGAACGACCTCCAACGCACAATGCTGTGCGTAACCTGTCTTTTCCAAATAGAGTGGATCCACTCACTTCAAGTTCTCCTGCATTGGAACAGCTTCCCAATGCAAGCAAAACAATTATTAAAGAACTACTATGTTCAGGTTCACCCAATCTGAAAGCTTGGTAGAGAGTAGGCACAATGTCGTACAGGGCTGGCAGGATTGCCTATATGTGTGAATGCTCCCCTCTGAGCTATCCAGCCTGGGTATAAATCTCAACCCAGCAATAAACTGTCATCCTTGTGTTTCGCATGCAGGACGATACATCAACATGTGAATCACAGGAAGCGATGGTCATTGGTAGATGTTAAAGTTCCATGGTGTCTTTCGTGAATGATAGGCGAGTTTTCACCATCACCCTGAACAAAATACAAATCCCGACATCTACACTATCGGTCGAAAGTTTTAGAACACCCCATTTTCCAGTTTTTTTTACGGAAATTTAAGCAGTTCAAGTCGTGAATAACCTGAAATGGTACAAAGCTAACCAGTAAACTGCCAGAGGTTAAAAAAAAAAGTTTAGGTTACGAAAAAATGAAAAGTAATGTAAATTTCAGAGTTGGGGAAAAAGGCCCTTTTCAGGGAACAAGTAATGGGTTAGCAACTGCAGCTGTTCGGCAGCAATGGAAGTAAATTAAGCCTTGAAAGTTGATGCAAACAATTCCTACAGGTGTCCCAACTTTTGTTTAGTTACAAACCCTCTGTCTGTATAAAAGCAGTGTTGGAACAGACTGTGTTGCTACACCCTCTGAAGCATTATGTGGACAATATTTCACTGCAGGAAGTAGTATATTGCTATGATAATGGGTGAGAAAAAGACAATTAACAAAGGAAGACAGACAGACCATTATAACCCTTAAAGGTGTAGATCTTTCCTTCAGAGACATTGCAAAGAAGCCAAGGTGTCAGTGAGTACAGTTTCCTACACCATCAAAAGGCACTTGGAAACTGGAGGAAACTCTGACCGCCAGAGGTCTGGCAGACCCAAAGCCACAACACAATCAGAAGACAAGTTTCTGAGAGTCAACGGCTCACAGGACAACAGCTTCAAGCACAGCTTAACACTGGTCGAAGTAAGGAAGTCTCAGTTTCAACTGTAAAGAGAAGAATTAAAGCTGCAGGTGTGACAGGTCGAGTGGCAGTAAGAAAGCCATTGCTAAGATGGCAAAATAAGAAAAAGAGGCTTGCCTGGGCCATGAAGCACCACCAGTGGACTACTTAAAAGTGGAAGAAGGTCTTATGGACCGATGAATCAAAATTTGAAATCTTTGGTTCATCACGCGGAGTTTTTGTACGCCGTCGAGTAGGCGAAAGGATGGTTCCTCAGTGTGTGACACCCACTGTCAAACATGGAGGAGAAGTGTGATGAATCTGGGGCTCTTTTGCTGGATCCAGAGTCGGCGACTTGCACAGTGACTGGCACCCTGAACCAAAAGGGCTACCACAGCATTTTGCAGCACCATGCAATACCCTCTGGTCTACACCTAGTTGGTCAGGGGTTCATTCTACAGCAAGATAACGACCCAAAACATACCTCCAGACTATGTCAGAACTTCTTTAGAAGAAAAGAACAAGATGGTAGGCTTCAAATCATGGAATGGCCAGCACAGTCTCCAGACTTAACTCATCGAGCAGGTTTGGGATGAACTGGACAGAAGGGTGAAAGCAAAGCAACCTACAAGAGCAACACATTTGTGGGAACTTCTGCAACAGTGTTGAAAAACTTTCCGAACAATATTTGATTTCCATTGTAAAAAGAATGCCACAAGTATGTTCGGCTGTTATATCTTCAAAAGGTGGCTACTTTGATGAGTCAAAAACTTAGATAAAATTTTGTTCAACAAAACGATTCCATGATTTCTTTTTTATCTGCAATTGTTTATTTGTTCTCTGCTTTAATTTCAGAGTACATTGAAACAATGAACTGCTTAAATTTCAGTAAAAACTGGAAAAATGTGGGTGTTCTAAAACTTTACACCGGTAGTGTACAGTTGAATTTACTGCATCGGAATGGCTACCTGTCCAGGATTGGTTTTAGTCTATAAATGCTTCTGGACCAGTTGTGAAACATCTTGGAGCTCTATTAAATTGTATGGGCCTCTAATTATTATTAATATATTATTACGTGGTGGATGAGTGATGCGCACAGATTTATCTGCCAGAACTTGAAGCAGTTGCTCATTAAACAATTATAAAAAAACAACTATTGAACAATTACAAGTCAAATATCAAGTTTTAAAACTGATAATGGTTTTGGTATGATGGAATACGACCTTACTCCACCCCCAGGACTGCTCACTGCAACACATGTGATGCACACATGAGTAACTACAGCTGCCCAGTGCCAGCGGGGAGACCATTAAGTTTGGTTCATCACTGCCACGAAAGCAGGGGTGGGGTCGGAGACTGAACGGCCGAGTAGTGCACGGTGCTGGTTGCACACAGGACCATTGCTGCATCCATCATACAATAAAAAACCCTTCGTCTTCTGGAGCATCTCATTTGTCCCCACGATTGTATTGTAAAAAAAAAATAAATAAACAGCACAGAGGAAAGCCATCATGGCCAATGCAGTTGGCCTTTGGTTCAAGAAGCATGGCAGAGGTGGCGGAGGGGGTAATGAGAAAGAAGGCATGGTGAGGAGTTGAGGAAGCGCGAGTTGGAGTAAATCTCACAAGGGTTTAGTACATGCGTCACTGTTGTGCAATTGCCGGATTATATCAACCAGGTAAAGATGAAGAAGATGAATTAAAGTAAGTTCTTGGAGAAACCTTTACAAAAACCATATTACATAAAGGATAATAAGATTAAGAGACATCAATAAACTTAATGGGAATTATAAAGACATTTGGAGACAAAGGACAAATCAACAAAAGCAAAGCTTTACATTCTTCTTTTTCTTCTTGCGCATGGCAGCTTGGCTGCTGGGTAGCTATCATTTTGTTGTGGCACAACAATGCCACTGATGCTGTGTCCCTATACCAGTCTACTGGTACTCATTTTGCTGACCTCAGAAGGGTAACAGTTGAGTCAACCCCACCTGGTGTTAATTCAGTGGTCAATAGGGCTCAAATTCAGGACCCGAAGATCCCAAGATAACCACTAAGCCAATACCAGGCTTGCTTTACATTGATATGCGGATAAATGTTTTGCAAATACACCCCCTAAGGAAACCAATTATATATGCTTGATCCATAATAATGATCTCACATGGGTAAGACATGCTTTTTGTAGTCCATTGAGGGAACATATATCGATTGCAAACATCAAACATGGCAACGTGGATTTCGTCCAGGGAGCGAAGGTTTGAGAACGTACATCGACTTGAAAAAGAAAACAATGGCCTAAAGAATATGATTAATGATGCAAGAATGCACAACCGATGGTACAAACATGTTTTTGTGCAATTTGATGGTTGTTGCAAACAAAGCAAAGTTCCTAAAGGATGAAAATATTTGGCAAGAATAAAAATACATGATAACATCCTGGGATAGACAGACATAGCAGGAGTTGGCCCTGGGGAAGATTAAACAACAGACAGAGCTGAAGCAACAGGCACGACAGCTCACCGAAACAAGGCCTTTGACTCGAATGCATCTGCAAAGGTCCGGTATACAATTGACAACATGACTGAATATCACAGAGCACAAAACTTGAGTAGATGTGTAGTGCCATGAAAGAGTTTGCCCAGCAGGGACAGCCTGGATGACGTCTGGCAATTGAAACAATCCAAAAGGTATGATTTCTCCACATCCGTTAATTGCTAAAAAACCACAGTGAATGTTTTTGTGCCTCAAGGTTGTCATAACAGTAGATGCAAAGCAGGTAAGATGATTATTTTCAGAAAAAAAATTAGAATGTAAGGCTACCCAGTTAGATTGGGGGTCCAAAACACTAAGTGGATGAGGATTGAGGACTGGGATGGAGAAGTGAAGACATCAGCAGTGTTCAGCACAAAAGGAAAGCAGTCTATAGTTAACTAAAATCGACCAAATGATGGTGTGTAGGCCACCTCAATGGGCCTGGCTATTTTTCATCCATCAAAAAGCAAAGTAAGCTCCAGACAAAGTCACTCGACCTTGAACACACCACTTCTATTCAACCAACAATGCATAGAAGCTCTCAATGTCAGACATGAGATCAGGACCATCTCTCTGGACATATATTGAGCTTTTGATAGTTTGGCATCCTGCCTTACTCTACAAGCTCTCTTCCTATAGCATCCATACTCCACACGTGGCTTTCTGGCTTCCTCTGCTCTCGGAGCCAACATGTGGCACTCAACGGAATCCTTTCATCTTCTCTCCGTGTCATGGCCAGAGTGCCCCAAAGCAGTGTTTTGGCCCCAGTCCTATTCCTGATCTTCATCAACGATCTTTCTGATTGGGAAATACTCTATTTGCTGATGACAACACCCTCTCCTGTGACATTGCTCATCCTTCAGGAAAGCAGGCAGCAGACTCTGCCCTCTCTTCAAGCTTCCATCCAAAACCATGATCTTTACTATCCCTGTTAACCCCTCCACCAGACCCAACTCTTTCCAAATTTCCAGCTTTTCCTTCCTGAGAGATTGATTCTCTAGCCGTGCAGTCCACTCTATGCATCCTTCTCTACCCCTCATTATTCCTCACCCTCATTTGTTCAGGGCTCCCTCTATTTTTTCTTCAACCCTGCTGTTGGTGTTTCCCCTCTCTTTCTCCTGTGCCTTTTATTCTGTTATGTCCTATGTTATAAGCTCCTCCATGATCCTTGACTTTGTATTCAAAAAAATTCTGATTTTATGGAAGTGATAAAAGTTTTGGTGCAGTAGGTATTCAAAAACAATCCAGTGGATATTCAAGTGGGGCAGTACTCAGCTTCTGTAACTGAGGTTTTTCACAATTGGAACAAATCCTCTGTTCTTGCTTCACAAAAATGAAATGTTGTATAAAATGAACTAAACCAATAATTATTACCGTTACTCTTTGTCAAAATAATATTACACTGTGAATAATTAATAATAAATTAACCCTCTGCCCTCTCCATGCTTTGTGCCCCCCGCCCCCACCTCCACAATCCCCAAGTATCAGCAGGACAAGTGTGGTCCACCAGCAACCCCCTCTGAGTGAAACTGCCGAAATCCTGAATCACTGCTCACCTCCACTCATTTATTCCTCTCTTTCCTCATCCATGAAAACACTCCCACTCCTCTCAAAATTTTGCTTATTTATCCAGCTTGTTCACCCCTTGCATTTTCCCTTATCACTCATCGTTGCCTGCATCCCTTGTCGATCAGACTCCGTCTACATCTCCATTTGCCCTGCTATTGGCATTCCCCCTTTCTCGTGCTATTCTCTTGTTATGTTGTGTCCTGGTCTGTTCTGTGGTCCCAGCTCTTCCACGAGCCTAGACCACGTATTCATTTTTTTTTTTAAACCTTTCTAAAACCTGATTAGATTATTTTTGCCATTGCATAGCTACATTATAACAGCACAAATTATACTGTTGTACAAGATCAGACAGATGTATGGAGGTTGTAAATGTATACAAAAGGCCTGCATTGCCATTGATTGCCATTGACTGCATTATATATTCAGATTTTAATGAACATCTTCATGTGAATGTATATGTGTACACCACACACCACACACCTTGAAGTCTTGCACTGCCAATAGTACTGGAAGGCCTCAGTGGACCAATGATCTTCGCATGTGCAGGAATACCTCCCTGATGATGTGGCCCAAACCGGTGAATCTTTTGAGCGGCATTGTGGGTTCCCGCAGTGGACTGTCGAGATCCTGATGAATGGAGGAGCGCGACCTGGAAGTTAAATCCAAGATGATCAAGTCTATCAAGATGACATAAGCAACTTCATAAACAATTCTTCCTGATATAATACTACCTTTATGGAAAGCATTGGTCATAGAAAAATCATACACTATTCTTGTAATGTGTATGATCAGTGTATATTAAATGAATTGTATTTTTATGGACATTTAATATGAAAATCCAGTCATGAAATTGACGTTATATTGTTACGAATCTGGAAGCCATTTGCACACAAACAGACGGTAGTCCCTAAAGGCCTAGTCACACCTTGACGTTTTAGCCAGCAATGGCAACGTATCAAAATGTATGTAATACGCTGGCCTACGCTGAACTTTTGATGTTTTTTTTTAAAGATTCGGACGTATTCATAACGAGTTGGTCGTATGCATAACATATTAGGAGCGGACACAGAACGTTTCGTTGTCTTATAGATAACTTATTCCAATGAATGCTTAGCCTGTTGTCGGCGTTCACAACTTATGCCCAACGATAGTCTAACTTATGCAAAGCGCGCTGCACGTATCGCCGACGATCACGTGGCGTAGCCTATTAAAAGGCTAGACAGAGCAGTGGGCAGAGCACAGACAGAGCAGTGGGAGCATGGCTGGAGAGGAGACGGTTTAAGACAGAAAGACCACCAACCTGTCTGTGGTGAGAAAGTGAGAGACCCAAAGACTCAGCTTCATCGCGGGAGATACCAATGATCCTAAAAACCTTGGTGCCCACAGCATTAAGCCGAGCTCGGTGGGAGGTAGGAGCACCACCCCAGACAGGAGAGCAATACTCTATCAGGCTGCAGATGAAGGCTTTGGATGTGGTGAATGCAGTATTTTGGCTTCTGGTTTGGGTTTTTTTTGCACGTGTTGTGAAAATCTGAGCTCCTCATTTCCACCACGTAAAGCTGAGCATTTTGAACAGGATTTGTCCAGTTTTACCTTATTGTGTCTTGTCTAAGTATTGCTGTTGTATCCTGTGCAATATTTCATGCAAATTCTTTAGTTGTTTTGCTTTTCATTTCGTATTTTATTGTTCAAGGCCTAGCAAGGCCGATCCTCAGATAGAAAGTGTGAAATTTCTTTGTTTCCGTGTTCCTCGTTTTGATTCCTTCTTCATTGTTATCTTGCTTCTATCTCCTTAACATTATTGTACTTCCTCTCCTCGCTTCAAAAATTCAAAAAACAACCAAAAAAAACTTCATTTTTCACTCCATAACCATTCTCGTTTCTACCTGAATTTCCTTCTGCTTTTGGTTCTGCATTCCCCGTCACCCTCTTTTCTCAATAACTTCAAACTGAATGTACATTAAATGTGTGCAAAGATTCTGTTAAGGGTTCGAGTTCAGGATCGTCGAGTAAAGCTGTTAGATTTCAGGAAAGCAAACCTTGAGGATATGAGGAGAGAGTTGGGTGATGTGAATTGGGAGACTCAAACAACAGGACAAATCAGCATCAGAGAAATGGAAAACCTTGAAGGAGTAAATGTGTAGAGTGCAGAGTAAGTACTTTCCAATGAGGTGTAAAATTAGAAGCAGAAAGAGGCCAAGGTGGTTGAGTAGTGAGATAAGGAACGCTATTAAGGAGAAGCAGAAGGCATTTTCAGGTATAAAATAACAGGACTGGAGTTAGATTTATATCACTATTGGAGTAAACAGAGAAAAGTTAAGAAAATAACTTGGCAAGCCAAAAGAGAGGATGAGAAAGACATGGCTAGGGATATTAAACATAACAGCAAGGCATTCTTTAAGTATATAATGGGAAAAGAACAGGTTACGATCAGTGTGTGCCCATTGAGGAATAGCATAGGGAGAGTGGTTCGTGATGAAGGCGAGATGGTAAGCTTATTAAATCTGTATTTTGCTTCAACTTTTACAAAAGAACAGTCAGGCGCATTGCCAATAGCTAAGAGTATCTATCAAGGTGGTGAGGAAGGGCTTTTATAGAAGATCCAGGTTGGAGTGGAAGAAGTAAAGGAACAGCTAGGAAATGTAAGAGTAGATAAGGCTCTGGGTCCAGATAATTTGCACCCGAGAGTAATGAGGGAAGTGGCTGAGCAGGTCGGCGGGATATTAATGGATATTTTCAACAGCTCATTGGAGTCAGGACAGGCACTGGAGGATTGGAGATTAGAAAATGTAACAGCATTATTTAAGAAATGATCCAGAGAAGAATTGGGGAGCTGCAGACCTGGTAGTTTGACTTCACTTGTGGGGAAGGTGTTGGAGACATTAATTTGGGACCAGTTGAGGAACCATTTAAATAAATACAAACAAATTAAAGTAGTCAGCATGGGTTTACCAAAGGTAATTCCTGTCTAAAAAATCTTTTAAAGTTCTATGAAGCAGACAATCCTAATGACAATCCAGATTAGATCCTGCAGATATTTATAGCTTACTCACATCCTCCACTCTCAAAGCCAACAGTGTGGCACTCAATGGAATCCCTTCATATTCTCTCCCTGTCAAGGGTGGAATGCCCCAAGGCAGTGTTCTGGGCCCAGTTCTATTCTTGATCTTCATCAATGATTTCTCTGACTCTATAGAAAATCCGATTTATCTATTTGCTGATAACTCCACCCTCTGCAATGACATCCCTCATCATTCAGACAAGAAGGCTGCAGCCTCTTGCCTCTCTTCAGACCTTCAAAAAAAAATCACAAGCTGGTCAAACACTTGGAATATGTCTTTCAATCCTGACAAATCTCACACTCCACTATCTCTCTCTCCGAAAGGACCATATGGCAAACCCTCCCATCTACTTTCTTAACAATCCCCTTGAGAAAGTTCAGACATTCATACTCCTGTGTCTCACTATCAGCCATGATCTTTCTTGGGTGAACCACATTTCAAAGTTGGCCTCCAATGCCAGCCACCAACTGTGAATCCTCTGCCATACAAAGTCCTTCCTTGGTACACCTGAAGTCAAATCCACCGAGCAGGCCTTCATCCGCAGCTTCATGGAGTACTGCTCTCACCTCTGGGCTGGCTCCTCTGCCTCATACCTTACTCAGCTTGATGTCATGGAAACTAAGGCTATCATGATTATTGGAATCTCACACAATGAAGTTGAGTCTAAGAGCTGATCACAATGCCATCACAGACAGGTCTGTGGTCTCTCGTTCTTCGACTGCCTCCTTTCTGGTCTTGCACCCTCTTTCAATGCTTTGTCCCCCACCAGGTTAATGCAGGGCACACATAGTCCACCAATAACCCCCTTCTGGTGAAACTACCTAAACCCAGGATCACTGTTCATCTCCACTCATTCATTACTCTTTTCTCCCACTTGTGGAACCAACTTCCACATTGTCAGGTCAAGCCAGATTAGATCTGTGGCTTACTACAGGTACCATGTAAACCTGTACAAACCTGTTTCATGGTTGGGATGTCGGTGACAAAACTGTCTTCCCTGCCAGGTTTTTCTAGTGAGGAGGGTGTATGGATATTGACACCCAGCAGAATTAAAAACAAAACCTGTGAAAGGGTGGAGGAGCTGCTTGTAAGCCAATGACCATCCATTTGTAGTGCCCAACTGTATCTGCGGCCGTCCTCCTGCAGTTGGGTTTACCTTTTTTTTTTCGGAGGTTGCAGTTACAACCTAGCTTCCACTACTCTTTCCCACAACTTCATGGTGTGCTTAACAACTTTATCCCTCTGTAATTTCCACAGCTCTGCACATCACCCTTGTTCTTGAAAATCGGAACAAGTACACTTAATCTCCACTGCCCGGCATTTCTCACTTTCCAATATTTTATTAAACAATCTGGTTAACAACCCACTGCCATCTCTCCTAAGCACTTCCATGCCTCCACTGGTATATCATCTGGGCCAACCACCGTTCCACTTTTCATCCTCTTCATAGCAGTCCTCACTTCATCCTTACTGATCCACCCCACTTCCTGATTCACTATCTCCACCTCTTCCAACCTTCTCTCTCTCTCATTTTCTTCATTCATCAGCTCCTCAAAGTACTCCATCCACCTTCTCAACACACTCTCCTCGCTCGTCAGCACATTCCCATTTGTGTCCTTTATCACCCGAACCTGCAGCACATCCTTCCCAGCTCGGTCCCTCTGTCTTGCCAATCGGTATAAATCCTTTTCCCCTTCCTTTGTATCCAACTTCTCATACAGCTCGTCATATTCCTTTTTCTTAGCCTTTGCCACCTCTCTCTTTGCCTTTTGCCGCCACTCCTTGTACTCCTGCCAACTTTCTTCATCTCTCTGACTATCCCACTTCTTTTTGCCAACCCCTTCTTCCTTATACTTTCCTGTACTTCCTCGTTCCACCACCAAGTCTCCTTATCTTCCTTCCTCTGTCCAGATGTCACACCCAGTACCTTCCTAGCTATCTCCCTCACCACTTCTGCTGTAGTTGCCCAATCATCCCACCCATCTTTACCACCATCCAACGCCTGCTCGCCTCCTCCCTAAATTCCACGCAACAGTCTTCCTCTTCAGCTTCCACCATCTGGTCCTTGTTCAGCCTCACTCTCTTCCTCAACCTCTACCTCCAAAATCATCCTACAGACCACCAATCGATGCTGTCGAGCTACACTCTCCCCTGCCACCATCTTACAGTCTCTAATCTCTTTCAGGTTGCATCTCCTGCTTAAGATGTAATCCACCTGTGTGCACTTTCCTCCACTCTTGTATGTCACCCTGTGTTCCTCCTTTCTTCTTGAAATACGTATTTACCACTGCCATTTCCATTATTTTTGCAAACTCTACCACCATTTGCCCCACACATTTCCACAATATCAAACTAAATCACATGATATCACGTGATAAACTAAATCATGCAATGTCACACAAACTAAA
>CM068967.1:61906594-61929538 GCA_035128595.1 Eptatretus atami
CCACGTGATAAACTAAATCATGCAATGTCACACAAATTAAATCACATGATACCACATGATAAACTAAATCATGCAATGTCACACGACAAACTAAATCACATATCACATGATACCAAATAAAATCACATGATATCATACGACATCAAACTAAATCACATGATATCACATGATAAACTAGATCATGCAATGTCACACGACAAACTAAATCACATATCACATGATACCAAATAAAATCACATGATATCATGTGACATCAAGCTAAATCACACAATATCAAACTAAATCACATGATATCACGTGATAAACTAAATCATGCAATGTCACACAAACTAAATCGCATGATATCACATGATACCAAACAAAATCACATATCATGCGACATCAAGCTAAATCACACAATATCACCTAAATCACATGATATCACATGATATCAAACTAAATCACATGCTTTCACACGATAACAAACTAAATCATGCGATATCACACAATAAAGTATATCATACGATACCAAACAAAATCACACAATATCACGTGATAACAGTCCATGTGGCGCGATATTGAAGGAGCAAGTGTGTCTGCGATAGAGGGCAACGTGGGGCAGTGAGGTGAGGCGGAGAAGTGTGGTTGTGTATTCCTCCACACCAGACCGCGTTAGTGTGAGGGACCCATGCCACGATCAGCACATTTTACCACAATGTTTCAACCGCAATTAAGCAAAACCACGATGTGTAATGTTGGCGTGGGCCTGCTGTGTAATTGGACTAATTATGAAATGTTTATACCACAATTAACGCTTTATAGGATACCCTTGTGGATGTAGAGCAGCTGTCATTCACATATCTGAATAAAACTCTCCTTCTCCATGTGGAAGGCTCCTGCAAAGCTTTTCCTGCTTATTTTTTTGAGCCAAAAAAACGTTTCATGGCAGGAGGTTTGGCTTCGGCGGTGGACAGAATGATTCACCGATGGGGAAATTCAAACTCGCCTATCATAGACACTTTCAGGGGAGGATTTGAGAAATTGTCAGGGTGCTGGCAGAAGTTCAAGCCATACGATGGTGTTTAATAAGAATAAACAAACTTTGTTGTTTTATCTTTTGCTTCATTAGATTCGCACCACCATTCATCACAGTTTTGAAATGCTCTACCGGTTCACATCATTAAAAGATGAGCAAAGCCAGTCTGATGAAGTATGTGAAGGTGGATCTTTTTGGATGACTCTATACCCTCACCTAATCAGCTTTATTTTCACGTTTGTTGCAGTTTAATTTTTTGTTGACATTTAAGATTCTATTTATTACAACATGGAATTGCATTGCTCGTTGAGCGCTCCGCTTGATCTTGGCAGTCGAACCCAATCGGGTTTTCTCTATCTTCCCACCCACATATTTTGATACTGAGTGTGGAACACAATGCTCTACTTTGCAGCAGTTTTGAGACCATCCATTGGGTACAGATATATCATGATAGTTTATTTCAGGTGATAAACCACAAATGATTGTGAACGCCAAAGTGAGTGAGCAATTAGGATGAAGTGGTCTGCACGTTGTCATGGTGTTACTGAATACATCAGGAAAGTGAGGATTTGAGAAGAATCATAAAATAAAAGCGGAAAGATTGCTTGTAGTGGATTTATATCGCTGGCAAATACAAAATGCTTCTTGTTCTTGAAAAGAGGCAACACATGCAGCATCTGTGACATAGACTTTGCATAAGAGTTTCATTGTGTTTGAGTTAAGACATTCATCATCGAGAAATGCTGATAACAGAACGATAAGTGTTCCCTGTGCTGACTCTAACTTGATAAAGGAAAGCACAGCATGGAGACCGTTTCACTTTGAACAGTCAAACCCCTGGTGGGTACACCTGTGCACAGTCACAGCACAGAACCTCGGTCTAAGGACTGCTCAGGTTAACCCTCACCCTACCTTGCCCTCGAGTGAGCGGAGTCTGGAACCCATCTCTGCCAAACGCGTACAGTTCATGCAACCAGGTGAACTCACTCCTCGTTCTGGAATGACATTAACAGGTTCCCTTACTCAACTCTGATTGGGCGAGTGGAATCAAACATTTTCAGTTACAAACAGGTACATCATCTATTTATTATTATGAATCCTCTGTTAAAACTGTTTATTGCATAAATAGGTATCTCATGGAAAAGATGATTTGCTCATGCAAATGACAGATGGCTAATGCAAATGAGGGATTTGGTAAATGATGGATGGTATATGTAAATGTTGGATGGCAATTGTAAATGAGGGATTCGGTAAATGGATTATGTAATGACAGATAGTTTATGTAAATGATGGATGGTTTCTGTAAATGATGAATAGCAATATTGTAAATGAGGGATTCGGTAAATGTATTATGTAATGAGGAATAGTTTATGTAAATTGTGGTTGGTTCTTTGAAATTAAGGATGCTTCATGTGAAAGATGGATGTATAATGTAAATGAGGGGTCGCTTATGTGCATGAAGGATTGGTAATACAAATGATGGACATATAATGTAAATTAATGATAATGTAAATGATGAATGGGAAATATAAATTATTGATAAAAATGGAAATGATTAATGGGTAATGTAAATTATTGATAATAATGTAAATGATGGATAGGTAATGTCAAATTTTGAAAATGTAAATGGTGGATGGGTAATGTGAAGTTTTGATAATGTAAATGCTCCACCGGTTCACATCATTAAAAGACGAGCAAAGCCAGACTGATGAAGTATGTGAAGGTGGATCTTTTTGGCTGACTCTATAGCCTAACCTAATCAGCTTTTTACTTGCACGTTTGTTGCAGTTTCGTTTTTTTTGTTGACATTTAAGATTCTATTTATTACAACATGGAATTGCATTGCTCATTAAGCGCTAATGGCAAACTCTGGTTTTCTGTCTATCGCCTACAGGTCACAATTTTAAACCGATCTTCATGAAACTTCACAACATGATAGAGTTTGTCATAAGGAAAAAGCTTATTGTTTTTGAGGTCAAAATGTTAATAGGCCAAAGGTCAGCAACTTTGGTGATATTTATAAAATCCTCAATTTTCATTCGATTGATGTGAAATTTGAAAATGATTCATATTTCAGGTCATTGAACTCAAATAGACAATTGTTTTTGAGGTCAACATAGACCAAAAGGTCAATATAGGCCCAAGGTCAACAACTAAGGTAGTATTTCTAAAGTCCTCAATTTTCATCCCATTGACTTGAAATTTGAAGAGGATTTGCATATCCGATCACTGAATTCAACTACCAATTATTTTTGAGGTCATCGTAGGCCAAATTTCTACAATATTCAATTGATTGACTTGAAATTTTAAGAGGAGTTGCATATATGGTCATTTGATTCAACCACCAATTATTTTTGCGGGAAAATTTGTTTTATGGATTTTTCAAGTATCATGCTCCGTATGACGGCTTCTTCTTGTTACCTCTGCCAGCGAAGAAGAAGGAGGTTATGCTTTCACCCTTTTCTGTCTGTTTGGCTGTCTGTTTGCCTGTTTGTCTGTGTGTATGTGTACAGGATATCTCAAAAAGTTGTGGACGGATCCGGATGAAATTTTGTGGACAGATGTTAGTTTATTACCAGCGAACCTGACAGTTTATTACCAGCTGCTGTTACCCAGGAGACGGTGTGTGACAAGGACGAAGTGATTGTATTTTGGTGAATATCCGGATCTGGATCCGACTACTAGAATTTTTAAAGTGATTCTTCACCATTGAGAGATAGGGCCAAAAAGGATATTGCACGATATCTGGAAAAGTTGTACATGGATTGGATAAAACTCAGTAGACATTTTGTGTGTGTGACATGGAAGAATTGATTCAATTTTGGTGAAGATCTGGATTCGGATCGGGATCCGCATTTGATAATTTTTAATGTCATTCGTAACCATTGATAGGGCTAAACTAATATAGAGCATGTTATCTAAAAAAGTTTAAGACAGATGAAACTTGGTGGACAGGTTGGGAGTGTGACTACGAAGAAATGATTCGAGTTTGGTGAAGAGCCGATTCCGGATCCGACTTCTAGAATTTTTTAAGTGATTCTTCACCATTGAGAGAAAGGGCTCAAAAACGATACATAGCATGATATTTCAAAAATATAATGGGCCCAATATGTTCTCATGGATCAGGCATTGCAGGGCGGAGGTATGCCCTCGACCAAGTGCCCTTATAGTTTGTTTCTTTGTCTGTTTGTTTGTCTGTGTGCAAGATATCACAAAAAGTTGTGCATGGATCAGGATGAAATTAGGTGGGCAGGTTGGGTATGTGACAAGACCAAACTGATTAGATTTTGGTGAAGATCTGGATCCGGATCTGACTATTAGAATTTTTTTCAGTGATTCTTCACCATTGAGTAATAGGGCCAAAAATGATATGTAGCACAATATCTAAAAACATTGTGGACGGATTCGAAAAAAATTTGGTGGCCATGTTGGGTGTGTGACAAGGAAGAATTGGTTCAATTTTGGTGAAGATCCAAATCCGGATCCAGATCTGATAATTATTTAAGTGCTTCTTCACCATTGAGAGATGGGGCTCAACTAATATATAGTATGATATCTCAAAAAGTTGTGGACGGATTCAAATAAAACTTAGTGGACAGGTTGGGTGTGTGACCTCTACAAACTAATTCGATTTTGGTGAAGATCTGAATCCGGATCTGGATAAGAGAATTATTTAATTTTATTTTTAAAAGTGTTGAAATATTGAAATATTGGCTAATTGAAATACGGTATTGTTGAAAAATTGAAAATATCACCATTGAAATATTGGGCTAAAAACTATATATAGCATGATATTGTTACGGCTGTGGAAATTCGCAAACCACCATTCAGGACCCGTAGGTGAGATATCTCTTAAGTACATGTGTAGTTAGCCCAAACCCGTTGTCTAAAGGGAATTTATGTGATTCATTCGGGCTGCGACGCTTTGAGATAGCCGTTTTTCTGTTCTTTCTTTATTATGAACCAACCACGTCTCAACCGCCATCACACAACAACCACCACGCCAGCCATCGTCACCAACTGCAACCACGCTCCAACCCTCAGACAACAACAACACCGGCAACAGCCACGACCTTTACCTTCACAACTCGCTCCCACATCATCGCATCACCGCCATTCCAAACGGCACTATGGCCATCGGCCACCACCGAAAACCCTCCACCACCCTCACCTCTCTCCTTCTACGGCCATTCCCGCACCACCTGTGAACACTGAGCGTCGGGCTGTCTTGGGCCCGTTCAGCGATACGCACCGAGCCGCGAGCGCAAATAGCGGCCTTTCCGAGGAAGATTCGGATCACAAACGCTACACGCCCACTTCTGATCCGTCCAATTAGGAAGCGCGGGCGGCTTGGCCCCGCCTCCAGGCGCATCTGTGTGAAATCAAGATATGCAAATTCTAGGATCAGGGGAGGTTCACGCCCACTTTTCCTCCGTCAAATGGGCGAGCGTGGCTCCGCCCCGAGTCATCCTGATCCGGATATTTGCATATTGTTTTTCTCTGCCGGCCTATAAAACGGCGAGCGAAAGGCGAATCAAAAAGAGTGTGGCAGTAGCAGTGTGTGTCGGCAGAGCAGAGCAGAGTCGAGTCGGGTGGCGAAGTCATCGGTGAGGCAGGAAGAGTTGGGTTCTGGAGTCGGCGGAGAAGAGTTGTGGGAAGAGGCAAAGGAGCTCGGGTCCGAGGCGAGAAGGACGGCGGTCGCGACGAGGTCGCGTGGTGAGATCGCTCGTCGCGGGACCAAGCCAGCCAGCCATTGTCCTCCCCCAGGGCATCAACAATTCCCCTTTCCCCGCGCTGAGATAGTGCAAAGAGGGGGCCCCGTTCCCACCCCATTCCAAGCGTCGTGCCAGCGAAGCCCGCCAAGGAGCACGGAGTGGGGGAACAGCCACGCGGCCACATTTGCGGCGAGCCCGCCAACGCGTCACGAGGACGCGGGTAGGACCCCTCGGTCTCGCGGACCTGGCCGCTCCTCCAGGTCACGCGCACAATTGGCCTACAGGCCTGTCTGCCCCTTGTCTTTGAGGTGGCTTCTTTCCTTTGCTTTTGAGTAAATGTGTGTTGGCGCCGTCTGTAAAGTAGAACTGTTAAGTGTTGCCGTGTGTGGCGGTAGTCTGTAGTAAATCTGCGTCGTTGTTGCTTTTGTTTTGGTTGCTATATGTGCATTTTGATTACTGTATGGCTGTATATGTGTGTTTCCGTGTTTGCGTAATAAATGTGCATTGTGTGAACTGTTTTCCCGTTTCGCTTCGTCTTTTCTTTATTGACCCTGCATCCTGCTTCACGTAAAGGGTTCGTAGTGGGTGCAAAACGCCCGGTAAATAATCGGAACCGTCGAGGTCGACGATAACACCGCTCGGTTATCCCGATAGTACGGAACGGGCCGCCCAAGGGCTCGTGTCCGGAGTCGACCTGCGGCGAGGTACGATCGCCCGGTTTACCATCCGCGTGGGTACTTAGGTAGGTCGAGTTTGGCGAACAACCCTATCCTACGCGGGTGGCCGATTGGCACGATTGTGGTGAGGTCGAAAGGCCCAGAGGGTCACGACTGAATTGTCCGTCCGGTGGGCGACGTGCCGCGATCCGAGTTTAACGTGGCCGTCCGCACGCCGTCGGGCACGAATTCGCAACAATATTTATAGTGGACAGGTTGGGTGTGTGACCTCCACAAATTAATTCGATTTTGGTGAAGATCTGAATCCGGATCTGGATATGAGAATTATTTAATTTTATTTTTAAAGTGATTCTTCACCATTGAAATATTGGGCTAAAAACTATATATAGCATGCTATTTACCTCTGCCACCGAAGGTGAAGGAGCTTATGTTTCCACCCCTCCGTCTCAAAAATGTATTGATTGGGCTCGATATGTTCTCGTGGAACAGGCATTACGTGGCGGAGTTTTGCGCTCTACCGAGTGCCCTTCTAGTTTTCATTTGTATTTATCAATGCCAAAGTGACAGTTCGTATAATGCATGAACAAAAAGGGGAAAAGTCGTGGAAATTTAAATTTCACATTTTCAGTGATCCAGCCACTGCCTGTTGCACTGAATAACAAAATGTAGCCAACACATTTGAGTGACCCCTGAACTTTGTTAAAGTCAATCGATATAGTATTCAGTGACAGCACAAATATTGTAAAGTGCAGGCCAAGTGGTTTAAGCACCCCAATGAAACCTTCTTGCATAAAGCGCCAGTCCACACACTTAGCCACGCTTTTACGCCCAGCCAATGCGGCCCAACGTATCGAAATGTATGTAAAACGCTGGCTTACGTTGAACTTTTGATGTTTTTTTTTAAGATTCGGACGTATTCATAACGAGTTGGTCGTATGCATAACATATTAGTAACGGACAAACGTTTCGTTGTCTTATAGAATAACTTATACCAACGAATGCTTAGCCTGTTGTCGGCCTTCACAACCTTTGCCCAACGATAGTCTAACTTATGCATAGCGCTGCACGTATCGCCGACGATCACGTGCGCTAGCTATTAAAAGGCTGCCGCACAACGATTCAAATCATAACCGCCGGAGAAATGGAAGTGTCAACATCGCAGTCACACCTTGGCGATCTTGCCAGCGTATGCGCACTCTGAAAAATGCGGGTTAAAATGCTGGCGCACGTCGAATACGGCTATGGGTAAGTTTGGTATGCGTGAATAGAACGCTAAAGTACGCTATCATACGTCGTAGTAAGTGGAGTACGTCTTGTAATTATAAACGTGTTAAACATTTTACGACGTACTTGCCGTATGACACACCTTCCACATGCGATGGGAATAAGTTGTACGCACGATATGCCAACTTTGTCACACGTCGACAAAAAGTTACTTGTAAGGTACTCATAAGTCGAAACACTCAAGGTAATGGTTAGCATCAGTGTTCCAGACTCCACGGTTTTTTTTTCTTCGGTATGACGGTCATGTTGACACTTCGATTTCTAGTGCGGTTATGATTTAAATCGTTGAGCGGCAGCCTTTTAATTAAATTATATTATAACTGCACTACAAATAGAAGGGTCAACAATGACCGTCATACCGAAGGAAAAAAAAAACCCCCAAAAAAAACCATGGAGTCTGGAACACTGACGCTAACCATTACCTTGAGTGTTTCGACTTAGAGTACCTTACAAGTAACTTTTGTTGACGTGTGCCAACGTTCGCATATCCTGCGTACAACACATTACTCATAGGTTAGAAAATAAGTTTCGGTACGCTAAACATTACCTCGACGGTGTTTCGGCTTATGAGTAACTTACAAGTAACGTGTGTCAACGATCGCGTAACGTGCCTACAACTTATGGCCAGCGTTATGCGGAACGTGTGAGTCATACGCTGGCATAAGTCTTAAAATTTCAAGCATGGAAAATTTGAGGACAACCGAAAAGTACAACGTTTAAAGCCAGCCTTACTATGACGTATGGCAGTGTTTTTCAGCGTGCTCTCAATGTTATCAAAACTTACCATAACGTATTCGACGTGAACCAGCGTTTTACACAAATTTTCCAAAAATCGGCATAAGCTGGCTAAAACGTCAAAGTGTGACTGGGCCTTTAGAAACAGGGCTTGCTTGGCAATCACCGAACCATCATATTTAACATTGTACCTCCTGACGACGTCAAAAATGTCAAGTATGTCTGAATTGGACAAATTTACACTTTTGTAGGAGTCGGAACTGCTTGTAAATTCGATTCTGAAGCTTAACTTTTGTAATTCTGCTTAGTTTAAGAGATTCTTGCAGTGATCGCATATGCGGAAATTAAATAAAGCAAGAAAACACTGCCATCTCCAGGTGTTTATAAACATTTCAATGTACCCAGCGATTTGTAGCTACGATGAACAGGGATTCGATAATATGAATGAGGAAAATGAAAAAAAACTTTATCGTTAAAATATCGTTGCGGCCTGCTCCAAGTCAAGACATGGTTGAGCAGGCCAAAAAACATGGCGGCTTCAGACCCCAGCGAGGTTACCTAGGATACGCCTTAAGACCCCATAGAGGAAGGTGACCGAGGATGTGTCTGATAAAGGATATAATTAAATAAGGCTGTTAATTATCTTCAAAAGGGGTGTTTTAATTAACCAACACACTCACTTTTCACTCTTGCACTTCCTTGGAGTTTTCTTCATATTGTTGTGGATTCTCGCCCGTTCGGCGTGCGGACGACTGCCTCAGCCCAATTGCGGCCGCACGTGCCCACCGAACGAGCAATCCAGTCGTAGCTTCCGGGTCAACTCCGAAACCCAGCTACGGGTGTTTTTATAACACCATAGATCAGCCAACTCTTCTGTCCACGCGCTACAGGGTCAATCGCCGAATTACCGATATACCTAATTATTCACGCAGACAGAAATGCCGGGGATCTACACCTCAACGGGACCTGCACGAAAACGAGCCGCTTTATGCAGCTCGTTAACCTCCACCATCGAAGATGGACGGAGGTTACTGTTTTCACCCCTGTCTGTTTGTTTGTGTTTGTTTGTGAACAGTATTTACGGAAAACTCCTGGACGGATTTCGACGAAACTTGTGTGGGGGATTAGGTATGGTCCAAGGATCATGCCATTAGATTTTGGACTTGGTCCAAAGTCCAATATGGCCGCCATAGCGGCCATATTGAAAAAATATTTGAATTTTTGTTTTTGCATTTCACATGTTTTAAGTGTTTCCAACCAAAAAAAAAAAAATTTGTTAGAGAAAAAAAACAACAAAATTTGCAACTTTTTTCAAAAAAATTTCGATTTTATTTGAAAAATATTTGATTTTTTTTTTTTGCATTTCTACATGTTTTAAGTGATTTCCAACCCCAAAAAATTTGTTAGAGAAAAAAAAAGAAATTTTGCACCTTTTTTTTCCAAAAAATTTCGATTTTTTATTGGGAATTTCTACATGCGCGTCGATCTCGTTTTTTATTCAATCGTGGTTCAGTAGAGTCTGATCCTTTTGACCTGCAATGAATAGGATATCAGGTTCACTTAAGTGACCCAGCATTATTGGCGGCGGAGGTTTTGCACTCTACCGAGTGCTCCCCTCTAGTTTTTATGCGATTGCCGAGCGGTTATATATCGCCAAGTCCCGTCGGACCGATTATCTTATCGGTGTTAAAAAACAGCTAACATTCCGAATGCTCCATGGCAGTCAATGAGAGAAAGGGACGCAATGAGCGGGTGACATTTAACAATGGCGACATTTATTTGAACACAGGCAATGCAATGAATGAGGGAATGGGGAAAAAGACACGAGCAAAAAAAATCCTACAGCGAGTTCTATTCCAATGTGAAGCAAATACAACACAGGCACCTAACAGTTTCCTACTTATTAACGGGGCCACGGACACACACACACACACACACACACACAAGAAATGGTGGCTGATGCCTTTAATAACGGACTCCAGCTCAGAGGACAGTTGAGCTGAAACCCAGAACCTATCTCGACCCTCTCCACCTCGTGTGGTCTTCAAGCTGCTCGGACCGGGCTCCAGCGAGAGCGAGCTGGATCCAATCGCCGTGAGCCGCGATCCTTCCCGAGCTCCAGCGAATCCTCTCGCGCTTCCGAACACGTGCTGGTGAGACGAGGCGCCGATCCTTCCCGTCGATGCGTCGCTATCTCGAAGAACCGCTTCCAAGATGAGGCCGATGAGTCGCACCAAGCCGGGAACCAAGCGGAGACAAAAGAGCTCCACGAACCAAGAAGAGCCAGCCGAGCAACCAGCTCAACTCTCTTCCGATGAACAAAGCCTCTCTCTTTGACGAACCAAGAACTCCGAGCGAGCAGAACCCGAAGGTCTGCTGAAAAGCCAAGCCGAAGCAAAAAGCTCCCCAAAAAGCCTCCACCTCACCAAGCAGAACCGAAGCTCACTGAACCAAAAGTCTCAACCCTCGCCAAGCAGAACCAAAGGCCTGCTAAAAGCCAAGCCAAAGCAAAAAGCTTACTAAAAGCCTCAACCCTAACCCAAGCCAAGCAGAACCCGAAGGCCTACTGAACAACCACGAACCAACTGAGGATCTCTTCCTTATTCTCCTCCGCCCTTCCCCCGCTCCCGGCGTGACTCATCCCCCCGTTGCCCTCATAACCACGGGTGGGAGGGAGTTGTTTACGTCCCATGATTCAGGACGGGAGGGTTCTTCTTCCTCTTCTTAGAAGAGGGGGAGGGGCATCTCCATTGTTTTGTGATCGCTCCCTAACTATTAAATTGAATCGCAGCACACTTAATCGATTTCTGTCCATTAAACAATGGAAGGTGAGCTATCTATGGAACATGCACTTATCGACATAACTGACTAAAGGAACCTGAATGTTGTGTGCAATCGAATTCCCAAATTCGTAACAATATACATGCAAAGTTTCAGGCTGCTAGGTTTCATGGTTTTGGAGTTATGGAGGAGACACACTGACATTTATTCGTTTAGATTTAAATGAGGGACGGGTAATGTAAAGTATTGATAAAGTAAATTATTGATAATGCAAATGAGGGATGGGTAATGTAAATTATTGTTAATTCAAATGATAGATGTTTCATGTAAATGAGGGATGGTGAATGTAAAATACTGTTAACTAATATAAATGATGTATGCGTAATATGATATTTTTAATGGATGGATAATGTAAATAAATGAGGGATAATGCAGATGATGGATTGGTAATATAAATTATAGCAAAGTAATTAAGGATAAATATTGTGAATGATGGATGGTAAATGAATATGATTGCTCATGTTACTGATGGATAACTGAACTGTAGCAAACAATGAAATGATGGATGGTGAATGTAAATGATGGACAACTTACGCAAATGACCAATAGCTCACGTAAATAATATATTGGGGGTAAGAAAATAAATTCAGAGTTACGACATTCGGCTTCGACTCCCCTCTGAGTTACAGTTACCCAACCTGGGTTTGAATCCCAACCAAGCTCTAAACCATCAACCCAGTGTTTTGTGGTCAGGGCGAGGCAACAATGTGTGTGTGCATCGTCCATCGGATGCCCATTGAGCTGGGCATCCCATCTGCCAGCATTAGTTGGTGTTCGTTAAAGATCCCACTATGTCATTTGCAAAAAGTAGGTGAGCTATCGCTGGCATCCTGGAAGAAATTACAAATTCCTGCCCCAACCAACTTCGTCGAACGTCAGTCTCGGCGAGCTGGTTCATGAAAGGCCTTATTTGTAAACATGGTATATGCTCAGGGAAGAGTTCGGATACAGAGCAGATCAGGACACAATCACATAACAAAATGAGCAGCAGGATAAAGGGGAAACACCAAAAGCATGGTGGAGAGAGAACGTAGATAGACAAACAAGGGATGCAAGTCAGAATTGAGGGTTAGGGAGAATGCAAGCGGTTAACAAGATGTACACAAAAGCAAAATTTTAGGAGGTGTGGGTAGGGTTTAATGGGTGTAGAAAAGATCATGGCTTTGGATGGGGATGACATGGATGGTGGTGAGCAGTTGGCGTGAAGACCGGGGGGGGGGGGGATGAAATCAAAGAGAGTGTGGAAGGCAGTTCCACAGGGGGGAAAAGAAGAGGAATTTATGAATGGAGGTGAGCAGCAGTTCTGGATTTAAGCAGTTTCACTAGAAGGGTGTTACTGGTGGACCGCATGCATCCTGCAGATACTTTGGGGGGGTTGGGGAGCATGGAAAGAGCAGAGGGTACAGGACCAGAAATGAGCTGGAAGATGGCAGAGAGACCACCGACCTGTCGGTGATGATGAAATGATAGGCCCATAGACTCAGCTTCATTGTGAGAAATTCCAATAATCTTGAAGCCCTTGGTTTCCTCGGCGTCAAGTTGAGCAAGATGTGAGGCAGGGGAGCTAGCCCAGAGCGGAGAACAGTCCTCTATCAAGCTGTGGAATGAAATCCTTGTACTTGGATATTAGCTCCGGACCAGGACCAAAACGTTTCCATCGCCGACTCCACAAGAAATGGGAATAATTGTTAAAAATGGGAACTCCACAAGAAATGCTCTCAACTGTGTTTATACTGAAATATTCATAGAGAGGTTGAAAGAGAGAGAAACAAACATGAAAGACAAAGTTTTATAGCTGGTATGAGGTATTCCAGCATGAAAGCAAAACATTCAGCGAAGCATGATCCAGCCAAAGACGGTCACAACAAGAAGACACAATGCAAGCTTCCTATTGGGAAAAGTGTTTGGTGGTAACTCTGAGCTCACATTATGTTGTTTACAATGTATGAAAAGTTACAAAAGATAAAAAAAAAAATAGAGGAAGAGCAAACAACTGTGAAACCAACTTAACAAAATTATTTATTTATTGTGATTGTGGGCAGTGATAAATAAATGTGAACAGTGAGTGCCAAGAGGACACAAGCATAGTGAAAGCCAGTCTCTTACTGCACCTCAAGAACCTTTGACACCTTGGCAGTTCCCAGTAGCTGATCACAAACATGACCTCCGCTAAATGTACAGACAAGCAGCAGGTGCAGCAAAAGAAGCGATCCAAAAGCTCAAAGATTAAATGGTGACTTTAACCCATTCATAACCCAGCAAAATGGGAATTATTTTCATGAAACCAGTGGAATCACGGAAGGCCTTCGCTGCTTTCCTGTTTGAAAACTTCAATAATGTCAGTGCAATTGCTTTTAGATTACAACTACCGTGATTCCAAACAATCGTAGAGAAATAAATGTGCATTATTACTTTCAAGTTGTGTTTTTTAAATTACTTCCACCACCAAAAGTGGAAGGAAGTTATGTTTTTACCCCTGTCTGTCAGGTTGTCTGTCTGTTTGTGTGTCTGTGAGTAGGATATCTCAAAACGTTATGGAAGGATTTGGACAAAACATGATGGATGGGTTGAATGGATGACGAGGACCAATTGATTCAATTTTGGTGAAGATCCAGATCCGGATCCGGAGGCAATAATTTTTTTAAGTGATTCTTCACCATTGAGAGATCAGGCCAAAAACTATGTATAGCATGATATCTCAAAAAGTTGTGGCCGAGTTATGACAAAACTAGGTGGATTCGTTTGGTCGGTGACAAGAACAAGCCGATTAGATTTTGGTTAAAGTCCGGATCCAGATCCGGCCTATCAATGGGATGCAAAACGTAAACTGTTCAGCTCAGTGGAGGTATGTGCTCTACCGAGTGTCGTTCTTGTTAATGGTCGCAATTTGACTATCGGGAGGAATCCCCCTGGTCTATGACCAGCAAGGTGATCTCGAGCTCAGAGGACTTTTCCCTAACTCGAGCGTTGCCCCTCTTTTTTTCAGGAAAAGCATTGAGGTCTGGATGCCAGTAGCATTTCATTGCTTTTCAAATTCACAGTAGTGACGTTTCAACACTTTTAACTTCCCTTGGGTGGTGGACAATGCCCCTGTGGGGGTCTCTTTGGTATTCCACACATTGTTGTTGGTGTGTGTTTGTTTTGGAAAGTACTTGAACAGAACTTGGTAAAAATGAATCCTTTTTCACGAGATAACTTATTTGTGTGCATTTAATGACAGGAATGGATAAAGACTCGATGGATATTTACAAAATGCAAATGACAACAAGAACAACAAAAGGACAGGTGAAGGAGAAGAGAAAAACAATGAGGAAAGGAGACCTGTAAAGACAAGAACTCAGGCTGTGAATGAAGAACATTGAAACTTTGGCATTTATCCAATAAATCACAGTTGGTACAAGTTACAGCCAACAGCGGGTACAAGTTACAAAATTGGACAACGCAGTGCCATGATTAACCCATGACATGGAAACCAGACGAGATCCATGGAAGTGCCACAATTGGCATTGCCGACAGAAAACCTTCCATGCTGTGATTAAAACAGGGAAGCTGTTCCAATTTACAGATGGTCATTAAGACATGGCCAAATGGCCATGACAGAGGCACAGCATCCATACTTCCTGGCACAGACACAGGTCTCACCATCTGTCACAACTCAGAGGTCCTAGGCCTCACTCTCTGTCACAGACTGTCATGATCCACCCACAGCTCCAAACTGAACTCAAAAGCAGGCTCATGTCTTCGTATTCTCCAAAGATCAAATTAATTCTGAGGCATGCAGAGCACACTTTGTACAAGGACCTCATCTGAAACACCGTGGAGAATGGCTGATTGCCACTCTGGCCCAATGCAGCTGCTTCCCATTGTTCTCTCCATTGGAGGTGAAAGACTCCAATGTTTTTCGTGTTGTTGGGATCTCCACAGGAGGCTGAGAGAAGGGTCTGCTTCTAGCTCATCTCAGTTAGGTTGGTGGACTCAGTTTTCCACCGCTTCATTTCTGGCCTCGCTCCCCCCACCATTTCTTCCCTGCATCCACTCACACCCCACACCAGGTTACATGTTTTCTTACATAATCCAACAACTAGGGTCCATCCAAAATTCTCAGCTGAACACTCACCTCCATTGTCTCATCTGTGAAAGAGCCCTTGTGTCTGTTACCTCGTACTTGTGTCTATGCAGTCTTTCAGGATCATCACCTCATCAACTCTTCTACTGTCGTCGACTCAAGCCCTCCCAAACCTTTTCTTTCTACTTCTTCTCCCTCTTTCCTTGCTCATTTCCTTTTAACTCTGTCACTTTGAAAAACCGTTTCCCTCTTTAATTTATCTTCTCCAGAAGCCTTAACTTCTTTCACCAAAACATTGCCTGAATTTATAACATAAAGAACCATGGTAATATAAGCCCAGGTTTAAATACCAATTTTCACATTAATTTGGCCACTCTGTCCTAATATGTTTGACCACGATGTGATTTTGGCAATTCTTTTTTTATTGCAACATCCTGCCAATGGTAGACATCAGTGAGATCACCTTACATGCAGGCAGGCAGTGTAATCTTTCTCTGGCACTAATGAGTTGAAGCCTAGAGGGTTCTTTTGGTCAGGTTCATCTTGGCTCTGGTTGAGGTGTCATAGAAGTTCCTTTTATACATCCGTAGAGGTTGCAGAACAGCTGAAGCGAACCTGACAGTTTATTACCAGCTGCTGTTACCCAGGAGACGGTCCAGCTCGAGGAGACAGCAGCGCAGTGCTCCGGTGCTGAAAAACCCTCCATTTAACAAACCATGAAAATGATGAGTATTTATTTTTTCACATCTGAGCAGAAGAGGCAAAAGTTGCTTTTATTTTGTTGAGCCATCTGGTCATTACTTGCTGTTTAGATCCATTTATTCAGCTTTAAATCTGTAGGAGCCAGTTATACAAATGTGCAGCATTCATAAGTTGGCACGCAAGACATTCTGCTCACCTCTATTCGCCGCCACCAACTGTAGTTTTCGAGAAATCATTTAATCATTGCTATGTACTCTGCAATTCCCTGTGATGTCCATTTACTCAACGTCCTATCCTCAACTCTCCAAGAAGAATCAACCATGATTTAAAAAAGAAAGCAGAGCATACTAGAAGGGTACAGCGCATACCTCTGCCAGACTGATTAGTTTCCTTTTTGTATCCCAATGATAGACCGGATCTGGATTTGGACCTGAACTAAAATTTAATCTGCTTGTTCTTGTCACCTAACCAACTCATCCACCAATCAGTCAATAACTTTTTGAGATATCTTGTGATATATCATTTTAGCCTTATCACTCAATGGTGAAGAATCACTTAAAAAATTGTCGGATCTGGATCCAGATTCAGATCTTCGCCAAAATGTCATCATTTCATCGGTGTCACTTGCCCAAGCTCTCCACCCAATTTCGTCCGAATCCGTTCACACCTTTTTGAGATATTTTGTTCACAGACAAACAAACACAAAAATGTCATGCATAGCATGATACTTGTGAAATCCATAAAACAAATTTGATCCTGAAAATAATTTGTGGTTGAATTCAATGACCAAATATGCAAATCCTCTTAGAATTTCAAGTCAATCAGATGAAAATTGACAATTTTATAAATTTGGCCTATGTTGACCTTTTGACCTATGTTGACCTGAAAAATAATTGGTGGTTGAATTAAGTGACCTGATATGCAAATCCTTTTCAAATTTCATGTCAATGAGATGAAAATTGAGGATTTTAGAAATCTGACAAAGATGTTGACCTTTAGATTATATTGACCTTTTAAACTTTTGACCTCAAAAACAATAGGCTTCTTGCTTATGATGAACTCTACTATGTGGTGAAGTTTTGTTTTCGTAAAGATCAGACAGAATAACGCACAAGACCAACCAATATACTTGAAAAATCTTTGATTTTTGCAGGTATCAAACAAACAGACACACAGACAGTCAGGGGTGAAAACATAACCACCATCCACCTTTGGTGATGGAGGTAAAAAGATAAGTAAATGGCACCATACAGTGTTCAAAAACATCTTACCATGACACGTGACCCAACACTAATTCCTTCCTGATTTCTGTAGTCATCGGATTGCCTGGCTAGCTATCACATGTTTTAAAGGGAACAGGTTCAATTGTCATGGCAGGTTGCTTTCACTCTTTACTTATCAAGTTAAGCTCCTTCAAGTCTGTTCATCCAGGTTGAACAACAGTTGAACAATACCAGGAAGAAATGCTTTCTCCATGTGTAGAACTGCCTCCCTTTGTCCATCGTCTACCTTCCTTTTTCTTGTCTTTTGAGGCAGAAGTTTATCACGAGGTCATGTTGACTCCCATGACTGCATGGACCTGTTACACTCGCACTGAATTTGTCCGTCTCTGTCCTGTCCCATGTCTGTACACTCGCAAACACTCTTCCGAGCATAGATTTTTGTACGTCAAGAGAGGCTTAACTATCAGACATAGATAGAAGCCAGTGAAAAGAAAGAAGAATATATTGTTTGATTGTTGTGAGCCTGAAAAAGAAAAGGTCAAAGAAACTTTGGAGGGGAATAAAAAAAAATCTGCGTGAATAATGCACGAGGCGAGATTCTCGTGATGCGCCTTTCCCTGTCGGTGACCTTTCGATGCTCTCTGTTGAAGCATCCATGAGTTAGTGTTTGCAAAACACCGGCTGTGAAAGGCTATTCAAACATACTGTGCCCACTCCAACTGAGGCCCAGGCAAAGAGAATTTGGATGGACAGGAGACAAAATAGGGATCCAATTGCACTCCTTTCCGTCTCACCACTTTCATACATACTCTTTCTCTCCATCAATAATAAACAAAAATGTCTCCTTACAACATTTTGTCAAGTAGCACCAAACCGTTTGGAATTTTCTTTTGTCCCATTTTCTGAAACTCTCCATAGCTTGTTGTACTCCATCAAAATGTTCCATTTAATTTCCATCAAAATGTTCCTTTTAATTTCCAAGTCAAAATGGTCTAAGCTCAAAGGTTACAAAGATGAGTGGAAAAGTTATTTGTTCATGTTATATTCTTTTTGGCTACAGCAGGACAGAGATGTTGCACAAAAACAATGTTGTCTTTGTAGTTAGAGGAAAAGAATAATGGACAACTCCAAATCGACTTCATTATGACTTGTGACCTCAAAATGGCTCTGTCATGACGCCTGTCTGGTCTTTCCATGAGAGGATATTGTCGGAATGTCTGACTGTGGGACCTTCCATGAAACTCATGATTCTGACCCATGAATGGAACAAACACAGGCTGAAGTACAATCTGAATGGAAAAACATAAGACACACATTAAAGATGATATACGTCATGACGCAGCGTTCCTGCTATAATCTAAAAGGAAATGACTTGTGGTGAGATTGAACTCCACTGGGAATTGAACCCTGAAACAGATGATTCAGAGGCAAGGCAAGCATACCAAGAATGAGCCTTCCTGCCCTGATACACCACACCACATATCCTTAAGTTCACTCCCAAGCTCCAGAACACAATCATTATTAAAGTTGATCCTAACAACTGAAAAATAGTGCAATAGGAGGCATGATGAGTGGCCACTCATGGAGAGAGAGAAGAGATGAAGATAAGAGAGAGAGAGAGAGAAGAGAGAGAGAGAGAGAAGAGATAGAGAGATAGAGAGATAGAGAGATAGAGAGAGAGAGAGAGAGAGAGAGAGAGAGAGAGAGAGAGAGAGAGAGAGAGAGAGAGATAGAGAGATAGAGAGAGACTGACTAGATCTCAATGTCTCTGTCTCTGTCTCTTCTCTGTCTCTGTCTCTGTCTCTCTCTCTCTCACTCTCTCTCTCTCTCTATAATCTTCACAGAGTGTTAGTGCCACCAAAGCAGCTTCCTGAGCAAGAGTTTTTTTAGGGTGTTTGCAATTGCCTTCCCAGCAGTAGTTAGGGCAGAAATTTGGAATTTTATGATACTGCCGGTGACAGCTTGCCTACTCTTCAAGAAGAACACAATAGGATCTTTAACATCCACCAACTATTGCCAGCAGATGGGACAATCACTATAAGGTCCATCGAAGGGACGGCACACACATCGATGAATCACCCTGCCTGTGAAACAGTTCATAGCTGGGTCGGGATTCAAACCCAGGCTAGACAGCTTTGAGGCAAGTGTGCGTACCTCTCTGAGTCTAGGCTATCCTGCCAGCCCGATGTGAAGTATCAATGACAAAAAGTAATTCTCACATGTAGTCACAGCAAGGGTATGGCAATATCAAACTCATCCATCGATAGAACAGTTGGAGTTCAGTTGTACTACCAGCCGCACCAACTTGCCCTGGACACACCATTTGTTCTCTTTAGTACATGAAAACATGAAAGCTCAGGGTCTCATCCTTGTTTGGTGGTCTTTTACACGTGGATTCTACCAGAAACTGGGGATTTTATCTCTACCCGTAGCAAAGTTTCCATGTCAGACTAACAGCAGATGAAGACCTATTTGGTGTTCACTTCTGGATCAAACGGCTCATAATTCTGCAACCCCCAGTTGAAATTCCATGTGGAATAAAGAACTGGTCTTGATGGTGAAGGCTGATGTCAATCTGCCTCAATTGACTGTTAGAATAATGGATTAAATGGACAGGACGTCGATTGAGATATTCTAACCGGCCGTGGGAAGTAAAGAGAGGCTGAGGTTTCGGGCATGAACCCTTCATCAGAGACAAAGGGCGTTCATCTCATCTCATCTATCCTCTTCGGGCCAAGTGGCCCATAAGGCTGCCAAAGAGCATTAACCCATTAATAATTTTGCTCCAATGAAGAGTTAACACCCAAAACGTTAACCTCTCTTTGCTTCCCACTGCGGTTAGCATACCGCAATCAACGCTCTGTTCATTTCATCCATTGAAATTCCAAACAGAGTACCGTGTTGATTGGTCCATTGTATACTCATGTATTCATCATGCATGTTACGTATGCTGAAGCTGCTCCATGAGCTATAGACACTAAACGGTTTTCAAGAGGAAATATGTGCGTCACAAGGCAGAGGGGTGCAGCATTTTACCTACGGACTGATCCATCATCCAAATAATGTGCGTTCAGGCTTCTCATCAACTCGTGAATGTCTTACACCATGGAAAGTATAACAAGTTTTTCATTGTCACGAATAAATGTCTCACAATATTTTGGTTTCTCGCCTCGCATCAGCATCTTCAACCAGGCAGACTTGTGCAGTTTAGTTGAGCAACTGATGATAAGCTCGAGCAGTTCAGTTAGCAGCATATCAAACGCAGTTGTATTGATGGAATCTGTACCAAGAGGGACATCATTACCGAGTAAGTGCATGTTGCACTGGAATTCACTTTAGAATTTGGCCCACTGGTTTCATCTCTATCGAGTTACAGAGGCTGAGCTGTGCCTCTGATGCAGTGCCCCAATAAGTAACGGCAGGATTTTGGTATTTTGACCAGTGTGTCAGCAAGAATTCTTGCCCACTCTTCATTGAAAGACGCCTTGGGATCTTTAATATCTACCAAGTTCTCAGCCTAGCAGACGGAACCCCAACTTAATGTTCCATGCAAGGGACGGCACACTAGGTGATGCACGCCCTGCCTGCAAAGCACCAGGGCGACAGTTTATATTCGGATGAGGAATTCAACCGAGACTGAACAGCACAAAGGCGCATGCACTACCTCTGCGCTATTATGTATGGACACTAGGGAGGTAAGTTTAGTCATCATTGCTGGTGGTGACCAATCCTTATGCATGTTCTGCAACAAATTGAGCACACTGTTGCTAATACAGACAATCATCTGCATTTGCCTTCACAAGCTCATCACAAAACCTTCAAATTGGATACATTTTTATGTGGATTCAAATAACTTTCATTTAACAAGACTATCTGTTTGGCCTGTGTGCAAACAGTCTGAATCAGACGTTTACAGGCTTTGTTCGCCCTCTCGTGGTCACAGTGTAAGCAACGTGCTGCACAGGGTGAACTAGAAAGGCACTCAGTTTCGCGCATACCTCTGCCACATAATGCCTGATCCACAAGAACATATCGGGCCCAATACATTTTTGAGATGTCTTGCTCTATATCATTTTTGGCCCAATCTCTCAATGATGAAGAATCACTTTAAAAATTCGAGTGATCGGTTCCGGATTCGGATCTTCACCAAAATTGAATCAATTCTTCCTTGTCCTACACCCAACATGTCACCAAGTTTCATCCGAATATGTCCACAACTTTTTGAGATATCATGCTATATATCATTTTTGGCTCTATCTCTCAATGGTGTAGAATCAATTTAAAAATTATAGCAATCGGATCTGGATTTGGATCTCCACGAAAATCGAATAAATTTGTCATGGTCACATACTCAACCTGTAGGCGAAGTTTCATTCGAATCCGTCCACAAACTTTTTGAGATATTGTGCAATATATCAGTTTAGCCCGATCTCTCAAAGGTGAAGAATCACTGAAAAAAATTATCATATCCAGATCCGGACCCGTATCTTCACCAAAATTGAATCATTCTTCCTTGTCGAACACCAAATATGTCCACCAAGTTTCATCCGAATCCGTACACAACTTTTTGAGATGTCATGCGAAATATCATTTTTGGCCCTATCTCTCAATGGTGAAGAATCACTCTAAAAATTAAATAATTATTGTCCTTGTCACACACCCAACCTGTCCACCAAGTTTCGTTTGAATCCATCCCCAAATTGTTGAGATATCCTACACACAAACAAACAGACAAACAAACAGATAGAAAGGGGTGAAACAACCTCCCTCACCTTCGGTGGCGGAGGTAATTAAACGTTTTCGAGGAGATGGGATATTGCTTGATACGATTACGTGTAAATCCAATTGCAACAATCGATTAATCACTGATAATCGTATAAAAAGACCTGGAGAGATAAATAGACAATCATCCACATGGTTTAACGTCTACCGAGGTTGAATGGTGTATTGACTTGGCCTTGTATAGAAATTGAATCCTTCATAGAGTTTTCAATGATTCCATGGATTTTCATTTTTTGTTTGTATACACAGTCGAGGCTTGTGGAACGCCAAGTACACTAAATGGATCAGGATGTCAACAGGACACACAAAAAAACAGCAGAGAGATGGGGAAACTCCAACAGCAGAGTTGAAGGCCAAGATAAATGAAGACTTGTACAAACAATGGGTGTGTGGAAGAATGAGGGCAGGAGATGAGGTGGACACGATGGATACAGAAGGAAACTCCAAGGAGGGAAAACTGGAAATTTGGAAGGAGGATGGATCGGAGAGGTTAACGAGGGTATAAAAGATCATGATTTTGGATTGTGGACGATTTGAGATGGTGGTGAACAATTGAACTTCCAGTCCTGGGTTTGGAGCGTCGGCAGGTCTCCTTCAGGGTTCTCTGCTGGCGATCTCAAAGTTAAGTTTCCGGTCGTTATCTATCCCATTTTAACTGTTTAATTTCTCACCTACATGTTACTGTGTGTTTCTAGTTCGGTTTTGTTTCAAAAATCGTGCTATTTTGTGAATTTTCGTCGACCTTGTCTTACCGGGTGCTTGAGGCCTACCCATCGTTCCCCTTGGTGTACGATCGTGTTTATTTGTATTTCTCCCCATTACCTTCAATTTCTATCTTCCCCACTTTCCCAACGACCCCCATCCCTCCCAACTAAACACTCTATTTCTTGTCTTAAATCCCAAA
>CM068967.1:61931618-61947812 GCA_035128595.1 Eptatretus atami
GATTTATCCCCTCTCGTCTTCAGTTGTCCTACCCTTCCTTCCGCGCTTGGTTCACTGAAGCTTGTGGTGAGGCAGTTGTCCAGAAACAACTTGCCTTGCCTCATGGAAAGCAAACACAACTGAGGGTAATCTCAGTTCCTTCCATAAAGCTCAGAACAAATGTGTATCTACCCTCAGGAGAGCCAGAAACTAACATCTTTCTCAGCTCAGTCCAAACTTTCAACCTCTCTCCCTCCTCAAGTGCTCGGTCGCGCATTCTTTAATCAAATCTGGTTTCTGTGTATGTTCCTCTCCACCCCTCCCTACCTCAAATGGCCGCACTGCTGCATACCGCACGTGAATAGGCTGAATACTAAACTCGTGTTTGCAGCTATAATCTTTGTGTTCCAAAAACCATCGCTTTTCCTCTACCACCTTACCCGTTCACACCCAAAACTGTCCTGGAGTATGTTCCTTTTCTCCTGACAAGGTGGAGAGAGCTTGCTGTCAATACGTTCAACTCAGGATCTGCAATCGGTCCAGGACGGCACAACCCACGTTAGGCCTAAAACCTGCTCTTCTGCTCTTGCTCACCCTTGCTCTGTTCTATTACCTCTCATTTGCCCAAAGTCATCTGCCATCCTGGTTGGAAATTTAGCAAACATTATACTGCCCTGCATAATAAAGGTGCAAAAAACAGATCCCTTGCAATGATCACACCAATCAGCTTCTGCCTTCTCAGCCAGGATATGGAATCCATCATCGCCTTCAGACATTAAATCCTTCCTCTTCCCAAATGTTTGATATTCCGATCATCAATTTGGTTTTCGGACCAGGTCATCTCCCCTGGATATGCTGCTTCTGCTCTCCCAACAATGGATGGAGGTCGCTCAATGTCAGACATGAATTCCGAGCCGTATCCCTGGTATATCACGTGCTTTTGACTACAGTCTGGCACCCTGCCCTCTCACCAAACTCTCTATCCTTTATGGTATCCAGGCCATCTCCACCATTTGGCTCTGAGACTTCCTCTCCTGTCGCAGTCACACGTGTGGCCCTAATGGAGTTCTTTCATCCCCCCTTCCTGTCCAGGCTGGAGTTCCTCAACGAGTGCGTTTAGGGCCCTTCTTTTTCTTGGTTTCTCAATGATCTCTTTCGACCCTCTTGGGAAATCTTCTATATCTCTTTGCTGTGACTCAACCCTTCTGCCGCTTACATTATGTCATCCTCAGACCGCCATGGCAGCGCTTCTTCGCCACTGCAGATCTGGATAAATCACAAACTGGTCCAACACTGTGGAACATGTGCTTTACAATCCGGAAAAATCTCACACTCTCACTATGTCTCTCCGAAAGTGCGTTTTAGAAACCCCCCCCCCCCCCCCATTCCACTTTGTTTGTTTTGTTTTGTAGGTGGCTGGAACAGTTGTTTTGAAGACCTGGAGGGAAGAATTGATGATTGCAAAAAGGATAGTGGAAGTTGCTTCCACAGGTGGCGTTAAAGAGGAACAATATGAGTGTGAGGCTGAGCAATGATCCTGGATTTAGGTAGTTTACCCGAAGGGGGTTGATGGTGGACCGTGTGAGCCTGCAGTTACTGCGCGCAGGCGCGCGGCGGGGGAGCGATTGAGCATTTGGAAGAGCAGAGGTGCACAAGAACAGAAAGGATGTGGTAGGGGTCCATTCGTTTGCCCACCCATGTTCCTTTATCCTTCTCTTCTATTGTGTCTGTAGAATCATCTTGCTGTGCCTGTGCAATCATGTTCCTCCCTCCACTGCATACAGGATGAATCTCCTCACTGATGATCATATTTTTAACTCGAATAACCTCCAGCCATACCTCGTGCTTTCTTACAGGTCATGTTCGGCTGTCCGACCATCTGCTCGTTCCCTCCTGTCCACTTGCATTGTTCAAAATCCCCTCAACATCAGCGTTTCACTCCTTTCAAAGCCTCCACTTTGCAACAAAATATTGTTTTTACCAACAGTGGTCTTGAAGAAAAATGGTCGATCAAAACGTTTTGCAAAATAGGCAATTCATGACTTGTAATGATTGAGGACTGAATGAAAGAAAGGAGCTTAAAATTTAAAAGGTTAAAAGAAAGAATAGCAAATCAAACTGCTAACCACAAACGATAAAGATTGATTCAAATGACACCATCCTCAACAAAAATAGTCACAAATCAAAACCAGTGAGTTAATAGAACACCTTATCCAGCACAGTGTTCAAGTATGTAATTAAAATGAAATGAAATAATTATTTTGAAGGTTGTGTAAAAAAAAATTCAGAATTTTTTCTGGCTGTTTTATGTATTACATATCTCCCTCCTCCTCCTTCATGTGCAGCACAAGGCTGCAGGGTACAATCATTAACTGAGAGGCATGGCTTGGCCAGGATGATGTGCCCCTATAAACAGTACCACTGGTACTTCATTTCACCACTCAGAGGCGATTGACAGCTCAGTCAACCCCAACCTGGTGTTATTCAATGTAAAAAACAGGGGCTCAAACCTCAGGACTTCTAAGATCTCAAGCCACGCACCCTAAACCGCAAAGTCAACACAGGTCTTATGTATTGTCTTATACATCAGCCTTATTTAACATGTTCCAATGTACTGCTAACGAAGGGTATTGAAAGTGTCAAAAACATGATTTGTGTTCTTCAGTGTTCAAGTATATAATTAAATTGAAATAAAAAGAGATTTAAAGGTTCGTTGGAAAAAAAAAACAATCCAGAAGTTTACAGCTGTATATGCAATGTTTTATACACCACCTTATTTAACACATTACAATAGTTCTTCATGCCTGTTGTTTGTGCCCTTTATGACATCCTTAAAACAGCAAGTTTCCTGTTTGGAATGATTTTCAATTTTGATTGACTGCCAGACATGCAGACCCAAATCCAAATCCAAATCTATTGGGACCATACTCTGGACAGAGCATCAGTGCTGCTGAAGCAATTTCCTTGGCTATTTGGCACAATCCTGGACAGGTTACCACTCCAATGCAGGATACTTGAATGGCTCAATCATCCCAGCAAGCTGGTACTCATTTTGCCAACCTCAGAAGGATGACAAGCTGAGACAACCCCACTTGATATTAATTCAACCACCAAGCAGGATTTGAACTCAGGATTTGACCCTAGAATCCCAAGCCCACCACCCTAACCATTAAGCCAACACCAGGCATAGACACACAGGCAGTGTAAAATAAATAATCTCACTCCTCTCTGCGCATGTGTGATCGAGACAAATTCAGAGCCAAAGTACTGCTAAACTACAGGTTCGTTTTCCGATTCATGTTTTTTTGTTGTTTTTTTTAAATACACAGTCTCGGGCTCGTTTTTGATATTTTGAATGTTATATGTGATATATATTTTATTTTGAACACGATTTTTCACTAATGTTCTGATTAGTGTTCAAAATATAACATTCAATAGAAATTAAGTTGTTCCTCGATCATAAACTGAAATTTTTGGATGGATGGACAGACAGACAGAAGTTAACCAATAGCTTAACTGCTTTTCGCTTCGTGTGCACAAGGTCATTAATAGAGGGTCGAGGAACAGTACAAACTTTCATTATGGATAGTCTGTGTTTATACACCAAGTATCTCCACTGGGTATTCATGTTTAACTTTCATAAAGATCTGCTCTATTTGCATTATCCAAGCTCTGAGGCATCCATTGTGGTTTCTTACCTTGTTTGCAGGAGTATCCACTGTAACCGGGACAGCAACGCCATTCGAGTGCAGTTTGTGAGCGATAAGAGACACGATAAGTTGGCCGTAGCACAGTCCTGTAACTACAACAAAAACCACACGAGAATGAATTGTAAAATATATGTTGACCATAAGAGTGTGATAACATAACATTGGTAATGTGAAGATCTCACTAATATAATAGAACAGATCTATCAGTTTGATGAATTCCGGAACATATCGTCATGTGGATGGCAACCTCCTGGCAGGATGCCACCACATCTGGGTGGACACCATCACGTGGAAGCTGAGACGAAGGATAGCCAAACTATCACTATTCTTCACAAGCCAACACTGAAGCAGTTGTCGCCAAGCTGTGGTTTAGCAGGGTCTATTATCATGCAGGTTATAAAACAGAATTGCAATAAATTATCATGACAAAATGGTGGCCATACAAGACAAGCTGTCCCTGAAAAGATAAATTATACCCGAGACATGGTTATAACACAATTCCTGATTGACAAAACAAGACAACCACATACTTTCCTACTTATGCACCATGCATACAAAAGCATTCGTACAGAAACCAGGCAGGTTAGAGTGAAGAGCAGGAATTAGTGGCAGAAATTCACATGGTGCTGCCTCATCTCCACCTGAGCCAAGGCAAGGGAGTGGGCCAGAATTAGGGTGAGTGAGCGGCTAGAGACAGAGAGGTGGTAGAGTGCCAGAGGGTCCAAGGTAGAGAGTCAGACAGGTCCAAAGGTGCCAGAGTCAGACTAAGCCAATAGTCAGAGAGACAGAGAGACAGAGAGACAGAGAGACAGAGAGACAGAGAGACAGAGAGACAGAGAGACGAGAACAGGGACAGAGAGACAGAGAGACAGAGAGACAGAGAGACAGAGAGACAGGAAGACAGAGAGAGAGAGAGAGAGAGAGAGGAGAGAGAGAAGAGAGAGAAGAGAGAGAAGAGAGAGAGAAGAGAGACAGCTTCCTGTCGGGGCAGATACTTGCAACCAATGCCCACCCATCGCAGGTCTCTGCCCTCTCAAAGCTCACCATGATGGGCCAAACAAGTCTCTATCCTTAGGTGCCCCAAAGATCATGCCCCAGGAGTTCTACCAACCACTGTCCGAGAACCTCATTAACCTCTACCCAAGGCCCCCACAAGTCTCCACCCTACTATACCCACCAATCTTTGTCCGAGACTTCAGAAATCGCTGCCTTGAGGCCTCCAGGAGTCCCCAACACCCTATTCCCAAGACATTCACCAATCTCAGCCTTGGCAATGAACAATGTTCGCCTCGCATGCTGTGACGGACAGTTGATGGAGAGGAGCCATTTCCCTCTGTTGTGGAATGTATGGTGGTTGCCCAACCCCCCACCCTCCCATCTCCCATACTGTCCAGCTTCATCTGCTTCCACAAAAGAGAACATAAATAAAAAAGCAGAATTATAAGAAGCAAAATGAACAATGTTGGTTTGAGTTAATTTATGAAACTGATGTAACAATCCACATTTTCTGCGAATATGGTAATAAGGGGTTGAGTAATTAATGTTTCTCAAAATACCAAATCCATTCATCTCAGAGAACTGGATATATTAAAATGTGTATTTAAGTGACAGATGACATCAGAATCTTCAATCAAAAATCGGCAGACTTCACATTCAAATTAAACAGGTGCATCAGTTATGATTAGCTGAGGTGAGCCAGGGTTGTTAGCTAAGGTGAGATTATAGCTAACTAACTGGAATGGCAACTGGAGATTAGGATAGAAGCAAAAAAGTGGCTGTGAGTGGGAGGATGTATAACTGGAAGCAGGGGCGGACTGAGCAGTTGGGCATTCAGGTACCGACCGAGGGCCAGGGCCATCAAAGGGCCCGAGCTCAAAATAAAAATTAAATAAAGTTTCTGTTTTCAGAAATAGGAGAGGAAGGCGATTTTAGAAAGTATGGATATGGTTGTGGGGGTATATGGAGGAATTTCATAGCAAAGGTGGGATTGTATGGAGTAGCATGGCCCGTGGACGAGCAGAACACATCTCAATGTAACTTAAGTAGGGAAACTGTCAGCTTAAGTTGTTATGTGTCACTGCACAAGGGTGGTGCTGTGTTAATTAGGTAGGGAATAAGGCCAATTTCTCCCAGTATGTGATTGCCCCCTGTGACCTTTTCTGATGTTTTTGCATTTACAAAACCAGAAATAAAAGAATTACATTCTTATAACAACAACAACAACACTAGCAGAGCCGCCTTCTCGCTTCATGCCAACAAGCCATGCCCTGAGGCTTATGATTGATCAGTGGACATCAGTAGGTTCGGATAGAAGGAGTGAGGAGATGGCGGTTGGAAGAGAAGGACATTACGATTGCTTCTCCTTGACATGGTGAAGAAGGCTGCGCGATTGTCATGTTCGTGCTTTGTGAATTTGCCCATGTGCTGGGCAAGGCGCTAACCATTCCTGTATGGCTGAGTCACTCAGTTGTACAATTATGAGAAAGAGAGGAAGAGGAGCTCACCTCTCAGCAAACTCGGCGTTATCCCGTTGTGTGTTAAAGGAGGAAGAGAGCAGCTTGGCGCCATTTTGGGTTTGGTTTCCCACGCAGGATGCGTTCGATCGCTGAGTTCATAAAAGACAATTTCTGGACAAAGCTGTGCCAGAATAAAGGGAGGATTTTCTTTTCTTGTAATTTTCCCCTTGTCTGTATTAAAGTCCGTGTGTGGAGGCGCCTTGACTTTAGGCTTTAATTTACCTCCCGTTTTATTATCACACTTTGAATTATTACTATTGTAAATAGTATATGTATTTTCATTAAACCCTCGTGTTTATTTTAAGTTGCTTGTGTTGTCTATTTGTCGTGGGTTTGAGTATAAACCCTTGTGCTCCCGCCTTGGTGAATGCCTCTGGTATGTGCTTCGCCGCCTCCCGTCCCGCGTGCACTATAATCTCCAAGGAACTCGGCTGTTCGCCTCCAAGATAAATCGTTCGGCTATCCGGGCAGGTCAGTGTTAACCGCCCGTCCATGACAATTGGGTCGGGGAAATTAACTTAACCGGCGTGACCGCGACAGTATATTTAAACATAGTACTGTATATTCATTGTTGAGTGTTGAAAGTCGATTTTGATTGATTCTGGGGAAAAAAATGCAGTGAAGTCATTTATTGCTGTTAAACTAAACATTAAATTGACTTTATACAAACAACATGTACTGCTGTTAAAGCTACAGTTTCAAACTTGGGTCATACCAAACACCACCCGGAGACACCCGGTGACACTCGGGAGACTTTTTTTTTAACAGTTGGAACTGCTGTTAAGCTCTATTCCACTGTTTAAATTTTGACGTTAAGAGTTTGTTGAGCGTAACGCATTTTAGTTTTAAAACATGAGCGGAAATTAAATAAATTAAATAAAGTTACGAACAGCGCCCAGAGAAGTCTGGCAGTTTCGACTTCAAATAAATCTCATGCACATCTCATGGAGATGCCCAGAGAAGTCCGGAAATTAAATAAGTTATATAAAGTTATGAACACCGCCTGGAGAAGTCCGGAGGCGTCTCCGGACTTCTCCAGGCGGTGTTAGTTACTTTATTTCATTTATTTATTTTCTGGACTTCTCCGGGCATCTCCGGGTGGTAACTTTAATTTATTGAATTTCTGGACTTCTCCAGGCATCTCCGGGTGGTAACTTTATTTAATTTATTCAATTTCCGGACTTCTCCGGGCGTCTCTATTAGATGTGCATGAGATTTAATTCAAGTCGGAACTACCGGACTTCTCCGGGCATCTCCGGAATTCTCCAGGCGTCTCCGGACAGTGTTTAGTATGACCGTCAAACTTAACAAAAAATTGTTATTAACTATAAATGTGCATTACTATAAACGGGGTTTATTACTCCCTTTTTCCCAAAAAACATTAAACATCTTCACTCGTATGTTTTGCTAATCCTATCGAGAAATACTGCTGTGTTCAATGGACGAGGGTGCGAATCGACTCAGTTGGTCTGAACATCCCACTATCTCCTACATTTTACATCACTGGTAGACGCGTTGGTCCATTGGACCAATTATTTTTATTGGTCTTCCCAGCCTTGTGGCATATCTGCCAGCTGTACTGCTTGAACATTGGCTTGCCTTTCACCATCACCAAGTCCAGATGTGCTTGGACCAGGGTGAGGATTAATATATGTTCGCTTTTATTATTTCCAAATGATACTATTACTATTATGGTTGCATATACTTTTAGGATTAATTAATATATGCTTTGTTACAATGTCAAAATTATTTTTTGACATGCCGTGCCATGGTGGAAGGACCTGTTAAGCTGCTCTATACACCTTAACACAGCATGTGTTTAAAACATGGGAATTCTTCTGGGTTCTTTATGTTTCATTACCCCAAATCAACTCAGGAGTTCATGATGATCATTTCAGTGCATCACATTCTACATCAGAACGCTCTAGTAGAACTACATAAGAAACATGCCACACACACAGTTTTTATCAGAAAATCTTCATGTAAATGACACGGAAAAATAATAATTTTGTCTGTTGTGTGAATTCCATTAAACACCAGCAAATACCACCCCATCACTTCACTGATGGGAATACTGGGGGGGGAGGGAGATTGAGAGGGCTGGGGGAAGAGAGAGGAGGGAGGGGGAGCAAGGTGAGAGTGAGGAGCGAGGAAGAGTGAGAAGGGGAGAGGGAAAGGAAGGCAGCAATAAGTGAGAGGAAGGGAAGGCAGACGTGCGGTGGAGCGTTAATTACCATTCATACTGTATCATCAAAATGATTCTGCATGGAATAACAGTGACGATGGAAACAAAATAATGTCTGAAATCCATTTTTTACCGGTCATACTAGAAATACCACCCAGAGACAAATACTGCCCAGATATGTCTGGAGATAAACACAATCCAAAGACAAATACCACCTGACGCAGTTTTGGAGACAAACACCGCCCAGACATGTCTGGAGACAAACACCGCCCCGATGCATCTGAAGACCAACACCACCCAGATGCGTCCGGAGACAAACTCCCATCCGGACATAAATACTGCCCAGGTGCAGTGTCTAGAACCAAACTTTCCATAGACAATCTCCTGTCCAGAGACAAACTACCATCCGGCCATAAAAACCGCCTGGACACGTCCGGAGACAAGCACTGCCCAGACACGTCCAGAGACAAACATCACCCGAACGGGTCTGGAGACAAACTCCCATCCGGACATATCCGGAGACAAACTCCCATCCGGACACATCCGGAGACAAACTCCCATCGGAATGACAAAACTCCCATCCGGACATGTCCGGAGACAAACACCGCCCACATGCGTGTGGAGACAAACCCTGCTCGACATAACAACCAGACACGAATGAAGATAACACCATCCAGACATAACCACCATCTGGATACATCCAGAAACAGAGACAGAAAGAGAGAGGGGAGAGGGAGAGTGAGAGAGGTGGGGGAGTAGGATGCTGCACTGTATGGGAGGGGCTAGAGCAAGAATGGACAAAACGAGAGAGAGGGTTAGGGGTGGGGGAGTTATGGGAGAGAATATATTATGCTTTATGAACAGCGCACGCGCACGCGCGTGCCACACACACGCCACACACGTGCCCACACACACACACGTGCCCACACACACACACGTGCCACACACACACACACACACACACACACACACACACACACACACCACACACACACACACACACACACACACACACACACACACACACACACCACACACAAATTATAGTAAGGATTTAAGCCTGGTGTTGGCTTAGTGGTTTAGGGTGGCGGCTTGGGATCCTAGGGTCCTGCGTTCAAGCCCCGTTGCCGCTGAATTAAAATACACCAGGAGGTTGACTCAGCCTGTCACCCTTCTGAGGTTGGCAAAATGAGCACCAGTGTACTGGTAAGGGGGACACTTCATCAGCGGCATAGCCGCGCCCCAAGCAATGATGCAACCAGCAGCCACAGGCTGCACTCGATAGAGAGAGATAGATAGATAGATAGATAGAGTAAGGATTTGATTTAAATTCATGGTCTCATTATTATTCTGCATATTTATGCACAAATTGTTGTTTTACAAAACATTATTTCGCACTGTCATTCAAAATTTATCTCGCGGGGGGGGGGGGCGGGGGGGGCAATGTTTGCCCGAGGGTTCACAATACCATCAGTCCGTCCTTGGCTGGGACAATGTAAGTAGTGGGACCTCAAGGATCAGTACTGGGACCATTTATTATTCATAATTTATATCAACGATATCGATTTGGTGTTAAGAGTTGGCTTTCAAAATCTGAAAATGATCCAAAGCTTGGAGGTAAGGGGGAGAGCAGGGAGAGAGAGAGAGAGAGAGAGAGAGAGAGAGAGAGGGGGGGGGGTCACATATTCAGGAAAGTTGAGATACTTCATATATTGGGTAAAAGATTGGTCGATGCAGTTAACATAAGGAAATGTATGGTGCTGGGATGGTTATCTATAATTAAAATAGAGATTACATGATGCAAGGGGCAGCCAGGGGTGAAGTCTTAGAGTGTGTCACAGAGGAGAATGATCTGGGGGAGGTGATAGATATAAGGGGTAAGCAGACAGCACAGTTCCAAACAGCTATATGTAAAGCTAACACTTAGGTTGCATTCGTAGGGGGATAAACCGAAAGACATAGTTTTAACACTGCATAGGAATTTTGTGAGGCCTCATCTAGAATATTGCATACAGTGTTGATAAGCACTTCTGAGCAAGGACATGTCTACCATAAAGAGGGTACAGTATAGGCTACTAGATTGATTCCCAGGCCTAAATAGACTCAACTATGGGGAGCAGCTCAATGAGACAGAACTTTATACATTTGAAAGGAGGCGGTTCCAAGGAGATATGATGGAGATGTTTAACATAATGAAGGGTACAGACAAAATCAGTGCAGTAGTTTATTTTTAAGCAGAATAGACAGTGATAGAACCAGATGACCTAGCCTGAAAGTAAATAAGAGGGGAGTTAGGACAGTAATAAGGCAGGGGTTTGACTTTGCAGAAAAAGAAGTAGCAAGTATATCACAACTGGTATTTGTTTAGTATGAACATCGAAATTCCCCCCACCCAGCAATCTTTCATGAAAAGGGGCCGGGCGGTGGGAACCTAGATGTTCATACAAACGAGTACCAGTTGTGAGAAACTTACCCTAACCCCGTTTTTCTGCCAATGTATCATTTTTCTTCTTGATCAGTAAACATGATGTAATCGACCTTGCGATTTGAAAGGTAGCAACAACATGCATTTCAAAGAGTTTAGATATAAACATGCACAATGATGAAGAGACATGTGATGTTGATTGATCCCCAAGTACCAAAAACAACTTTAAATTGAAAATGAAAATAATGGTAAAATTTCACTGAAGAATGCCAGGAGTAAAGTGTTATTAAGTATAATCAACGATCACGATCCATACACCGAATTGAAAATGCACTGTACGTACACAAAATGGAATTCTAGATTGCTACCAAAAAAAATAATTAATTCAAACGTACAGTACAAGACTAATCTATGGAACATTTCCACCACCGTACTTACGTACACTCCCATATTGTAAGTTATTTATTGATAATGTAGCAAGTGTTTGGATGTACAGTATCAGTATGTATGTATGTATTTATGTATGCATGCATGTATGTATGTATGTATGTCTGCTCTATACCCATTGGTTTAGACCAGTGGTCCCCAACCTTTTGATCCCACGGGCCGCATTCACTACTCCCAAGGACGTTGGGAGCCAGAAAAAAATCGAAGAAAAAATTGAAAAATCGATACAACGTTTGGGGTTTATTGGAGTATTGTTTTTTTAATTAATAAATTTTATATGTATTTGATCGATCGATTGTTCACGCACTGTAATTCTGAAAAAATTTCCGTTCGGGGTGTAATTAATTTTAAATACTGCCACAAGATAAAATCAAATTGATTTGATTCCTCCCGGCGGTAAGCGGCAGTGGCCAGCAGTGGCATTGTGTAAACCCCTTTAAAATTGCTACATGGAAATGTGTTTTGATTGGAAAGTCCTCGCGGGCTGCAGTATAGGGCTCCGCGGGCCGCAGGTTGGGGACCAATGGTTTAGACACTGGCCAGATGCCATCAACAATTGTAACTTGAAAAAAAAAATCACACTTCCGCCACTTTGGTAAGCCTAACACATCTATGGAAGTGCCACATTCACTATCGTCATGCCCTCCTGATACGTTTACCCGTCAGTGTAAAACAACCAAAGCTAATGTTAAAAGGATCATCAAATATTGAAAGGTTGGAGCTGATAGGTGTCATGGGCCTTGTAAAGGCGACAGTACGTATATGTCTCAGGTTTCTTCAGGTTTTAGGCTTTGGGCCTCTGGTGTCAGTCTATGGACCTGAACAACCAAAAAGCAAAGATGAAGTAATCAGGAGGAACCTGGATAGGATTCACATTTCAACTGCTACTCATCTACCCTCAAACCCATCCAGGTACAGCCAAGTAAGCCTTATTCAAAAAAAAAATAAAAAAAAGAGCCCAGATCAAAACAATAAAATAAAAAAACTTCTGGCTGCCAGAACATCCATCTGATCAAGTTGAAATTTAAAACATATATTCCCTATCACTACTTGATCACAATTGTGAAGTTTCATATGGATCGATGAAGTGGTTCAAGAGAAATAATTTTTTAAAGATTTTTGTTCAACCCAATATGGCTGCCAGACCATGTGACCTATCAATTATTCGTGTATACCCTTGTATCTACAAGGTTTAGGGAAACATTTGTTTGAAGTTTCCCCTTGATCTGTCCAACCATTCTGGAGAAGATTTTTTTTTTATAGGTTTTAGGGTAAATCCAATATGGCTGCCAAACCATGTGCTTTATGACATCAAATGTGTGAACCATTTGTTTCTCGTGGATAGGTGGTCATACCTCGAAAGTTTCGCCATAAACTGTTCAGCCGTTTCAGAGAAGAAGATTTTTGAAGGTTTTTTTTTCAAAAACAATATGTCTGCCAAACCATGTGACTGATGATATCATCATTTTTTTTGTGACCAAATTCTTATTCCTAGAAAGATGACCCCCCCCCCCCCCCAAATTTTCAACTGATAGGATATAGCGTTCTAGATATGCAATTATGATGTCATAACGAAGGCACCTATGACATCATTAAAAAAAAAATCACACTTATTCCCCATGTGGAGTACTCGCCATGTGTCAAGTATCAGTTATTTTTCCTTGGTACGGTTTTGGAGATAGAGGTCCAAAGTTTTTCCTTTTTTCTAACATGGCTGCCACACCACGTAACCTATGACGTCATAATGATCATTAAAACATTCTACATGAGTAGATGTTCCTGTGGTGAAAATTGAGTCTCAATCTGACAAGCAGTTGCAGAGAAAAACACTGATGTTCTGTGCAGACAAACAAACAAACAAACAGACAAACAGACAAACAGACAAACAAACCCAAATGCAATACTGTCTCCTCTGGCGAAGGAAATTATCCGAGCTATATAACCATGATGTATTATATATGCACATAAGCAGTAGGCAAGTTTTTGCACGTAACTTGGATTATTTTTATTTTCAGGAGTAATTGAGGCAGCGGCCTGTTGCCTATACACCGCCCAAATAAAGGGACGTGGTAGAAGAACACGTTGCACTCATTGAACAAGATTGGCCATAGGGCAGGTACTCTGCTGGAAATTACAATACAAGCCAATTTAGTCAGAATGAAATGGATACGAGCACACATGGCTTCTCTTATAAAAGACATCAATTGGTATTCAACAACCACAAGTGCATGCAGATGGGACAACCATTTTGATTTACCTCTGAAGAAGAGCACAATCCAAAATGCTGCACCATTGAGTGCCCATTCCAAGTTAATTTGTTAAACACAATCCAATATGCTGTTTGACACATTTTAATCGGGACCACACTAATAATAAGGCCCACAGGCATAACCACAGTTGTATTGAGGAGCAATAAGAGGTAATTGAGTACCATGATGGCTCTGAAGAATTCCTTCAACTTGTATGCACTATACACTTTGACATAATTCAAAATTTTAAACAACCATGCTCTGGTACAACAACTCAGTAACACATTATAATGATGGTCTGAAATAAATAAGTGGGCCATCCTGTGGATTGCTTGCTCAAAGTGCTTGTCTTGCAAAAGTAAATTTCCTCACTCATTTCGTCCTCCATAAAATTTTCAATACTTTCGAAAAGAGATCTCTCAATATTTGGTACACTGTTGGTGAAACGGTCCCAGAGTCATGGTTGGTGTTGTTGTTATTAGAGGTCGCAGCAATACCAATAGGTGGTTGTTCATTTAACCCTTTGAACCCCAGCGGCCGTTTTACCGGCCACTATTCAAACCTCCATATACCTCCATATATTAAATTAATCTGTTCACATTTCCTTACTGTCACAATACTTTTGGCAGTGCAATATACACCTAACAGAAGAATAGGCCTTTGGACTGGCACTACACTTCCAAAAAACAATACCGAGTCCTCGCTCATCAGACTCCCCATCTCTGGTCATGCGGGTCTCCATACCAAAGGGTCGAAGGAGGTAATGCCGATAAGAGTTCAGTAATTTGCAAATCACTAAATCCATCAACATTCACCTTAAGCTCCTATATCCTTTTTTGCTAATCTCATTTTTGAAGAGAAGGTGGGTAAATGTGAGACAACGATCACGAACCGAAAGCATCCACGGCGCCCGGCCGTCTACACGATAAATGTCCGGCAAAGGCTCTATCGCAATGAGCAAAACCTGGTGGAATTCGGGTCTGTTCAAACAGATCATCCACTGCAAACTGACAAAGACAAATGTTCTTTCAAGGAAAACATACATACCCCCATGTGTATTTTGATGATAGGCGTGGGAGGCCAACAATTTGAAATGATTTATGTAGGAAAAGCTATTTGGGAACGTTTGATTCAACTCGAGGCCGCCTGAGAAATCTCCACCATGGCAAGGTTTTCCTTGACACTTCTAAACTTTGCGCAGACCGTAAGGCCTTTTTCAAAGCAGAGCTAAAGAGGACATTTTTACTATGAGAACAAGATCCACTGCCACCACAGCCTTCCCCCTGCCCCCACAACCCACCAGGCTTTGGAGTTCAAGGCTGTAGCAGAGTTGGTTGATCTCGGCAAGATAAGGAGAAAAAGTTTGGAAAAAGAGAAGGTTGTTTGTAAGATTGCTATGCTCATATCAGGTATCTCGATTACACCTTCGTTTGATCCCACAGGCAAGTGCTTGCACGTTTTGCTAAATTCACAACCGGAGCGGAGTGCGATGCGGGACAGCTGTGGCGATAAAACAATAAGGGAACCATTCTTCCAGCCGTGCACCTGAATGGCTTTGGTACAACTGGTGATTTACTGGTGAACCAAACACTTGTCACGTGCTTATGGGAACATGTATGAAGAAGAAAAAAAAACCAGCTTAAAATGATTTTGAAATATTGGACTCACAAAAAAGTAAGCAACAAGGGATTTGAGTTTTGTATTGTTTTAGGTCTTGAAAGTTCAAACGTGTTTGTGTTGTGGTTGAAGTGGATTATCACATTGATCTGTGTACTTCATAGGCAAACAATATACCTCTGTAAAAAAAAAACAACAAAGTTTTGTGCAAATGAGAGAAAAACAATAACAACAATGCTGTCTGAAATGATGATAAAACTTGTCACTGATGCCAGCCAACAAATGATCACAGCAGACAGGTTTACATTGGTCGAAGTGGCTTTAATAATGTCTACGACCTCCAATGACCCCAGTGTAAGCTTACACACAACTTCTCATCCGACTTTATTAAATAAGGCAATTCTCAATATGTGTATGTATGTCTGTATGTATGCCTGTACAGTACATCTGAAAATCATCGAATAAAACAGGGCTGGCACCATCTCCACTGAAGTTTGCATATGTGTTGGTCGTACCCAGGGTCAGGTCATGGACTAAACTATTCTGAGCTATGGGTTTGTTTAACATTACTAGTGGGACTGTCGGTCGGATGGACCAAATTTTAATTGGTCTTCATAGCCTTGTAGCATACCTGCCTACTGTACTGCTTGAGCATTAGCTTGCCTTTCACCAAACCCAGATGTGCTTGGGGTCAGTGCGAAGATTTTTTGGAGTATAGTCGAGTCTTAAAGGGTCTTCAGTATCTTCAGTCTTAGGAGTCTTTAGGTCTTTTGGGTCCTCTGGGACTTCTGGGTCTTCTGTGTCCTCGGGGACTTTTTGGTCCTTGGAAGCTTTTGGGGTCTTTTGGGTTCTCAGGAACTTTTGGAACTTTTGGGTCCTCAGGAACTTTTGGGTTCTCGGGGCCTTTTGGGTCCTCGGGGACTTTTTGAGACATTTGGGAATTTTGGATCCTCAGGGACTTTTGGGTCCACGGAGTCTTCAGAGTGTTTAGGGGTCTTAAGGGTCATAATGAATAGACGAACGTAATTAATAGACAAACAGTATGACACACACACACACACACACA
>CM068967.1:61955383-61977338 GCA_035128595.1 Eptatretus atami
GCTTAGGTAACAATTTAGAAGTAGATAAGCGGGAAATAAATAAATTAACCTACACGCGCACCACGCCACGGGGCTGTTCCTTGTGACGTTTAATGCTGCTTGCTAACGTGACGTTACTAGAGTTGCAGATGATTCGGTGACGTCCACTTCCTCCTGTGACGGACGGCCTGCGGCGATGTCTGCAGTAACAAGGAATGCAGCCGTCTCTAACTGGAAGAACGCAAACTAAAGCTAATTTTAATTCTTGGCACATAGGTATCGCTACTTGTGGTTTATCTGGTCGACAAATTATATTATCTTACAAAAACAACATTTTCTGCAATAAATATAGTTTCAGCAGTTTTTTTCACATTTCTATCTCAAAACTGAGTATGGCGTTTGTTCCCCATATTGAAACCTCCAAGCACATTTCATCAAGTTTCTACTTGTTTAGTCAAACAAATGTACATCAATACATTTCAGCCTGTCGGTGGCCGGCCTCTTGATTTCCTCATTTTGAGCATATGGGCACTTTTCGGCTGGCTATACAGCGATTGAGTCCAGACCTTCAATAGCCCTCAAACTTGTATGCCATAAATAACAATTTGCTTCGAGTTTAAGATTTTTATAAAATTGACATCCGTCTATAACCAATTGAACGACGTTAATGTTATTAATATGGGCCATCTTGGCGCCAATCTTGAATCTGCAGAGTTTACAGTTGCTGTTGGAAGCGCTGATGCTAAGGATCACCTTACCCTTTCTGCGCTTGTGTGGGGAGGAGGGGGGGAGAGTGGGAATTTAGTGATGGCTTTCCATCGGTGGGTGCAGGGGCCTGAAGATTGCCTTCCCCTCTGTTGGAGGGGGTGGGTGGGGGTGTTATGCTAAATGTCCTTGCTACTCCTTTGGGGGGGGGTATGTGCATGCTAATCTACATGTTCTCTTCCAATCTGCCAATGTTTTCACAAATTTGTTGACAAATCGCTTACACACCGCTAATTCTCCCAGAAAGTCTCATTTCTCTTGGACTTGTATTATTAATTGAAATAATTACTGAACGGTTTCCATAATTTTGTATTTATATTTAATCCCTCTTGTTTGTTGAGTTTTGTGCCCCATCATTTTCAGTGGCTTCTGCCGTACAAGTGTTTCATATGCTCATGCTGTAGTGTACAAGCCAAATCATTTAGTATTGTGGTCTGAATCAGTCAATCACAGTTTGTAAAAAAGGAGTGCCCACCCAAAATTTCACCACAGAATCCATCCTTGCGACATACTCCTGTGCGAGTGTTGGTGCTGCTTAACGTTCTTTTTGCTGGTTGGCACATCTGTATGGGTCGCCACTCCAAACACAGTAATACAGCAAGTGGTACTCATTTTCACTCATCGGAGGATGACAGGCCGAGTTTAACCCCTGTTTCAATTCAAGCCTGAGCAGGAGATTGACTTCAGACGCCAAGGATCCAGCACCAACCTACCTAAGCCAACACCAGGCATACCAACAGAATAGGAAACCAAAGAACATACCAGCCAGCTCTAAAGTCTATCAACCTACTTGATTCTGATTTTAACTCATCATCCCACACTATTAACCACTGCAGGTGCATGTACTGATTAAAGGCTTTGTGTGATGTGATATAACCAATGCTAGAAGAACGAAAGATTGGAAAAGTAAATAAACAAATTGTTTTGGGGACAAATAATTTCTAGATGTTCGACCCCGTCGACTATATAATCCATGACATGTCCATGAAAGGATAGATCCATACCCGTAGTATTAGATACTCCACGATGCAAAGCAGGACAGAACAATCCTTAAGGTTTAGTATCACAGCTTGATTAAATCCAGCTGTTTGTCTCACCTGCACTAGTAACACCATGAAAGCACTCCAAGCTGCAGAGATTGGATGAGATCCAAAATTCTAAGTGTGGTAACTTTAATCCCTCAGGTATACAAGTGGGGAATGTTGCAATGTCTTATTTATTTAACTTTGATTAAGGCTCATTGTAGAGATTGCACATTAATCACATGCAGGACAACGAATTAATGGCATCAGTGTACTTTATTTGAACTACAAGGACATAAGTGACAATGGACAAAAGCATGTAGTATTTGGGATTTGAACCTGGGTGACCCACTTTATGAGCCATCATTTTGGGATGAGAATCAAAACAGGCCACCCGCTGTGGGATGTTCTCAAATTCTTCTCAATTGCTTCTTCTTTTCCTGTGATGGATTTGAATCTCACTGCCGGTGCTCGATAGCTCACTTGATCTTTTTTTTGCCCGTGGCTTGGAATTTTTCTCGAGGCGTTTGGTGAAGTTCGTGGAATTCATTACGTTCTTCTGCATATCCGCTGCTGTGGTTAAAGTCCCAGTGGCACAGCCGCAGATGTCGGGTTGGGGGTCATTTATTGCTCCTACCACCATAATGAGGCATATGAAAAGCACATGAATCGTTGACAGACTTTGTTGTTAAACAAGTTTGGACATTTGTGAAAAATTTTGCTTTTTTTTTAAACAATCTCGACTCAGAAGACGTTTCATTCCTGTGTATAATGGATATTGTTCTGGCTACTTTCACACTGCTCTGCAAACTCGAACAGACGTTATATTGTTTGCTGTGTTTGAATACTTTGAATGACCAATGAGGTTACAGTATGTCTGTGCAATAGCAGTTGGAATATATGATTAGTCAAGGAAATGCTCCAGTGTTAGATGGTGGCACATCTTCTCTGCGTTCACACATTTCTGAATGTATCACTTACCAGTGTCCGTTTCTCAACAACCGAGTCGTGTGAGAAGCCATTTTTGGCGCAGACATTTTACAGAGACCATCGACACTGAAAGCCATATTTGTTTGTGTCAGGAATTTCACAATTCCATTATTGGCTGCGAAAATTGCCTTTACAAAAATTTAATTACTGTTTGGATTAATGTATATGAGAAGCATTAAAATAATATCTACGAATGAGAGACCTCAATTGACGAAGTTATTCAACGCTTCCAAAGTATGGTATACTAGGTATGTAATACACAACACATATATATATCACATATATATATATATATATATATATATCTATATATATATATATATTATATTCATGTTGTTGTGACTTGAAATCCGTGTTCCATCACGGCATCCATGCACATTCCACAGCAGTAACATGCTACCTGCCAAGGCCACGTATGCACAATGTCCTGTCAAAACAACATCCATGGAGCTTATTTACAGTTGGAATGGTGTTAAAAATATTAGTGCTCCCGGATTTTCCTCACCACTGAGTGAACAGCATGGATGGAGATCTGCGCGTCGATTGGCTATTGAGGCATGTCCGTGTCAGCAACCATTGTAGAAGGGAGTAGTGAATCCAATGTGGATACTACTTAAGTCTGCCTTTCGCATCATCACATGCTCTAACAACTTCTCACCCGCACTCCCACCCAATGGTCAATGAAGGGTCTTAACGAATACTAATAATTAAACGCTCTTGCTTTGCGCTCTCCATTGTACATAATGAATCCGACATTACTTTTAGAACAACTGTAGGAATCACAGTAAGCTAATTGTAATGGTTACTCATAATGCTAAGGTTGGAGTACTGTATATATACTTGTTGGGGAGCCCACCTCCCCTACCAATCTCTTCCCCTCAAGGAAATTTTCTGATTTGTTTCTGTATGTATGTATGTTTGTGTAGTTCTGAAAAATCATCAAAAAAAAAAAAAAAGATGTGGGCAATACTCCAACTGATTTGCATAAGTAATGGGGGTACCAGGGTCAGGTTATGGCCATCCCACCCACCCAACAAGAAATTTGTATGTGTGTGTAGACATGCAAATCATGGAAGAAAACAAACAAAATTGTTTGGGCTGAATCACCAAATTCTGCAATGTGTGCGGGTTTCCAAGGTTTCTGGGGCAAACACAAATCATTTCCTCGCTATTGGTGAATATGACCGGTTTGGGACCTTGTATGAAGAAATTTTGAATGAAGAAGAAGAGTGCATTGGTGTCGATTGAGAAATAAGGCAATTAAGACTCCAAAATCTAATTCAAATCTTTTAAAAGGAAGCACAATTAATTTATCAGGAAGTTGGTGTTCATTGGCAGGTATTCACAAACGGCGAATGATTGAATGAATAAAGAAGGAATAGAAGGGCACTTGTGGAGCGCATACCTCCGCCACGCATGCCTGATCCATGAGCGAACATATCAGGTATCGGTACAATACATTTTTAAATATCATGATATACACAGCACTATATCGTTTGGCCCTATTATCAATGTGAAAGAATCACTTAAAAATTTAAATAATTCTATATCTAGATTCCGGATCGGATCTTCCACCAACATTGAAGCATTTCGTTTTGCATCACAACCACATGTCCACAGTTTCGTCCCGAATTCGTCCACAACTTTTTTGAGATATTGTGCTACAACAACAGTTTTTGGCCTTTCACTTAATGGTGAAATACTAAAAATTCTAGCCGTCAATCCGGGACGGATCTTCCCACAATCTAATCAGTTCGTCCGTGTCTCATACCAAACCTGTCCACAAATTCATCCCGATTTGTTCCACTTTTGGCATATCCACAATAGCAAAAAGAACAAACAAAGAAAGGGTGAAAACATAAAACCTCCTTCATCTTCGGTGGCAGAGGAAGCAACAGGCAACAGTGATTGATTTTTTTTTCTTTTTGAGGGAAAATAAGTTAAAGTTGAGAAAATGTGAAAGAAAACACTTGGGATAAAGAAAAGCAGAATGAGGCATGCGCGGCAGAGTAGAGACAAATTTGCACGTCCGCTAGCTGAGGACGTGATGAGGTAGACCAGACCACACGCAGAGACACAATTCGACAGTACGCCACAAAAATGTTTGGATAAACTCAGAAAAAACTTGACGAAAACACAACCAACAACAAAGGGACAAAAATATAACAGAATAATGACAGATCTGGTCCAGAAAGCTTAGCTTTGATGAAGTGGAAGGAGGACCTGCACTAGCCAACGACCAATGCGCTCAGACTGAGACTGGAAGGCCTGCCGTCTTCTCAACCATAAATAGGCCACTGAGGAGTTGCTGCTATGTTGGGGGCATTTTTACTCCAGAGACCTGCAAGTATGTTCATCCTCGAGAACGTGCACATCTGTCCATTTCAAACCAGCAACTGGTCTATGGATGGTCAGCGTAATAGACGCCTTATGGTACATGTGGATTGGGTTAGCTGTCAAGATTGTAAAGCATGCTTGGACTATACCCAGAGCTAACATTTTGGTACATAATGTAGTGGGTGAAGGTAAATTTTCTCGTAACTAAGTAAATTTACTATACTATTTGATGAATACCCCTGGTATTCACCCAGTAGTTCGTGCATCTTCTATATTCTTATGCTGCGATCGACTCGCTGCAAACGTACTGCTCCTTACTATCAATGGATGGTTTTGGGTGTGTGTGACAATGTGTGTGTGTGACTGTGTGTCGTTGTGTGGTTGTGGTGTGCATACTGTTTGCTTTAATTACTTCGTCTATTCATGATGACCCTTAACCCCAAACACTCTGAAGACTCGTGGACCAAATCTCCTAGGATCCAATTCCAAGTCTCAAAAGTCCGAGGACAAAGCCCCGAGACCAAAGTCCTGAGGACCCAAAGTTCCAAAAGTTCCTGAGAACCCAAAACTCCCAAAGCTTCCAGACAAAAGTCCCCGAGGACACAAGAACCCAGAAGTCCCATGAGGACCCAAGACCTAAAGACCTCCTAAGATGAGATACGAACACCCTTTAAACTCACTACGCCAAAAACTTCGCACTGTACCACAAAGCAATACTGGGTTTGTAGTAGCAGCTAATGCTCAGCAGTACAGATAGATGCAGTTATGCTCTACAAGGCTATGAGACCAATTAAAATTTGTCATCCGACGCTCATCCCTGTAATGTTAATAACACCCATTAAGCTCAGCAATGTTTATCCATGACTGACCCTGGTACGACCACACTTGCACCTTCTGGAGATCAGTGCCAGCCCTGTTTTATCGAAGATTTCAATGTACTGAAACAGCATAATAAAGACATACATACAATATTGGATTCCTTCATTTAATAAAGCCGATGAGAAGTTTGTTGTAAGCTACACTGGGTCATGAGGTCGTACTTATTAAAGCCACTCGACAATGTAACCCTTACTGCTTATACTTTGTGTGCATCAGTGACAAGTTTTTCACATTTCAGACAGCATTGTTGTTATTGTTTTCTGTCATTTGCGCACAAACTTTGTTGTTTTTTTTTAACAGAGTATATTGTTTTGCTATGAAGTACACAGATTCAAATTGGTCATCCACTTCAACCACCCACATAAACACGTTGACTTTTCACAGACCTACACAATACAAACTCAAATCCCTTGTTGCTTACTGTTTTTGTGAGTCCATATTTCAATCATTTTAAGTGGTTTTTTTTAATTCTTCATACATGTTCCCATTGCACTGACATAGTCGTTGGTTCACCAGTAATCACCAGTTTACCAAGCCATTCAGGTGCACTGCTGAAGACATGGTTCCCTTATTGTTTATATCGCCAATTGCTGTCGCATCGCAACTCGCTCCGGATTTGTTGAATTAGATCAAAAACGTGCAAGACTTGCCCTGTGGATCAAACGAAGCGTTTAATGAGATAACCTATATGAACATAGCATCTTACAAACAACCTTCTCTTTTCCAAACTTTTTTCTACCTTATCTTCCGAGATCACCAATCTGCACAGCCTATGACTCCAAGCCTGTTGGTCTGGGGGCAGGGGACAGGGCTGTGTGGCAGTGGATCTTGTTCTATAGATAAATGTCCTACTTTAGCTCTGCTTTGAAAAAGGCCTCAGTCTGCTGACAAGTTTAAAGTGTAGGAAAACCTTGCATGGGAGATTCTCTCAGGCGGCCTCGAGTTGAATCAAACGTTCCCAAATGCTTTTCCTACATAAATCATTTCAAATTGTTGGCCTCCCACGCCTATCATCAAAATACACATGGGGGTATGTATGTTTCCTTGAAGAACATTTGTCTTTGTCAGTTTTGCAGTGGATGATCTGTTTGAACAGACCCGAATCCACCCAGGTTTTGCTCATTGCGATAGAGCCTTTGCCGGACATTTATTCGTGTAGACGGCCGGCGCCGTGGATGCTTTCGTTCGTGGACTCGTTGCCTCACATTTACCACCTTCTCTTCAAAATGAGATTAGCAAAAAAGATATAGGAGCTTAAGGTGAATGTTGATGGATTTAGTGATTTGCAAATTACTGAACTCTTATCGGCATTACCTCCTTCGACCTTGGTATGGAGGACCCGATGACAGAGATGGAGTCTGATGAGCGAGGACTCGGTATTGTTTTTTGGAAGTTGTCTGCCAGTCCAAAGCCTATTCTTCTGTTAGGTGTTAAATATTGCAATCCAAAAGTTAAATTTTACAGTAAGGAAATGTGAACAATTAATTTAATATATGGAGGTATATGGAGGTTTGAATAGTGGCCGGTAAAACGGCCGCTGGGTTCAAAGGTTAAATGAACAACCACCTATTGGTGTTGCTGCGACCTCTAATAACAACAACACCAACCATGACTCTGGGACCGTTTCACCAACAGTGTAGCAAATATTGAGAGATCTCTTTTCGAAAGTAATTGAAAATTTTTAGGACGAAATGAGTGAGGAAATTTACTTTTGCAAGACAAGCACTTTGAGCAAGCAATCCACAGGATGGCCCACTTATTTATTTTCAGACCATCATTATAATGGTGTTACTGAGTTGTTGTACCGAGCCATGGTTGTTTAAAATTTTGAATTATGTCAAAGTGTATAGTGCATACAAGTTGAAGGACTTCAGAGCCATCATGGTACTCAATTACCTCTTAATTGCTCTCAATACAACTGTGTTATGCCTGTGGGCCTTATTATTAGTGTGGTCCCGATAAAATGTGTCAACGCGATATTGGATTGTGTTTAAGAAATTAACTTGGAATGGGCACTCATGGGTGCAGCATTTTGGAATTGTCTCTTCTTCAGAGTATAATCAAAATGGTTGTTCCATAGTGCATGCACTTGTGGTTGTTGAATACCAATTGATGTCTTTTATAAGAGAAGCCATGTGTGCTCGTATCCATTTCATTCTGACTAAATTGCTGTTGTATTGTTAATTTCCGCGAAGTACCTGCCCTATGGCCAATCTTGTTCAATGAGTGCAACGTGTTCTTCTACCACGTCCCTTTATTGGCGGTGTATAGGCAACAGGCCGCTGCCTCAATTACTCCTGAAAAATAAAATATATCCAAGTTACGTGCAAAAACTTGCCTATGCTTATGTGCATATATAATACATAATGTTATATAGCTCGGATAATTTCCTTCGCCAGAGGAGAACAGTATTGCATTTGGGTTTGTTTTCTGTTTGTCTGTTTGTCTGTTTTTGTTTGTTTGTCTGCACAGAACATCAGTGTTTTTCTCTGCAACTGCTTGTCAGATTGTGAACTCAATTTCACCACAGGAACATCTACTCATGTAAATGTTTTAATGATCATTATGACGTCTAGGTTACGTGGTGTGGCAGCCATGTTAGAAAAAGGAAAAACTTTGGACCTCTATCTCCAAAACCGTACAAGAGAAAAATAACTGATTACTTAACACATGGCGAGTACTCCACATGGGGAATAAGTGTGATTTTTTTTTAATGATGTCATAGGTGCCTTCGTTATGACATCATAATTGCATATCTAGACGCTATATCCTATCAGTATAAATTTGGGGGGGGGGGTCTCTAGGAATAAATTGGTCCACAAAAAAAATGATATATCAATCAGTCACCATGGTTTGGCAGACATATTGTTTTTGAAAAAAAAAACCTTCAAAAATCTTCTTCTCTGAAACGCTGAACAGTTATGCGAAACTTTCGAGGTATGACCACCTACACGAGAACAAATGGTTCACACATTTGATGTCATAAAGCACATGTTTGGCAGCCATATTGGATTTACCTAAACCTATAAAAAAAAATCTTTCTCCAGAAGGGTTGGACAGATTCAAGGGAAACTTAAACAAATGTTTCCCTAAACCTGTAGATACAAGGGTATACACGAATAATTGATAGGTCACATGGTCTGGCAGCCATATTGGGTTGAACAAAAATCTTTAAAAATTATTTCTCTTGACCACTTCATCATTCCATATAAACTTCACATTGTGATCAACAGTAGTGATAGGGATATATGTTTAATTTCAACTTGATTCAGATGGATGTTCTGGCAGCCAAAGTTTTTTTTATTATTGTTTTTGATCTGGGCTCTTTTTTTTTTTTTTTATTTTTGAATAAAGGCTTACTTTGGCTGTACCTGGATGGGGTTTGAGGGTAGATGAAGTAGGCAGTTAAATGTGAATCCTATCCAGGTTCCTCCTGATTACTTCATCTTTGCTTTTTGGTTGTTCCGTCCATAGATGACACCAGAAGGCCCAAAGCCTAAAACCTGAAAGAAACCTGAGACATATACGTACTCGTCGCCTTTACAAGGCCCATGACACTATCAGCTCCAACTTTCAATATTGATGTCCTTTTAAAATTAGCTTTGGTTGGTTTTACACTGAGGTAACCGTATCAGGAGGGCATACGATAGTGAATGTTGGCACTTCCATAGATGTGTTAGGTACTACCAAAAGTGGCGAAGTGTAATTTTTTTTCAGTTACAATTGTTTTGATGGCATCTGGCCAGTGTCTAAACATTGGTCCCCAACCTGCGGCCCGCGGAGCCTATACTGCAGCCGCCGAGACTTTCCAATCAACACATTTCACTGTAGCAATTTTAAAGGGGTTTACACAATGCACTGCTGGCCACTGCCGCTTAACGCCGGAGGAATCAAATCAATTGCTTTTATCTTGGCAGTATTTAAAATTAATTAACCCCGAACGGAAATTTTTTCAGAATTACAGTGCGTAAACAATCGATCGATCAAATACATATACAAATTTATTAATTAAAAAAACAATACTCCAATAAACCCAAACGTTGTATCGATTTTTTCAATTTTTTTTTCGATTTTTTTCTGGCTCCCAACGTCCTTGGGAGTAGTGAATGCGCCCGTGGGATCAAAGGTTGGGGACCACTGGTCTAAACCATGGGTATAGAGCAGAGCCAACATACATCATACATGCATGCTCTACATAAAAACTACATATACATCATATGATACGTGTAAACATCCAAACCACTATGCTATCATATCAAAAATAATCTTACATATTGGAGTTACGTAAGTACGGTAGTGGAAATGTTCCCATAGATTAGTTTGTATCTGTAGTTTGGAAAATTTAATTATTTTTTTTGGTTTAGCAATCTAGAATTCCCATTTTGATTACTACAGTGCATTTTCAGATTCGTTATGGATCGTAGATTCGTTGTCATTATAACTTTAATAACACTTTTACTCCTGGCCATTCTTCATGAAATTTAAACCATTATTTTCATTTTCAATTTAAAGCTTTTTTTGGTACTTGTTGGGATCAATTCAACATACCATGTTCCTCTTATCATCTTGCATGTTTATATCTAAACTTTATGAAATCATGTTGTTGCTACCTTTTCAACTGCAGTCGATACATCATGTTGCTGATCAAGAAGAAAAATAATACATTGCAGAAAAAACGGGTTAGGGTAAGTCTCACAACCTGTACTCGTTTTGTATGAGAACATCTAGGTTCCCCACCGGCCGGCCCGCGCTTTTCATGAAATGATTGCTGGGGTGGGGATTTCGATGTGTCATACTACACCAAATACCAGTTGGTTGACTAATTGCTACTTCTTATTCTGCAGTCAACCCCTCCTTAATTACTTGTCCTAACTCCCCTCTTATTTACTTTCCAGCTAGTCATCTGGTTCTATCACTGTCTAATTCTGCTTAAAAATTACTCACTGCATGATTTTGGTCTTACCTTCATTATGTTATAACACATCTCCATCAATCTCCTTGAACCGACTCCTATTCAAAATGTAATAAAGTTTCTTCTCCTTGAGCTGCTCCCATGCAAGTTGAGTCTATTTAGAGCCGGAAATCTACTAGTGCCTTACATGACCTTCTTATGGTAAATGCCTGCTTCCTGCAGAAGTGCTTATCACACCTGTATCAATATTCTAGATGATGCCTCAACAAGATTCCTATGCAATGTGTTAAAACCTAATTCTTTTGTCTTATGCCCCTACGAATGCAATCTCTCAAGTGTTAGACTCCCTCTTACATAATAGCATGGTTTGTGCACTGTACTGTCTGCTGTACCACTTATATCTAATACCTCGCCCCAGATCATTCTCCTCGTGTGACACACTCTAAGACCCCCTGCCCGCTCCTTGCAGTCCATGTAATCTCTATTTATTATAGTAATAACCATCCAGCAGCACCATACATTTCCTTATGTTAAAACTGCATCGACCAATCTTTACCCATATATTAAGTATCTCCAACTTCTGAATATGGATCGCGCCCCCCCCCCTTACTCTCTCTCTCTCTCGTCCTCCCTCTCTCTCTCCCCCCTTAGCCTCCAGCTTTGGTAAATCATTTTAGATTTGACCACTCCTTTAAACACCCAATACGATCTCGATTCATTATATAATTATGTAATAAATAATAGGTCCAGTACTGATCCTTGAGGTGCCCCACATAACTTACATTTCCCAACCAAAGGACGGCACTGCTGGTATTGTGAACCTCGGGCAAACATTGCCCCCCCGCCCCCCCCCCCCCCCGAGATAAAATTGAATACAAGTGCGAAATAACTTTTTGTAAAAAACCAATTGGCATAATATGCAGAATATCATAGGACCATGAATTTAATCAAATCCTTACTCTAATTATCTATTATTATCTCTCTCTATCGATGCAGCTGTGGCTGCTGGTTGATCATTGCTTGGGCCGGCTATGCCGCTGATGAAGTTCCCCCTTACAGACAACTGGTGTCATTGCCACCTCCAGCAGGGTGACAGCTGATAACCTCCTGTGTGTTTTTAATTCAGCGGCCAACGGGCTTAACGCAGGGACCCTTAGGATCCAGCCGCCACCATAACCCTAAGCCAACACCAGGCTTAAATCCTTACTATAAGTTGTGTTGTGTGATGTGTGTTTTGTTGTGTGTGTGTGTGTGTGGCTGATGTAATTGTGTGTTGGTGTGTGTGATGTGGTGTGTGTGTGTGTGTGTGTGTGTGTGTTGGGCACGTGATGTGTGTTGGGGTGTGTGTGTGTGGCAACGTGTTTATCGTTCGTGGCACGCGCGTTGCGCGTGCGCTTATCATAAGCCCATAATATATTCTCTCCCGTACTCCCCCACCCTAACCACTCTCTCTCGTTCTTGTCCCCCATTCGTGCTCTACCCCCTCCCAACTAACATGCGCATCTCCTATACTCCCCCCCTCTCTCAACTTCTACCCCTTCCCCCTCTCCCTCTTTCTGTCTACTGTTTCTGGATGTATCCAGTGGTGGTTATTACCTGGTGTGGTTTTCTTCATCGGCGATGTTATTGTCGATCGGGGTTCTCACACACGCATGTAGGCCGTGTTCTGTCTCCTGGACCATGTCCGCGAATAGGAGTTTGATCTTCCGAGATGGGATTGCTTTCCGGATTGTGTCCGGCAGGAGTTTGTCTCCGCGAATATGTATCCGGATGGCAGTTTGTCTCCAACCTGCTATGAGGTGATGTTGTAGCTTCTGACGGTCTGGGCACTGCTTAGTTCTTGCCGACGTGATACCAGCGCGGCTTTTTTGATGCGCGATGGTATGCTCTCTGGACAGCAGAGATTCTCTATGGAAAGTTTGGTTCTAGTCCTGCACCTGGCACAGCTATTATGTCCATCGGAGTTTGTCTCCGGACGCATCTGGGTTGTTGCCGTCTTCAGACTGCCTCCGGGCGGACTGATGACTCTCCATAACATGTCTTGGGCGTGTCTGTCTCAAAACTGGTAAGTGTGTTTGTCTTTATTGCGTTATCTCCAGACATACTCGCAGGCAGTATCGTCTCATGCGGTAGTAATTTCTAGTCATGACCGGTTAAAACAATGCATTTCAAATTATTGTTGTTCGCATCGTACTGTTTTCCATGCAGAATCCTTTGACATGATACATATGAGGTAATATCCGCTCCATACCGCCACGTCTGCCTTCCTTCTCTCACCTTAATTTGCTGCCTCTTCCTCTCCGTCTCACTCTATCCCTCAGTCCTCACTCTCACCGATGCTCCCCTCCCTCCTCTCCTCTTCCCCCAGCACCTCCCATCTCACCTCCCCCCCAGTATTCCCCATCAGTGACGTGTTGGTTAGGATTTGTGTGTTTATGGAATTCACATACAACAGAAAAATATTTATTTTTCCGGTCAATTTACATGAATGTTTTGGGCCTTAGGTGTTGGACGCCTAGTGTTAGCGGCGCGACTTGCGATCAGAGTCCTGAGATTATCAATCCCCGTTCGCACTGATTATAACACAGAGGAGGTTGACTCGGCCTGTCATCTCTCAGAGTGTCGGCAAAATGAGTAACCAGTTATACTGGGCCGTGTCTATACCCCGGTTAAACATATGTATCATATCCCTTGTGTGCGACGGCGTTGCTCAGAGGCATCCCGCGTAAAACCCCCCCCCCCCCCCATGCCAAATACACTTGCGGAATCATACGGAAATGACTCCGCTGTGCGACCTACGGCGAGCAACGATAAGAAGAAGAAAGACAAGAAGAGACAGAAGATTTCGATGAAGATTTCCTGACTCATAAAACTGATGACTGATCCAAAACACGTGCATGTTTTTATGTAGTTCTACTAGAGCAGTCTGAATCATGTACGTGTGACTGCTGACCATTCGTCATGAACTCCTGGTTGTTTGGTAATGAAACATAAAGCAGGCGCCCCCACGGTACTTCTAAAATACAACACAGCGGAAATTACAAGAAAAGAACTCGACTCCCTTTATCTGCACAGTTATGTCCAAAATTTGTCTTCTCTTTTATGAACCTTCAGCGAGCACCGAACAGAATCCTGAGTGGGAACCAAACCCAATGGCCGCCAAGCCTGCTCTCTCCTCTTTAACACAAACTGAAGATAACGCCGCAGTTTGCGAGACGTGCAGTCCTCTCCTCTCCTTTCCATAAATTGCTACAACCTGAGTTGACTCACCTTACAGGAAATGGTTTGCGCTGCCCAGCCGATGGCAAAATTCACAAAGCAACAACATGACAATCGCGCTGCTCTTCACCATATCAGAAACATCGTAATTCCTTCTCTTCAACCCATTCCTCACTCCTCATACGAACCATATCGGTCCACTGATCATCATAAAGCCTCAGGGCATGGCTTGATGGCAGAAGCGAGAAGCGGCTTAGCTAGTTTAGTGTTGTTTTGTGGTTGGATAGAATTCATTCTTTTATTTTTCTCCGGTTTTTGTAATGCATAAAACATCAGACACAAGGTCCCAGGGCTAACAGGCAATCACATTACTGCAGCAGAATTGCCTTATTCCTTCCCTAATATAACACCCAGCACCACCCTTGTGATGACAATACAACTATAGCTGACAGCTTCCCATTAAAGTTACATTGAATGTGTTCGCTCATGTCCACGGCCATGCTACTCCCATACAATCCCCACTCTGCTATGATAATTCCTCCATATTACCCTACAACCATATCCTTACTTTCCTAAAATCGGCTTCCTCTCCTACTTCCCATGAAAAGCAGAACTTATTTAATTTTTTCTTACTTTTGGATCGGCCGCTTTGATGGCCTGCCTCTCGTACTGAATGCCCACCTGCTCACGTCACCCCCTGCCTTCCAGTTAATATCCACTCCACCATCACCAGCCACCTTTTGCTTATTAATTTACTAAATTCCAGTTTCATTCAGTAGTTTAGCTGTGCCAGCCACTCCACTACAATCTCACCTTAGCTCAAGCACAACCCTGGCTCACCTCCTGAATCCATAACATGATGCACCTGTTAACTTGCATGTGAAATCTTGCCGTTTTTGATGAAGTATTCGTTGATTGTCATCTGTACACTAAATACAAATATATTTAACTCAAAATCCAGCTTCTCTGAGCTGATGGATAGGTATTTCGAGAAAACATTAATTCACAACCCCTATTTACCATAATTCCGCAGGAAAATGTGGTTGTTTACATTCGTTTTCATATAATCTCACAACACACATTGTTCATTTTGGCTCTTATTCATATCTGCTTTTTTTATTATGTGCTCTTTTGTGGAACAGCATGCAAGCTGGGACCCGTAATGGAGCAGGGAGTGGTTTGGGGTTTGTGTGGGGGTGTGGGATGGCAAAACAAACACCATCACCAAACGAGGTGAACATGGTTCCTCTCCCATCAAGACTGTACGTCCACCAGCAATGACGAGCGAAACAGCTTGCTTCTTCCAAGCGTGAGATTGTATAAAACACCACAATTGAATGTCTTGGGCATAGGGTGAGTGGGACTCTGAGGCCTCAGGCACTGATTTCCTGAAGGTCTCGGACAACACATTGGAGATTATAGGAGTGAGCGACTTAGGGGCTCGGGTACGATATGAGGTATTCATACAGTGGTTTGGTAGAACCTCCTGGGGCGGCATCATCTGGGCACTAAAGGATAGACTTGTATCCTGTCCCATCATTGGTGACTTGACGGGCAGGCAGACTCGCGAATGGTGGCATTTGGTCTGACAAAGTGATCCTGCCCCAAGGCAACGTTTCTCTCTCTTCTCTCCTCTATCTCTCTCCTCCACTCTCTCTCTCTCTCTCTCTCTCTCTTGTCTCTGCTGATTCTCTCTTCTCTCGTCTCTCTGTTCTCCTCTTCTGTTGCTTATAGTCTGACTCTGGACCTTTGACACTGTCTGCACTTCTCTACCTCCCCTCTGCCACTACCACCTCTCTCGTCTCTAAAGCCGCTACTCACCCCTATTTCTGCCCATCCCTTGCTTGGCAGTGGCGATGACGCGACCATGTGAATTTCTGCACTCAATTCACTGCTTTCACTACAACCTCGCCTCTGCTTTCCTATCCGTAAATGCTTTTGTATGTGGTGATAAGTCAAGAAAGTATGTCGTTGTGTTGTTTTGTCCAATTCAGGAATTTGTTATAACATGATCTCGAGGAAATATTTTCTTTCAAGGGACGCTAGTACTTGCATAGCGCACACCATTTTTCTGATAATCTCCTATTGCAAATTCTGTTTATAACTGCACTGATAAAGACCCGCATAACCAGTTTGGCGACTAAACTCGCTCATGTTTCTTGTAAGAATATGTCATATTGCGTTAATACTCGTCCCACTTCCACTATCGTTTCCACCCAGATTGCTGGCATCCTGCCAGGGAGGTTGCCACTCCACATGACGTATCGTTCCGTTATCAAACTATAATCATGTTTCCGTTAAATAGTGAACTTCTTCACAATTACCAATTTAGTTATACACATCTTATGTCAACATAATATTTTACAGATTCATTCTCGGTGCAGTTTTGTTTGTAGTCTACGGACTGTGCATTACCGGCCAACACTTATCGGTCTCTCTATCGCTCACAAACTGCACTCCAATGGCTGCTTCTCCTTACGTGGATACTCCTGCAACAAAAGTAAAGTCAACCACCAATGGCTGCCTCAAGCTGACTAAAGCACAATGAATAGAGACTTTATGAAAAGTTAACCAATGACATACCCATGTGGTGATAACTTGTGATAAACACGATTCATAATGAAAGTTCTATATTTCCTCCCTCTAGTAATGACCCTTGTGCACAACGAAGCGAACAAGCAGCTAGTATTGGTTAAACTTCTGCTCGGTCTTCCATCCCATCAAAGATTTCAGTTTATGAAATCGAGAAACACACTTCAATTTACTATTTGAATGTACTATTACTGAACACAATCAAACATTAGGAAAATCGTTTCCATAAAACTATATCATCAATATACATTCAAAATATTAAACGAGCCCCGACTGTAATTTTAAAAAAAACAACAACAACCACATAATGGAAACAACCTGATGGCTTGCAACTTTGCTATGAATTTGTCCGATTTCAACCGAGCGCACGGAGGTTAGAATTATCTATTTTCACTGCTGGTGTCTACTGCTCCGTGCTTGCTCTAATGATCCCGGTTTGGGGCTGTTCTAGGTCAACTACCTAGAAGTCAAATCCTGCTGGTGTTGAATTAATATCAAAGCTGGTTTCTCAGCTTGTATCCTTCTGAGTGTTGGCAAAATGAGTACCAGGCTTGCTGGAATGATTACCTTCACGATTCTGCTTAGGAAATCAGTGACCTGTCCCGTGTATGGCCACATAGCAACGAGAAATTGCTTCAGCAGCCACGGTAGCTCTTCCAGACAGTATGTACCCATAGATTATGGATTGATTGGTCTGCATGTCTGCGCAGTTCACCAACCAATTGAAAACTCATTTCCAACCAGAAATTGACTGTTTTCAAATGCATAAAGGCACCAAACAACAAGATAGACAAAACTTCATTGTATGTGTTAAATTAGGCGGTGTATAAAACATTACGCCCATACACTTAATACTTCTGCGATTTTTCTTCTTCCCACGACTTTAAAGTCTCTTTTTTATTTCAACTAATCTTTATACTACACTGAAAGAACACAATCAATGTTTTTGACACTTTCCAAACCTTCCGTACATACTTGACATGTTATACTGGGTTAAATACAATACATAATGCCTCGGATGTGACTCGTGGTTAGGGTGGCTGGGCTTGAGTCTTAAAGTCCTAGTTTGAAGCCCTGTTATTTTTCCACTTGAATAAACCAGTGGGTTGACTGAGCCTTCATCTCTGAGTTGGTAAATCATCGTCTGTATTTATACTAGACGCACCAGCATCCACTGGCACACCATTCCCTCAGTAATGATTTGTACCTGCCGCCTTTGCCTAGCACTATTGAGGAGGAGAAGCGATATTGTATAGAACAGCCCAAACTTCTGAACTTATTTTTATTACACAACCTTCAATAATCACATATATTGCATACTCAATTCATTATCATACTTAACACTGTGCTGTATAAGGTGTTCTATTAAACTCCACTGTTTATTCTGTGACTATTTTTGTAAGGATATTTTCTTTGATATCACACTTCTATCTGTTTGGATAGCAGATTTGATTTGCCATTTCTTCTTCTAACTTTTTAATTTTAAGCTCCCATTCTTTCTTCTATCCTCTATATCTTTACAATTCATACAATTGCCTTATTTTGCAAACGTTTGATCGACCATTCTTCTTCCCAGCCCCACTGTTCGTAAAACACAATATTTTTTTGCAAAGTGTACGCTTTGAAAGGAGTGAAACGCTGCATCTGTGAGCGCGCGATTTGAAAACAATGCATAGCTGGACCAGGAGGCAACGAGCAGCTCATGTCGGACAGCCCACACACTACCTAGCTAAGAAAGCACGAGTATGGCTGAAAGGTTATTCACGTCAAAACTATATCATCAGTAGAGAGATCATCCTGTAGCATGAGGAGGAACATGAATATGCAGCAAGCTACAGCAAGCATGAATCTATACGACACAAAGAGGCAAATACAGAACCATGGTGGCAAACGAATGCCTACTCCACCGCCCTTCTTTCCTTGGCACCCTGCTGCTCATTTCCAGACTTCATCTCCCCCCCCCCCCCGCCAGGTTTCACTTGCATGCTACACACGTCCACATTAACCCCCTTCTCGCCGTAAAAACTACCTTAAATCACAGAATCATCTGTCCACTCCACTCATTTGGTCCCTCTTACACACTAGTGGAGCACCTTCACCATCCTCTTTTCAATCCATTCTCCCAGTTTCAAATACAATTGTTCCACCACCTTCAAAACCAAAACAAAAAAACAAGTGGAATTGGCATGGGCGTTCTAACTGTACTTCGGATATAAACATAGTGGACGTGTGAGATTTTCGAGAATTGAAAGATCATTTCCACGTGTTGGACCAACGTTTGTGTTTATCCAGATCTGCAGTGAGCGAAGACGCTGCTGCATTGCCGGTTCCTGAGGAATCGACACTATGCTCGGAAGAGGGAGTCATAGCAAGATATACTAGAGCACTCTCCAGAGGTCGGAGAAAATCATTCATGAAACCAAACAAAGATAACAGGGCACCAGAACGCTTACCCATTGACTAACCTCAGCATACAGAAGAAGGGGAACGAGAACTCCATTTAAGAGACCACACGTTGATCTGCACAGATCAGAAGTTGCGAGCCAATGCAGTGGTGACTGCTTGCATACCATAGAAGATTGATGAAGCAGGCAGATCGCAGCTTGATGTCAACATACACGTGATTTCCAGGAACGACCCGGTTCATGTCTGTACATGGAAGACCTCCATCCATTGTTAGAAAGCAGCCGCCAGCATATCCAGGAGAGGCCCTGTCCTGAAACCAAATGATATCGAAATCACCAGCCATTGGGAAGAGAAGGATTTAATGTCTTGCACAGCGATGATGATTCCATATCTTGCTGATGCAGCAGAAGCTGATATGTGTACATTGCAGACGTCTGTTTTTGCACTTTTTTATGCAGGCAAGTAATCGTCCTTATTCAAGGAGCCATGGCAGATGACCTTGCAATGAGAGCCTGAATGAACCAGAAGGAAAGTGCAGAGAGAAGAGCAGGTTTCTAGAGCTACGGTGGGCCGTTGATCAGTCTGAACCGAATTCAGATGAGTTGGACGTTTGACCTCAGCGATCTCACCTTGTAAGGAGATAAGCCACATACTCCAGGACAGTTGGGTTGACTGAGAGGACTTTCCGAGAAAGCGATGGTTTTGGACACACGATTTAGCTGCACACCACCGCTTTTAAGCATTCAGCCCTTTTCAAGCTGCCTCTGTAATCACGCGCTCGGCCCATTTGACGTTAAGGGGGGCGTGGAGAAGAACACTACACCAGAAACAATTTGATTATATGCCACCCGCACTTTGAGGACAGAGAGGTTTTAAAATTTGGACTTTGCAGCTGAGAAAGATGTTCGTTTTTGCTCTCCTCGAGTGGAGATACACATTTGTTCTGAGACTTCTTATGAAGAACTGAGATATACCCTCAGTTGTGTTGCTTTCCATAAGGCAAGGCAAGTTGTATCTTTCATGGACATACATGACCTCAACCCAAGACTCAGTGAACAACGCGGAAGAGGACATAAGAACAAACTTGAAGAAACCAGAGAGGGATAATCTAGTGCACGAGGAGAGCAAGTTTCTTTGAAAGATTCCCAGGATTGAAGTTCTGTTGAGAAACGCTATCGATGGGCGAGACAGTCTATAAATTTGATGCCTGCATGGCAGACCCATCAATTAGCTTGATAGTGATAATGCCAGACTCGAACGCGTGAGCGTGTTTTTCTGATAATAGCCAGATAATTCCACATTACAAGACCGTGATCATAAGACGTTGCGAAGCGGAAGAAGAGCGTCGACATTTGTTAATTCTTTTACCGGGCAATTTGTCAAAATCAGCTCCAGAAAGATGCAAAGATCCATGTTGAGATCCGTTGCGAAGTATCCGACTGACGTCAGATACCCAATAGATAAACATAAAGCTTTGCTGAAGCTGCCTGACAGAGCGGAGATACCTCACACCTAGCAATAGGGCACTAGACCATTTGAATCACCACTATATGAGAAGAGACGTGAATGAAGAAGATAGAAGATGGTCCATCTGTTCTCGAAATAGTCGATTGTTAGATGTAGTCATTACCTGTTTTCTATGGACGTACATACACCATATAACATAACGGTGGAGTGGGGACAGCCGTAGCCGAGGTCATTCCTGCTAAGGTGTGAGGGCAGCAGTAGGGCATGCATGACGGTGAGCAATAGATATTTATGAAGAGGCAACACCTCACACCAGACGCATCTCGTCTGTCATACGGAGAGAGGACGGTAAACCCAGGAGTAGATACTTGGAAGTGATGCCTTGACGGGAAATGTTTGCTTCAGGCACATTAGCTGTTGTCAAGTGGCAACAGCTATGAAAATCTGAAACTGTCTACTTGCCGACGGCCCACGGCATATTATTAGTCCACACTGATGTTAATGAAGGGGGCGAGGAGGTGTGGAGCAGGTGGGATGAGGCAGGTCGGCAACGGAGAGGGGGGGGGTACGCAGGATTGTTGAAAGAGTGTTGCGATTGAGAAATAGCTACGCGGGCATGAGAAAGAGTAGAAAAGACTCTTTGTTCGAGCAGGCGTGCGATAAGAGAGCGAGAAGGTGACTTTGAGGGACGGGGCCTGAGAGATGGCAGGTGACGAGGCGAGAAGCAGCTTTCTGATGAGAGCGGGGCACTTAGAAGGGCTGATGTGAGAGCATCGTGAGGTGGGAGAGGTGTGCGGGAGATGAAGTTGAGGAGAAAGTGAGAGGACAGTGTTTTATGAGAGACCGGTGAGAGTGGAGCTTGGAGGAGAAGACGTGCTGATGGTTGCTTTACAGTGAATGGTGAACGGTGACGTTCAACTGAAATTAGAAAAAAGACATGTTATGGACCGAATATTCATTGCAACAACTGGCGGTTTAAAATGTTTTATTCAGAGACCTGCAATTAACACGAATATTCTTGATGATGAAACTAGAAGGCGAATAGACGACTGGAAGAAGAAACACTGTAACAGATTGGATCTTTTTAGGCACGGTATAAAGAAAATCGAATATGAGAGCAAGTTGATTACAATAAGTAGAAGACAAGTCGCATTAAGACTCGAAGTTGTAAGTATTCATGTACCAGCTATTTGATCGTTTTCTTATTGACTGATATTCCTGGTCATTGTCATCTGTTTTTAGTGAAACCGTCATGTCAACCTTTCTATTATCGTCACGTCAATGGTCTCCGTCAATCGCTCATTTCATTCGTTAACCTCTATCGTCATCCAAATCGTACCACTCTCCTCAATCGTCAACCTCATCGTCTCTCCATCGTGATATGTAT
>CM068967.1:61977363-61999894 GCA_035128595.1 Eptatretus atami
GTCTTAATGCGACTTGTCTTCTACTTATTGTAATCAACTTGCTCTCATATTCGATTTTCTTTATACCGTGCCTAAAAAGATCCAATCTGTTACAGTGTTTCTTCTTCCAGTCGTCTATTCGCCTTCTAGTTTCATCATCAAGAATATTCGTGTTAATTGCAGGTCTCTGAATAAAACATTTTAAACCGCCAGTTGTTGCAATGAATATTCGGTCCATAACATGTCTTTTTTCTAATTTCAGTTGAACGTCACCGTTCACCATTCACTGTAAAGCAACCATCAGCACGTCTTCTCCTCCAAGCTCCACTCTCACCGGTCTCTCATAAAACACTGTCCTCTCACTTTCTCCTCAACTTCATCTCCCGCACACCTCTCCCACCTCACGATGCTCTCACATCAGCCCTTCTAAGTGCCCCGCTCTCATCAGAAAGCTGCTTCTCGCCTCGTCACCTGCCATCTCTCAGGCCCCGTCCCTCAAAGTCACCTTCTCGCTCTCTTATCGCACGCCTGCTCGAACAAAGAGTCTTTTCTACTCTTTCTCATGCCCGCGTAGCTATTTCTCAATCGCAACACTCTTTCAACAATCCTGCGTACCCCCCCCCTCTCCGTTGCCGACCTGCCTCATCCCACCTGCTCCACACCTCCTCGCCCCCTTCATTAACATCAGTGTGGACTAATAATATGCCGTGGGCCGTCGGCAAGTAGACAGTTTCAGATTTTCATAGCTGTTGCCACTTGACAACAGCTAATGTGCCTGAAGCAAACATTTCCCGTCAAGGCATCACTTCCAAGTATCTACTCCTGGGTTTACCGTCCTCTCTCCGTATGACAGACGAGATGCGTCTGGTGTGAGGTGTTGCCTCTTCATAAATATCTATTGCTCACCGTCATGCATGCCCTACTGCTGCCCTCACACCTTAGCAGGAATGACCTCGGCTACGGCTGTCCCCACTCCACCGTTATGTTATATGGTGTATGTACGTCCATAGAAAACAGGTAATGACTACATCTAACAATCGACTATTTCGAGAACAGATGGACCATCTTCTATCTTCTTCATTCACGTCTCTTCTCATATAGTGGTGATTCAAATGGTCTAGTGCCCTATTGCTAGGTGTGAGGTATCTCCGCTCTGTCAGGCAGCTTCAGCAAAGCTTTATGTTTATCTATTGGGTATCTGACGTCAGTCGGATACTTCGCAACGGATCTCAACATGGATCTTTGCATCTTTCTGGAGCTGATTTTGACAAATTGCCCGGTAAAAGAATTAACAAATGTCGACGCTCTTCTTCCGCTTCGCAACGTCTTATGATCACGGTCTTGTAATGTGGAATTATCTGGCTATTATCAGAAAAACACGCTCACGCGTTCGAGTCTGGCATTATCACTATCAAGCTAATTGATGGGTCTGCCATGCAGGCATCAAATTTATAGACTGTCTCGCCCATCGATAGCGTTTCTCAACAGAACTTCAATCCTGGGAATCTTTCAAAGAAACTTGCTCTCCTCGTGCACTAGATTATCCCTCTCTGGTTTCTTCAAGTTTGTTCTTATGTCCTCTTCCGCGTTGTTCACTGAGTCTTGGGTTGAGGTCATGTATGTCCATGAAAGATACAACTTGCCTTGCCTTATGGAAAGCAACACAACTGAGGGTATATCTCAGTTCTTCATAAGAAGTCTCAGAACAAATGTGTATCTCCACTCGAGGAGAGCAAAAACGAACATCTTTCTCAGCTGCAAAGTCCAAATTTTAAAACCTCTCTGTCCTCAAAGTGCGGGTGGCATATAATCAAATTGTTTCTGGTGTAGTGTTCTTCTCCACGCCCCCCTTAACGTCAAATGGGCCGAGCGCGTGATTACAGAGGCAGCTTGAAAAGGGCTGAATGCTTAAAAGCGGTGGTGTGCAGCTAAATCGTGTGTCCAAAACCATCGCTTTCTCGGAAAGTCCTCTCAGTCAACCCAACTGTCCTGGAGTATGTGGCTTATCTCCTTACAAGGTGAGATCGCTGAGGTCAAACGTCCAACTCATCTGAATTCGGTTCAGACTGATCAACGGCCCACCGTAGCTCTAGAAACCTGCTCTTCTCTCTGCACTTTCCTTCTGGTTCATTCAGGCTCTCATTGCAAGGTCATCTGCCATGGCTCCTTGAATAAGGACGATTACTTGCCTGCATAAAAAAGTGCAAAAACAGACGTCTGCAATGTACACATATCAGCTTCTGCTGCATCAGCAAGATATGGAATCATCATCGCTGTGCAAGACATTAAATCCTTCTCTTCCCAATGGCTGGTGATTTCGATATCATTTGGTTTCAGGACAGGGCCTCTCCTGGATATGCTGGCGGCTGCTTTCTAACAATGGATGGAGGTCTTCCATGTACAGACATGAACCGGGTCGTTCCTGGAAATCACGTGTATGTTGACATCAAGCTGCGATCTGCCTGCTTCATCAATCTTCTATGGTATGCAAGCAGTCACCACTGCATTGGCTCGCAACTTCTGATCTGTGCAGATCAACGTGTGGTCTCTTAAATGGAGTTCTCGTTCCCCTTCTTCTGTATGCTGAGGTTAGTCAATGGGTAAGCGTTCTGGTGCCCTGTTATCTTTGTTTGGTTTCATGAATGATTTTCTCCGACCTCTGGAGAGTGCTCTAGTATATCTTGCTATGACTCCCTCTTCCGAGCATAGTGTCGATTCCTCAGGAACCGGCAATGCAGCAGCGTCTTCGCTCACTGCAGATCTGGATAAACACAAACGTTGGTCCAACACGTGGAAATGATCTTTCAATTCTCGAAAATCTCACACGTCCACTATGTTTATATCCGAAGTACAGTTAGAACGCCCATGCCAATTCCACTTGTTTTTTTGTTTTGGTTTTGAAGGTGGTGGAACAATTGTATTTGAAACTGGGAGAATGGATTGAAAAGAGGATGGTGAAGGTGCTCCACTAGTGTGTAAGAGGGACCAAATGAGTGGAGTGGACAGATGATTCTGTGATTTAAGGTAGTTTTTACGGCGAGAAGGGGGTTAATGTGGACGTGTGTAGCATGCAAGTGAAACCTGGCGGGGGGGGGGGGGAGATGAAGTCTGGAAATGAGCAGCAGGGTGCCAAGGAAAGAAGGGCGGTGGAGTAGGCATTCGTTTGCCACCATGGTTCTGTATTTGCCTCTTTGTGTCGTATAGATTCATGCTTGCTGTAGCTTGCTGCATATTCATGTTCCTCCTCATGCTACAGGATGATCTCTCTACTGATGATATAGTTTTGACGTGAATAACCTTTCAGCCATACTCGTGCTTTCTTAGCTAGGTAGTGTGTGGGCTGTCCGACATGAGCTGCTCGTTGCCTCCTGGTCCAGCTATGCATTGTTTTCAAATCGCGCGCTCACAGATGCAGCGTTTCACTCCTTTCAAAGCGTACACTTTGCAAAAAAATATTGTGTTTTACGAACAGTGGGGCTGGGAAGAAGAATGGTCGATCAAACGTTTGCAAAATAAGGCAATTGTATGAATTGTAAAGATATAGAGGATAGAAGAAAGAATGGGAGCTTAAAATTAAAAAGTTAGAAGAAGAAATGGCAAATCAAATCTGCTATCCAAACAGATAGAAGTGTGATATCAAAGAAAATATCCTTACAAAAATAGTCACAGAATAAACAGTGGAGTTTAATAGAACACCTTATACAGCACAGTGTTAAGTATGATAATGAATTGAGTATGCAATATATGTGATTATTGAAGGTTGTGTAATAAAAATAAGTTCAGAAGTTTGGGCTGTTCTATACAATATCGCTTCTCCTCCTCAATAGTGCTAGGCAAAGGCGGCAGGTACAAATCATTACTGAGGGAATGGTGTGCCAGTGGATGCTGGTGCGTCTAGTATAAATACAGACGATGATTTACCAACTCAGAGATGAAGGCTCAGTCAACCCACTGGTTTATTCAAGTGGAAAAATAACAGGGCTTCAAACTAGGACTTTAAGACTCAAGCCCAGCCACCCTAACCACGAGTCACATCCGAGGCATTATGTATTGTATTTAACCCAGTATAACATGTCAAGTATGTACGGAAGGTTTGGAAAGTGTCAAAAACATTGATTGTGTTCTTTCAGTGTAGTATAAAGATTAGTTGAAATAAAAAAGAGACTTTAAAGTCGTGGGAAGAAGAAAAATCGCAGAAGTATTAAGTGTATGGGCGTAATGTTTTATACACCGCCTAATTTAACACATACAATGAAGTTTTGTCTATCTTGTTGTTTGGTGCCTTTATGCATTTGAAAACAGTCAATTTCTGGTTGGAAATGAGTTTTCAATTGGTTGGTGAACTGCGCAGACATGCAGACCAATCAATCCATAATCTATGGGTACATACTGTCTGGAAGAGCTACCGTGGCTGCTGAAGCAATTTCTCGTTGCTATGTGGCCATACACGGGACAGGTCACTGATTTCCTAAGCAGAATCGTGAAGGTAATCATTCCAGCAAGCCTGGTACTCATTTTGCCAACACTCAGAAGGATACAAGCTGAGAAACCAGCTTTGATATTAATTCAACACCAGCAGGATTTGACTTCTAGGTAGTTGACCTAGAACAGCCCCAAACCGGGATCATTAGAGCAAGCACGGAGCAGTAGACACCAGCAGTGAAAATAGATAATTCTAACCTCCGTGCGCTCGGTTGAAATCGGACAAATTCATAGCAAAGTTGCAAGCCATCAGGTTGTTTCCATTATGTGGTTGTTGTTGTTTTTTTTAAAATTACAGTCGGGGCTCGTTTAATATTTTGAATGTATATTGATGATATAGTTTTATGGAAACGATTTTCCTAATGTTTGATTGTGTTCAGTAATAGTACATTCAAATAGTAAATTGAAGTGTGTTTCTCGATTTCATAAACTGAAATCTTTGATGGGATGGAAGACCGAGCAGAAGTTTAACCAATACTAGCTGCTTGTTCGCTTCGTTGTGCACAAGGGTCATTACTAGAGGGAGGAAATATAGAACTTTCATTATGAATCGTGTTTATCACAAGTTATCACCACATGGGTATGTCATTGGTTAACTTTTCATAAAGTCTCTATTCATTGTGCTTTAGTCAGCTTGAGGCAGCCATTGGTGGTTGACTTTACTTTTGTTGCAGGAGTATCCACGTAAGGAGAAGCAGCCATTGGAGTGCAGTTTGTGAGCGATAGAGAGACCGATAAGTGTTGGCCGGTAATGCACAGTCCGTAGACTACAAACAAAACTGCACCGAGAATGAATCTGTAAAATATTATGTTGACATAAGATGTGTATAACTAAATTGGTAATTGTGAAGAAGTTCACTATTTAACGGAAACATGATTATAGTTTGATAACGGAACGATACGTCATGTGGAGTGGCAACCTCCCTGGCAGGATGCCAGCAATCTGGGTGGAAACGATAGTGGAAGTGGGACGAGTATTAACGCAATATGACATATTCTTACAAGAAACATGAGCGAGTTTAGTCGCCAAACTGGTTATGCGGGTCTTTATCAGTGCAGTTATAAACAGAATTTGCAATAGGAGATTATCAGAAAAATGGTGTGCGCTATGCAAGTACTAGCGTCCCTTGAAAGAAAATATTTCCTCGAGATCATGTTATAACAAATTCCTGAATTGGACAAAACAACACAACGACATACTTTCTTGACTTATCACCACATACAAAAGCATTTACGGATAGGAAAGCAGAGGCGAGGTTGTAGTGAAAGCAGTGAATTGAGTGCAGAAATTCACATGGTCGCGTCATCGCCACTGCCAAGCAAGGGATGGGCAGAAATAGGGGTGAGTAGCGGCTTTAGAGACGAGAGAGGTGGTAGTGGCAGAGGGGAGGTAGAGAAGTGCAGACAGTGTCAAAGGTCCAGAGTCAGACTATAAGCAACAGAAGAGGAGAACAGAGAGACGAGAGAAGAGAGAATCAGCAGAGACAAGAGAGAGAGAGAGAGAGAGAGAGAGTGGAGGAGAGAGATAGAGGAGAGAAGAGAGAGAAACGTTGCCTTGGGGCAGGATCACTTTGTCAGACCAAATGCCACCATTCGCGAGTCTGCCTGCCCGTCAAGTCACCAATGATGGGACAGGATACAAGTCTATCCTTTAGTGCCCAGATGATGCCGCCCCAGGAGGTTCTACCAAACCACTGTATGAATACCTCATATCGTACCCGAGCCCCTAAGTCGCTCACTCCTATAATCTCCAATGTGTTGTCCGAGACCTTCAGGAAATCAGTGCCTGAGGCCTCAGAGTCCCACTCACCCTATGCCCAAGACATTCAATTGTGGTGTTTTATACAATCTCACGCTTGGAAGAAGCAAGCTGTTTCGCTCGTCATTGCTGGTGGACGTACAGTCTTGATGGGAGAGGAACCATGTTCACCTCGTTTGGTGATGGTGTTTGTTTTGCCATCCCACACCCCCACACAAACCCCAAACCACTCCCTGCTCCATTACGGGTCCCAGCTTGCATGCTGTTCCACAAAAGAGCACATAATAAAAAAAGCAGATATGAATAAGAGCCAAAATGAACAATGTGTGTTGTGAGATTATATGAAAACGAATGTAAACAACCACATTTTCCTGCGGAATTATGGTAAATAGGGGTTGTGAATTAATGTTTTCTCGAAATACCTATCCATCAGCTCAGAGAAGCTGGATTTTGAGTTAAATATATTTGTATTTAGTGTACAGATGACAATCAACGAATACTTCATCAAAAACGGCAAGATTTCACATGCAAGTTAACAGGTGCATCATGTTATGGATTCAGGAGGTGAGCCAGGGTTGTGCTTGAGCTAAGGTGAGATTGTAGTGGAGTGGCTGGCACAGCTAAACTACTGAATGAAACTGGAATTTAGTAAATTAATAAGCAAAAGGTGGCTGGTGATGGTGGAGTGGATATTAACTGGAAGGCAGGGGGTGACGTGAGCAGGTGGGCATTCAGTACGAGAGGCAGGCCATCAAAGCGGCCGATCCAAAAGTAAGAAAAAATTAAATAAGTTCTGCTTTTCATGGGAAGTAGGAGAGGAAGCCGATTTTAGGAAAGTAAGGATATGGTTGTAGGGTAATATGGAGGAATTATCATAGCAGAGTGGGGATTGTATGGGAGTAGCATGGCCGTGGACATGAGCGAACACATTCAATGTAACTTTAATGGGAAGCTGTCAGCTATAGTTGTATTGTCATCACAAGGGTGGTGCTGGGTGTTATATTAGGGAAGGAATAAGGCAATTCTGCTGCAGTAATGTGATTGCCTGTTAGCCCTGGGACCTTGTGTCTGATGTTTTATGCATTACAAAAACCGGAGAAAAATAAAAGAATGAATTCTATCCAACCACAAAACAACACTAAACTAGCTAAGCCGCTTCTCGCTTCTGCCATCAAGCCATGCCCTGAGGCTTTATGATGATCAGTGGACCGATATGGTTCGTATGAGGAGTGAGGAATGGGTTGAAGAGAAGGAATTACGATGTTTCTGATATGGTGAAGAGCAGCGCGATTGTCATGTTGTTGCTTTGTGAATTTTGCCATCGGCTGGGCAGCGCAAACCATTTCCTGTAAGGTGAGTCAACTCAGGTTGTAGCAATTTATGGAAAGGAGAGGAGAGGACTGCACGTCTCGCAAACTGCGGCGTTATCTTCAGTTTGTGTTAAAGAGGAGAGAGCAGGCTTGGCGGCCATTGGGTTTGGTTCCCACTCAGGATTCTGTTCGGTGCTCGCTGAAGGTTCATAAAAGAGAAGACAAATTTTGGACATAACTGTGCAGATAAAGGGAGTCGAGTTCTTTTCTTGTAATTTCCGCTGTGTTGTATTTTAGAAGTACCGTGGGGGCGCCTGCTTTATGTTTCATTACCAAACAACCAGGAGTTCATGACGAATGGTCAGCAGTCACACGTACATGATTCAGACTGCTCTAGTAGAACTACATAAAAACATGCACGTGTTTTGGATCAGTCATCAGTTTTATGAGTCAGGAAATCTTCATCGAAATCTTCTGTCTCTTCTTGTCTTTCTTCTTCTTATCGTTGCTCGCCGTAGGTCGCACAGCGGAGTCATTTCCGTATGATTCCGCAAGTGTATTTGGCATGGGGGGGGGGGGGGGTTTTACGCGGGATGCCTCTGAGCAACGCCGTCGCACACAAGGGATATGATACATATGTTTAACCGGGGTATAGACACGGCCCAGTATAACTGGTTACTCATTTTGCCGACACTCTGAGAGATGACAGGCCGAGTCAACCTCCTCTGTGTTATAATCAGTGCGAACGGGGATTGATAATCTCAGGACTCTGATCGCAAGTCGCGCCGCTAACACTAGGCGTCCAACACCTAAGGCCCAAAACATTCATGTAAATTGACCGGAAAAATAAATATTTTTCTGTTGTATGTGAATTCCATAAACACACAAATCCTAACCAACACGTCACTGATGGGGAATACTGGGGGGGAGGTGAGATGGGAGGTGCTGGGGGAAGAGGAGAGGAGGGAGGGGAGCATCGGTGAGAGTGAGGACTGAGGGATAGAGTGAGACGGAGAGGAAGAGGCAGCAAATTAAGGTGAGAGAAGGAAGGCAGACGTGGCGGTATGGAGCGGATATTACCTCATATGTATCATGTCAAAGGATTCTGCATGGAAAACAGTACGATGCGAACAACAATAATTTGAAATGCATTGTTTTAACCGGTCATGACTAGAAATTACTACCGCATGAGACGATACTGCCTGCGAGTATGTCTGGAGATAACGCAATAAAGACAAACACACTTACCAGTTTTGAGACAGACACGCCCAAGACATGTTATGGAGAGTCATCAGTCCGCCCGGAGGCAGTCTGAAGACGGCAACAACCCAGATGCGTCCGGAGACAAACTCCGATGGACATAATAGCTGTGCCAGGTGCAGGACTAGAACCAAACTTTCCATAGAGAATCTCTGCTGTCCAGAGAGCATACCATCGCGCATCAAAAAAGCCGCGCTGGTATCACGTCGGCAAGAACTAAGCAGTGCCCAGACCGTCAGAAGCTACAACATCACCTCATAGCAGGTTGGAGACAAACTGCCATCCGGATACATATTCGCGGAGACAAACTCCTGCCGGACACAATCCGGAAAGCAATCCCATCTCGGAAGATCAAACTCCTATTCGCGGACATGGTCCAGGAGACAGAACACGGCCTACATGCGTGTGTGAGAACCCCGATCGACAATAACATCGCCGATGAAGAAAACCACACCAGGTAATAACCACCACTGGATACATCCAGAAACAGTAGACAGAAAGAGGGAGAGGGGGAAGGGGTAGAAGTTGAGAGAGGGGGGGAGTATAGGAGATGCGCATGTTAGTTGGGAGGGGGTAGAGCACGAATGGGGGACAAGAACGAGAGAGAGTGGTTAGGGTGGGGGAGTACGGGAGAGAATATATTATGGGCTTATGATAAGCGCACGCGCAACGCGCGTGCCACGAACGATAAACACGTTGCCACACACACACACCCCAACACACATCACGTGCCCAACACACACACACACACACACACACACACCACATCACACACACCAACACACAATTACATCAGCCACACACACACACACACAACAAAACACACATCACACAACACAACTTATAGTAAGGATTTAAGCCTGGTGTTGGCTTAGGGTTATGGTGGCGGCTGGATCCTAAGGGTCCCTGCGTTAAGCCCGTTGGCCGCTGAATTAAAAACACACAGGAGGTTATCAGCTGTCACCCTGCTGGAGGTGGCAATGACACCAGTTGTCTGTAAGGGGGAACTTCATCAGCGGCATAGCCGGCCCAAGCAATGATCAACCAGCAGCCACAGCTGCATCGATAGAGAGAGATAATAATAGATAATTAGAGTAAGGATTTGATTAAATTCATGGTCCTATGATATTCTGCATATTATGCCAATTGGTTTTTTACAAAAAGTTATTTCGCACTTGTATTCAATTTTATCTCGGGGGGGGGGGGGGGCGGGGGGGCAATGTTTGCCCGAGGTTCACAATACCAGCAGTGCCGTCCTTTGGTTGGGAAATGTAAGTTATGTGGGGCACCTCAAGGATCAGTACTGGACCTATTATTTATTACATAATTATATAATGAATCGAGATCGTATTGGGTGTTTAAAGGAGTGGTCAAATCTAAAATGATTTACCAAAGCTGGAGGCTAAGGGGGGAGAGAGAGAGGGAGGACGAGAGAGAGAGAGAGTAAGGGGGGGGGGCGCGATCCATATTCAGAAGTTGGAGATACTTAATATATGGGTAAAGATTGGTCGATGCAGTTTTAACATAAGGAAATGAGGGTCTGGAGGGTTAGACTATAATAAATCAGAGATCAGCATGGATGCAAGGAGGGGCAGGGGGTCGTTAGAGTGTGTCACACGAGGAGAATGATACTTGGGGGAGGTATAGATGATAAGTGTAAGCAGACAGTACAGTGACAAACATGCTATATGTAAGAGGGAGTCTAACTATTAGGATTGGCATTCGGTAGGGGAGTAAGACAAAAGACATAGTTTTAAACATCTGCATAGGAATCTTGTGGGATCATCTAGAATATTGCATACAGGGTGAAAGCACTTCTGGAGCAGGCAATTTAGCCATAGAAGGTCATTGTAAGGATACGTAGAATTGTTCCGGCTAAATAGACTCAATGATGTGGAGCAGCTCAAGGAGAAGAAACTTTTTACATTTTGAATAGGAGTCGGTTCCAAGGAGATATGATGGAGATGTTTTACGACATAATGAAGGTAAGACAAAATCAGTGCAGGAAGTAATTTTTAAGCAGAGATTAGAAGTGATGAGAACCAGATACTAGTGGAAAGTAAATAAAGGGGAGTTTAGGAAAGTAATAAGGAGGGGTTGACGTGCAGAATAAGAAGTTACAATATAGTCAACCGAACTGGTATATTGGTGTTAGTATGAAATCGAAATCCCGCACACCCAGCAATCATATTCATGAAAGGCGGGCCGGGCGGTGGGGAAACCTAGATGTTTCATACAACCGAGTACAGGTTGTGAGACTTACCACTAAGCCCGTTTTTCGCAATTGTTATATTTTCTTTCTTGCTCAGCAACATGATGTATGCGACTTGCAGTTGAAAGTAGCAACAACATGATTCTAAAGTTAAGATATAAACATGCACAATGATAAGATGACATGGTATGTTGATTGATCAACAATACCAAAAAAGCTTTGAAATTGAAAATGAAAATGAATGGTAAATTCATGAAGAATGGCCAGGGAGTAAAGTGTATACAAGTATAATGATCAAGATCACGATCCATAACGAATTGAAAATGACTGTAGTAATCAAAAATGGATCTAGATTGCTAACAAAAAAATAATTAAAATTCCAAACGTACAGTACAAATAATCTATGGGAACATTTCACACCGTACTTACGTAACTCCAATATGTAAATTATTTATTGATATGATAGCATAGTTGGTTGGATGACATATCATATGGTATGTAGTTATTTATGTAAGCATGCATGATGAGTATGTTAGCTCTGCTCTATACCCATGTGTTTAGACAGTGTCCCGCAACCTTGGAATCCTTCACGGCCGCATTCACTACTTCCCAGACGTGGGAGCCCATGAAAAAGAATCGAAGAGAAAAAATTGAAAAATCGATACAAGTTGGGTTATATTGAGATTGTTTTTTTATATAATAAATTTATAGTATTTTGATCGATGATTTTCACGCACTGTCAATTCTGAAAAAATTTCCGTTCGGGGTTAATTAATTTTAAATACTGGCCACAGATATAAATCAAGTTGATTTGATTCCTCCCGGCGTTAAGCGGCAGTGCCAGCCAGTGCATTGTGTAAACCTTAAATTGCACAAGTGAAATGTGTTGATTGGAAAATCTCGGGGCTGCCAGTATAGGCTCCGCGGGGCCGCAGGTTTGGGAGCCATGTTTAGACACTGGCAGATGCCACAAAAGCAATTGTTACTGTAAAAAAAATTACACTTTCCGCCACTATTTGGTTATAACTCCTAACACATCTAGGAAGTGCAACAGACATTCACTATCGTCAATGCCCTCCTGATACGTTTACCTCAGTGAAAACGACCAAAGCTAATTTTAAAGGACATCAATATTGAAAGTTGGACTGATAAGTGTCAATGGGCCTGTAAAGGCGACATAGTAATGTCTCAGGGTTTCTTTCAGAGTTTTAGCTATTGGGCCTTGCTGGTGTCAGTCTATGAGCGGAACAACCAAAAAGCAAAGATGAAGTAATCGAGTGAGGAACCTGGATTAGGTCACAGTTTAACTGCCTACTTCATCTACCCTCAACCCCATGTCCAGGTACAGCCAATAAGCTATTAAAAAAAAAATAAAAAAAAGAGCCAGATCTAAATAACATAAATAAAAAAACTTTCGGCGCCAGAACATCATCTGATCAAGTTGAAGAGTTAAACATATATTCCCATCACATACTGTTGACACAATGTAGAAGTTATATGGACGATGAAGTGGTCCAAGAGAATAATTGTTTAAAAGATTTTTGTTCAACCCAATATGTGCTGCCTAGACCATGTGAGCTATCTAATTATTGTGTATACCCTTGTATCTACAGGGTTAGGAAACTTTGTTTAAGTTTCCCCTTGAATCTGTCAACCCTTGCTGGAGAAGATTTTTTTTATAGGTTTTAGGTAAATCCATATGGCTGGCCAACAATGTGCTTTATGACATCAAATGTTGAACCATTGATCTCGTGATAAGGTGGTCATACCTTCGAAGTCTTCAGCATACTGTTCAGTCGTTTCACGAGAAGAAGATTTTTGGAAGGTTTTTTGTTTTTCAAAAACAATAGTCTGCCAAAACCATGGTGACTGATAGATATCATCAGTTTGTTTTTGATGGACCAATTTATGCCTTAAGAGACCCCCCCCCCCAAATTTATACTGATGGATATAGACGTCAGATTGCAATTATGATTCATAACGGAAGGCGACCTGATGAACGATCATATAAAAAGAAAATCACACTTAGTTTCCCTGTGGAGTACTCCGCCATGTGTTCAATAATCAGTTATTTTTCCTCTTGTACGGGTTTTGGAGATAAGGAGTCTCAAAGTTTTTCCTTTTTCTAACATGGCTGCCACACACGGTAACCATAGACGTCATGAATGATCATAAAACATTTAACTGAGTAGATGTCCTGGGTGAAATTGAGTTTCAATCCTGACAAGCAGTTGCAAGAGAAAAACCTGAAGTTCTGTGCGACAAACAACAAATAACAGACAAACAGACAAACAGAAAGAAACCCCAAATGAATACTGTCTCCTCTGGCGAAGGAAATTATCGAGCATATAACATATGTATTATCGTTGCAATAAGCATAGGCAAGTTTTTGCACGTAACTTGGTTATTTTATTTCAGGAGTAATTGAGGCAGCGGCCTGTGCCTATCACCGCAATAAAGGGACGTGCGTGTAGAAGAACACGTTAGCACTCAGTTGAACAAGGATTGGCCATAGGGCCAGGTACTTCTGCGGAAATTACAAAGTACAACGAGCCAATTTAGTCAGAATTGAATGGATACGAGCCACACATGGCTTCTACTTATAGAAAGAGATTCAATTAGGTATGTGCAAACCACAACTGCATGCACATGGAACAACCATTTTGATTTACTCTGAAGAAGAGACAATTCCAACAATGCTGCAGCCCATGAAGTGCCCATGTCAAGGTTAAATTCTTAGAACACATCCAATATCGCGTTGACAATTTTATCGGGACCACACTAATTATAATGGCCCACAGCAAACACAGTTGGTATTGAGAGCCAATTAAGAGGTTAATTGGAGTACCAGTGATGGCTCGTGGATAGTCTTCAACTGTTATGCACTATACACTTGGACATAATGTCAAATTTTAAAACAACCATGGCTCTGGGTACGAACAACTCAGTAACACGATTATAATGATGGTCTGAAAATAAATAAGTGGGCCATCCGTGGATTGCTTGCTCACAAGTGCTTGTCGTTGCAAATGTAATTTCCTCACATTTCGTCTCCATAAAATTGTCCCTCAATTACTTTCGAAAAGAGATCCCCTCTCAATATTTGTTACACTGTTGGTGAAACGGTCCCAGAGTCATGGTTGGTGTTGTTGTTATTAGAGGTCGTCAGCAACATACCCAATAGGTGGTTGTTCATTTACACCCTTGAACACCAGCGGCACTTTTACCGGGCCACTTTCAAACCTTCCATATACTCCATATATTAAATTTGTTCAATTTCGCTTACTGTCAAAATAAAATTTCAATTTGGTTGCAAATATTTAAACCTAACAGAAGAATAGGCTCTTTGGACTGGCAGACTACACTTCGCAAAGAAACAAATACCGAGTCTCGCTCTAGTCAACCCCCATCTTCTGTCAGCGGGTCCTCCATACCAACGGATGAAGGAGTAAGCCGATTAAGTTCAGTAATTTGCAAATCACTAAATCCATTCAACATTCACCTTAAAGCTCCTATATCTTTTTTGCTTAATCTCATTTTGAAGAGAAGGTGGTAAATGGAGGACAACAGTCGACGAACGAAAGCATCCACGGCGCCGGCCGTCTACACGGCATAATGTCCGGTCAAAGGCGCTAATCGCAATGAGCAAAACCGGTGGATTTGGGTCTGTCTCAAAGACAATCATGCCACTGAAACGACCAAAGACAAAAGTCTTTCAAGGAAACTAATACCCCATGTGTATTTTGATGATAGGCGTGGCAGGCCAACAGATTTGAAATGATTATCGTAATGTAGGGAAAGCTATTTGGGACGTTTGTTCAACTCGAGGCCGGCCTGAGAGAATCGCCTCACCAGCAGAGGTTTCCTACAGCTTCTAAACTTTGGCCGCAGACCGAAGGCCTTTTTCAAAGCAAGAGCTAAAGGGACATTTTCTATGAGAACAAGATCCACTGCCACACAGCCCTTCCCCCTGCCCCCACAACCACACAGCTTTGGAGTATAGGCTGTGCAGAGTTGGTGATCTCGGCAGATGAAGGAGAAAAAAGTTTGGAAAAGCAGAGGTTGTTTGTAAAGATTGCTTATGCTCATGATCAGGTATCGTCATTATCCAGCTTTCGTTTGATCCCACAGGCAAGTGCTGCACGTTTTGATCTAATTCACAAACCGAGCGAGTCGATGCGGACAGCATTGGCGATAAAAACAATAAGGGAACCATTTTCCAAGCTGTGCACCTGAATGCTTGGTAAACTGGTGATTACTGGTGAACCAAACATATGTCAGATGAATGGGAAACATGGTATGAGAAGAAAGAAAAAAAACCAGCTTAAAATGATTGAAATAGGACTCACAAAAGTAAGCAACAAGGGATTTGAGTTTTGTATTGTGTAGGTCTTGAAAGTCAACGTGTTTGTGTGTGGTGGTCTGAAGTGGGATGACTCAATTGATCTGTGTACATTCATAGCAAAAACAATTATACCTCTGTTAAAAAAAAACAACAAATTTGTTTGTGGCAAATGAGAGAAAAAACAATAACAACAAGCTGTCTGAAATGTGAAAAACTTGCACTGATGCAGCAACAAATTGTATCAAGCAGACAGGTTACATTGTCGAAGTGGCTTTTAATAATGTCACGACCGTCATGACCCCAGTGTAAGCTGTACAAACACAACTTTTCATCGACCTTTATTAAATTAAGGAATCTCAATATGTGTATGATTGTCTTGATGGTATGCTGTTACAGTACATTGAAAGTCTCGATAAAAGCAGGCTGGCCACGATCTCCACTGAAGTGTGCATAGTGTTGGTCGTACCCAGGGTTCAGTCATTGGACTAAACTATTCTGAGCTTAATTGGGTGTTATTTAACATTTACAGGGACTGCGGTCGGATGACAAATTTTAATTGGTCTCATAGCCTTGTAGAGCATAACTGCTTACTGTACTGCTGAGCATTAGCTTGCCTTACACAAACCCAGATGTGCTTGGTGGTCAGTGCGAAGTTTTTGGGTAGTGAGTTTTAAAGGGTCTTCGTTATCTTCCAATCTTAGGAGGTCTTTAGGTCTTGGTCCTCATTGGGACTTCTGGGTCTTTGTGTCACCTCGGGGACTTTTGGTCCTGGAAGCTTTGGGGTTTGTGGGTTCTCCAGGAACTTTTTGAAACCTTTTGGTCCTCAGGACTTTGGTCTCGGCGCTGTTTGTCCTCGGACTTTTTGAGACTGTGGAATTTGGATCCTCAGGATTTTGGCGTCCACGGATCGTCTTCAGAGTGTTTGCGGGTTCTAAGGGTCATCATGAGATAGACGAAACGTAATTAAAGAACAAAACAGTATACACAACGCACACACACAACCACACACTACACACACAGCACACACACACATGCACACACCACCCAAAACCATCCATTCTGATAGTAGGAATGGAGCATAGATATCGTTTGCTAGCGAGTTCGATCGCAGCATAAGAAATATAGAAGATGCACGCAACTACTGGGTCGAATACAGGGGGTATTCATCAAATAGTTATAGTAAATTTACTTAGTTACGAGAAATTACTTCACCCATACATTACTGTACATAATTTAGCTCTTGGGTATAGTCCAAGCATGCTTACAATCTTGGACAGCTAACGCCATCACATGTTACCATAAGGCGTCTTGTATTACGCACTGACCATCCATAGACCAGTTGCTGTTTGAAATGCAGCAATGTGCCGTTCTCATCGAGATGAAACATACTTGTCAGGTCTCTGAGGATAAAAATGCCCCCAACATAGCAGCAACTCCCAGTGGCCTATTGTAATGTTGAGAAGACGGCAAGCCTCACTCCTCAGTCTGAGCGCATTGGTCGTTGGCTAGTGCAGGCCTCTTCCACTTTCATCAAAGCAAGCTTTGGACCAGATCTGTCCATTATTTCTGTATTATTTTTGTCCCTTTGTGTTGGTGTGTGTTTTCATCAAGTTTTTTCTGAGTTTATCCAACATTTTGGGCTACTGTCGAATTGTGTCTCTGCGTGTGGTCTGGTCTACTCTATCACGTTCTCAGCTAGCGGACCGGCAAATCTTGTCTCTACTCTGCCGCGCATGCCTCGATTCTCTTGCTTTATCCCAAGTGTTCTCTTTCACATTTCTCAATTTAACTTATTTTCCCCTAAAAAGAAAAAAAAATCAAACTCACTGTGCCTGTTGCTCCTCTGCACGAGATGAAGAGGTTTTATGTTTTTCACCCTTTTTTGTTTTGTTCTGTTTGCTATTGTGGAATCCAAAAAAGTTGGAACAAATCGGGATGAAATTTGTGACAGGTTGTGGTATAGACACGGACGAACTGATTAGATTTGGTTGAAGATCCGCTACCGGATTGACGTAAATTTAGTGATTTTCACCATTAAGTGAAAGGCCAAAAACGTTGTGTAGCACAACTATATCCAAAAGTTGTGGACGACATTCGACGAAGGACTTGGTGACATGTGGTTGTGATCGCAAAAGAAATGCTTCTAATTTGGTGTGAGAGATCGTCGAATCTAGAATAGAATTATTAAATTTAAGTGATCTGTCTACATTGATAATTAGGGCAAACGATATAGTGCTGTTGTATATCATGATATTTAAAAATGTATTGTTACACGATAATACCTGATATGTTGCTCATGAGGATCATGCTAGCGGTGGCGGAGGTAAGCGCTCCACAAGTGCCGCTTCTTCCTTCTTTATTCATTCAATCATTCGCGCGCTTTGTAATTACCTGCCAATATGAACACTCATTCCTTGATATAATTAATTGCTCTGCCTTTTAAAAGATGAATTAGAATTTGGAGCTTAATTGCCTTATTTCTCAATTATGCACCAATGCACTCTTCTTACTCATCATATCAAATTTCCTTCATACAAGAGTCAAACCGGTCAGATTTCTACTCAAATGCGAGCGAGGGAAACAATTGTGGGTTTTGCCCAGACTTAACATTGGAAACCCGAAATTGCAGAATTGTGAGTAATTCAGCCAACATTTTGTTGTTTCTTCCATGATTTGCATGTCTAGACACACCATAACAAATTTCTTTTGAGGTGGGTGGAGGCCATAAAGCTGCACCCGGTACCCCATTACTTTATGCAAATCAAGTTGAGATTGCCGCCATCTTTTTTTTTGTTTCTTGATGATTTTCAGAACTACACAAACTTACATACATAAGAAACATAATCAGAAATTTCCTTGAGGGGAGAATTGGTAGGGAGGTTGGCTCCCCTAACAAGTATATATACAGTATCCAAACCTTAGCATTATGATTAACCATTACATTAGCTTACTTGTGATTCTACAGTTGTTAAAAGCCTTAATGTGGATTCATTATTGTCTACAAGTAGAGGAGAGCGCAAAGCAAGATGCGTTTATATTGTATCGTTAAGACCCTTAGAACGCGATGGTGGGTGGGAGTGGCGGTGAGAGTGTTAGAGAATGTGGATGAATGGAAAGGCAGACTTTAAGTTATATCCACATTGGACTTCACTACTTCCCATCTACGCAATGGATGTCTGAATCACGTAACATGCCTCAATAGCCAAGTCGAGGCGCGATATCCCACCATGACTAGTTCACTCAGTGGTGATGATCAAATGCCGGGCACAATTATTTTTAACACATTCGCCAACTGAAATAAGCTCCATGCGATGTTGTTTTGGACAGGCATTGTGCATACGTGGCACTTGGCAAGGTTAGCGATGTTCGCTGATGGAATGTGCTGCGATGCCGTGATGGAACACGATTTCAAGTCACAACAACATGGAAATATAATATAATATATATGATGAGATATATAGTATATATAGATATATTATTTTATATGTTAGTAATATTGACTGTGTTGTGTATTAAACTCTAGTATGCCATATTTGGAAGCGTTGAATAACTCGTCATTGAGTCCTCATGTCGTAGAGTTATTTTTAATGCTTTCCATACTTAGCATTAATCCAAACAGATAATTAATTTTTGTAAGCAATTTCGCAGCCAATAAGAAATTTTCGTGAAATATATCCTGACACAAACAAAATATGGTCTTTCAGTGTCGGTGGTCCTGTAAAATGTCTGCGCCAAAATATCTGGCTTCTCACACGACTCGGTTCGTTGAGAAACGGAACAGGTAAGGAACATTCAGAAATGTGTGAGCAGGAAGGATGTTGCCCCACATCTACACTGGACATTTCTTGACAATCATATTGCAACTGCTATGTGGCAAGACATACTGAACCTCATTCCATTTCAAAGTATTAACCAACTAGCAAACAATATAAACGGTCTGTTTCGATTTGCAGAGCAGCTGTTAAAGTAGCCAAGAAACAATATCCATATGATACACAGGAATGAAACGGTCTTCTGAGTACGAAATGTTTAAAAAAAAAGCAAAAACTTTTTCACAATGTCAAACACTTGTTTAACAACAAACGTCTGTCAACGATTCATGTGCTGTTCAATTGCTCATTTGGTGGTAGGAGCAATAAAGACCCCCATACCCGACATCTGCGGCTGTGCCGACTGGGATATTAACAGCAGCGGGATATAGAGAAGCAACGCTAATCTGATTCCGACGACCTCACCAAAGCCTCGAAGAAAAAATCTCAAGCACTTGGGCAAAAAAAAGATCCTACGTGACTATCGAGCAACCGCAAGTGACATCCAAATCCATCACAGGAAGAAGAAGCAATAGAAGGAATTTGAGAACATCCACAAGCGGTGGCCTGTTTTGCAATTCTCATCGCAAAATGATGGCCATGAATTGGGTCACCCAGGTTCAAATGCCCAAATACTACATGCTATTTGTCCAGTTGTCACATTATGTCTGTATCACATAATAAAGTACAACTGATTCCATTAATTCGTTGTCCTGCATGTGATTAATGTTGCAATCTCACATGAGCTGTAACATCAAAGTTAATAAAATAAGACATTGCAACAATTCCCCACGTTGTTATACCTGAGGATAAAGTTACACACTAATTAGAATTTGGATCTCATTAATTCTCTCAGCTTTGGAGTGCTTTCAGGTGTTACTAGTGTCAGTGTGAGACAAACAAGCTGCGATTAATCAAGCTGTGAACTTAAACTAAGGATTGTATCTCGGTCCGCTTGTCCATCGTGGAGTATCTAATACTAGTATGGGATCTATCTTCATGGACATGTTCATGGTATATAAGTCGGACGGGGTTCGAACTAATCTAGAAATATTTGTCCCCAAAACAATTTTTTACTTTACTTTTTAGATTCTTTCGTGTCTATCTAGCATTGGTTATATCACATCTACACCAAAGCCTTTAAATCATACATGCAACCTGCCATGGTTAATAGTTGGGATGATGAGTTAAAATCAGAATCAAGTAGGTGAAGGCTTCTGGCTGGCTGGTTATGTCTTTGGTTCCTATTCTGTTGGTATTGCCTGTGTTGGTCTTAAGGTAGGTGGTGGCTGGGATCCTTGGTCTGGGAAGTTAAATCTCCTGCTCAGGCTTGAATTGAAACAGGGGGTTAAACTCGGCCCTGTCATCCTCCGAGAGTGAAAATGGTACATCTTGCTGGTATTACTGTGTGTGAGTGGCGACCCATACAGGATTGTGCCAACCACAAAAGAGACTGTTAAGCAGCACCAAACACTCGCACAGGAGTATGTCCAAGGATGGATTTGTGGTGAAATTTTGGGTGGGCATCCTTTTGTAACAAACTGGATTGTACTGATTCAGACCACAATACTAGAATGATTGGACTGACAATACACATGGCAATGAAACACTGTTACGGGCAAAGCCCTGAAAATGGATGGGGCACAAAATCAACACAACACAGAGGGATAAATATAAATAAAAATTATGGATAACGTTCAGTAATTTTTCAATTAATGAATACAGTCCAGAAGAAATGAAGACTTTCTGGGAGAATTAAGCCGGTGTGTAAGCGAGTTTGTCACAAATTGGTGTGAAAACTTTGCAGATTGGAATGAAACATTGTAATAGCACTGACACATACCCCCCCCGCAACGAGGGAGGAAGGAACATTCTGAGCATAACACCCCCACCACTCCCAACAGGAGGTGAAGGCAAATCTTAGGCATTCCTGACCCCAGATGTGAAGCCATCACATAAATTCCCACTCTCCCCCCCTCCTCCCCACCAAGCCGACAGAAAGTGGTAAGGTGATCCTTTAGCATCAGCGCTTCCAACAGGCAACTGTAATCTGCAATTCAAGATTGGCGCCAAGATGGCGCGCATATAAATCACCATAACGTCTTCAATTGGTTATAGAGGTGCAATTTTTAAAAAATCTTAACCGAAGCATGGTGTTAATTTATGGCATACAAGACTTGAGGGGTATTGAAAGGTCTGGACTCAATCTGTGTATACCAGCCGAAAAGTGCCCATATGCTCAAATGAGAAATACAAGAGGCCGCCACCGACAGGCTGAAATGTATTGATGTACAATTTGTTTGACTAACAAGGTAGAAACTTGATGAAAATGTGCTTGGTGAGGTTTCATATATGGGAACGAACGCCATCTCAGTTTTGAGATAAAATGTGAAAAAAACTGCCTGAAACTTATATTTATTGCAAAAATGGTTGTCTTTTGTGAAGATAAATAATTGTCGACAGATAAACCACAAGTAGCGATGACCTATGTGCCAAGAAAAAATTAGTTTAGTTTGCGTTCTTCCAGTTAGGACGGCTGCGATTCCTTGTTACTGGCAGACATGGCCGCCAGACCGGTCACGTCACAGAGGAAGTGACGTCACCGAACAGTCTGCAACTCTAGTAACGTCACGTTTAGCACAGGCATTAACGGTCACAAAGGAAACAGCCCCCGTGGCGTGGTGCGCGCTGATGGTTATGTCTATTTATTTCCCGCTTATGTCTGTCTAAATTGTTACCTAAGCTCTCGAAGTTGAAGTATCATAACAGCTATTTTGGCTTTCTTATTGACTGATTTCACTGTCATTTCATTGGTTTTTTAGTGAACCGCATGTCACCTTCTATTATCGTCACGTCAAGGTCTCCGCAAGCGCTCATTTTCATTCGTTACCTCTACGTCATCCAAATCGCCACTCCCTCAATAGTGAACTCGTCTCTCCATCGTGATGAGTATAGTAATTCGTAGTCGTTCCTTAACCCACGTGCACTAATCAGTCCTAGTGTATGAATCGTCTAGTGTCCCGTCTTTCTATCGTCAACGTCCTTTCATCGCTGAAAACATAGCTGAAGGCACAGATCGTACTCAAAAAAGACCAGTGTCGCTGGAGCCACAGTCATAAAAAAATCATGTGGGCAGAAATGTCCAAAACTGTGTGATCTGTCGTGGTGTGGGCATTGTGTAGTGTGCATGTAGTCAAGCATATCAGAAGTTTGCATGTAAGTGTAGCATATCAATAGTTTGCATGTACTCTAGTTGCTAGTATGCATAACATGGTGTTGGCTTTGTTGCAGGTGATTGCATGAGCGGTTTGATGATGACATAGGCAGAGAAACGGGTGCTGGAAGGAAGCTTGTCACTGAAAAAGGAACCCAAGA